>JAVSCE010022602.1:0-146217 GCA_032199065.1 Smutsia gigantea | reverse complement strand
CGCCAACATTTGTTGTTGTTTGTGTTTTGGATGTTGGCCATCCTTACTGGTGTGAGGTGATATCTTATTGTGGTTTTGATTTGCATTTCTCTGATGATTAGCGATGTGGAGCATCTTTTCATGTGCCCGTTGGCCATCTGAATTTCTTCTCTGGAGAAGTGTCTGTTCCGCTCCTCTGCCCATTTCTTAATTGGATTGCTTGCTTTTTGTTTGTTGAGGTGTGTGAGTTCTTTATATATTTTGGATGTCAACCCCTTATCGGATATGTCATTTATGTATATATTCTCCCATTCTGTAGGATGTCTTTTTGTTCTACTGATGGTGTCCTTTGCTATACAGAAGCTTTTCAGATTGATATAATCCCACTTGTTCATTTTTGCTTTTGTTTCCCTTGCCCGAGGAGATATGTTCATGAAGAAGTCATTCATGTTTATGTCCAGGACATTTTGCCTATGTTTTTCTGTAAGAGTTTTATGGTTTCAGGACTTACATTCAGGTCTTTGATCCATTTTGAGTTTACTTTCGTGTAAGGGGTTAGACAGTAGTCCAGTTTCATTCTCGTACATGTAGCTGTCCAGTTTTGCCAACACCAGCTGCTGAAGAGGTTGTCATCTCCCCATTGTATATCCAAGGCTCCTTTATCATATATTAATTGACTGTATATGTTTGGGTTAATGTTTGGATTTTCTATTCTATTCCACTTGTCTCTGGGTCTGTTTTTGTGCCAATACCAAATTGTCTTGATTACTGTGGCTTTGTAGTAGAGCTTCAAGTCAGGGAGCATAATTCTCCCTGTTTTATTCCTCCTTCTCAGGATTGCTTTGGCTATTCGGGGTCTTTTGTGGTTCCATATGAATTTTAGAATTATTTGTTCCAGTTAATTTAAGAAAGCTGTTGGTAGTTTGATAGGGATTGCATTGAATCTGTAGATTGCTTTAGGTTGTATAGCCATTTTGACAATATTTATTCTTCCTAGCCAAGAGCATGGGATGCATTTCCATTTGTTAGTGTCCTCTTTAATTTCTCTTAGGAGTGTCTTGTAGTTTTCAGGGTATTGGTCTTTCACTTCCTTCGTTAGGTTTATTGTAGGTATTTTATTCTTTTTGATGCAATTGTGAATGGAATTGTTTTCCTGATTTCTATTTCTGCTAGTTCATCTTTAATGTATAGGAAAGCAACAGATTTCTGTGGGTTAATTTTGTATCCTGCAACTTTGCTGAATTCAGATATTAGTTGTAGTAGTTTTGGAGTGGAATCTTTAGGGTTTTTTATGTACAATATCATGTCATCTGCAAATAGTGACATTTTGACTTCTTCTTTACCAATCTGGATGCCTTGTATGTCTTTGTTTTGTCTGATTGCCGTGGCTGGGACCTCCAGCACTATGTTGAATAACAGTGGAGAGAGTGGGCATCCCTGTCTTGTTTCCAATCTTAGATGAAAAGCTTTCAGCTTCTCGTTGTTAAGTATGATGTTGGCTGTGGGTTTGTCATATATGGCCATTATTATGTTGAGGTACTTGCCCTCTATACCCATTTTGTTGAGAGTTTTTATCACGAATGGATGCTGAATTTTGTCAAATGCTTTTCAGCGTCTATGGAGATGATCATGTGGGTTTTGTTCTTCTTTTTGTTGATGTGGTGGATGATGTTGATGGATTTTTGAATGTGTTACCATCCTTGCATCCCTAAGATGAATCCTACTTCATCATGGTGTATGATCTTCTTGATGTATTTTTGAATTCGGTTTGCTAATATTTTGTTGAGTATTTTTGCATCTATGTTCATCAGGGATATTGGTCTGTAATTTTCTTTTTTGGTGAGGTCTTTCCTGGTTTTGGTATTAGAGTGATACTGGCTTCATAGAATGAGTTTGGAAGTATTCCCTCCTCTTCTATTTTTTGGAAAACTTTAAGGAGGGTAGGTGTTATTTCTTCTCTATGTGTCTGGTAAAATTCAGAGGTGAATCCATCTGGTCTGGGGTTTTGTTCTTGGGTAGTTTTTTGATTACCGATTCAATTTCGTTGCTGGTGATTGGTCTGTTTAGTTTTTCTGTTTCTTGCTTGGTCAGTCTTGGAAGGTTGTATTTTTCTAAAAAGTCCATTTCTTCTAGGTTATCCATCTTGTTAGCATATGGATTTTCATAGTATTCTCTTATAATTCTTTGTATTTCTGTGAGGTCCGTCGTTGTTTTTCCTTTCTCATTTCTGATTCTGTTTATGTGTGTAGATTCTCTTTTTCTCTTAATAAGTCTGTCTAGGGGTTTATCAATTTTGTTTATTTTTTTCAAAGAACCAGCTCTTGGTTTCATTGATTTTTCTATTGTTTTATTCTTCTCAATTTTATTTATTTCTTCTCTAATCTTTATTATGTCCCTCCTTCTGGTGACTTTGGGCCTCATTTATTCATCTTTTTCTAATTTCAATAATTGTGACTTTAGACTATTCATTTGGGATTGTTCTTCCTTTTTTAAATAGGCCTGGATTACAATATACTTTCCTCTTAGAACTGCTTTTGCTGCATCCCACAGAAGTTGCGGCTCTGTGTTGTTGTCGTTTGTCTCCATGTATTGTTTGATCTCTGTGTTAATTTGGTCATTGACCCATTGATTTTTAGGAGCATGTTATTAAGCCTTCATGTATTTGTGAGCCTTTTTGTTTTCTTTGTACAATTTATTTCTTGTTTTGTACCTTTGTGATCTGAGAAGTTGGTTGGTAGAATTTCAATATTTTTTAATTTACTGAGGTTCTCTTTGTGGTCTAGAATGTGGTCTATTCTGGAAAATGTTCCATGTTCACTTTAGAAGAACGTGTATCCTGCTGCTTTTGGGTACAGAGTTCTTTAGATGTCTGTTCGGTCCATCTGTTCTAGTGTGTTGTTCAGTGCCTCTGTGTCTTTACTTATTTTCTGTCTGGTTGATCTGTCCTGTGTTGGGTGCATATATATTTATAATGGTTATATCCTCTTGTTGCACTGACCCTTTTACCATTATATAATGTCCTTCTTTATCTCTTGCTACTTTCTTCGTTTTGAAGTCTATTTTGTCCAATACAAGTACTGCAACTCCTGCTTTTTCTCCTTGTTGTTTGCATGAAATATCTTTTTCCATCCCTTCACCCTTAGTCTGTCTATGTCTTTGGGTTAGAGGTGAGTCTCTTCTAAGCAGCATATAGATGGGTCTTGCTTTTTTATCCATTCTATTACTTTGTGTCTTTTCATTGGTGCATTCAGTCCATTTACATTTAGGGTGATTATTGATAGATATGTACTTATTGCCATTGCTGGCTTTAGATTCGTGGTTACCAAAGGTTCAAGGGTAGCTTCTTTACTATCTAACAGTCTAACTTAACTCTCTTGTGAAGCTATTATAAACACAGTCTGATGATTCTTTATTTCTCTTCTTCTTCTTCCTCCATTCTTTATATACAAGGTGTTTTATTCTGTACTTTTACATTTCCTTAGACTGTTTTTGTGGATAGTTGATTTTACTTTTTGCCTTTAGGTAGTATTTGGATGGTCTGCTTTCTTTGCTATGATTTTATTTTCTCTGGTGACATCATTTTAGCCTTAGGAGTGCTTCCATCTAGAGCAGTCCCTTTAAGATATCCTGTAGAGGTAGTTTGTGGGTGGCAAATTCCCTCAGCTTTCACTTGTCTGGGAATTGTTTAATCCCTTCCTCCAATTTTAATGATAATCATGCTGTATGCACTATTCTTGGTTCAAGCCCTTTCTGTTTCATTACATTAAATATATATGCCATTCTCTTCTGGCCTGTAAGGTTTCTGTTGAGAGGTCTGATGATAGCCTGATGGGTTTTCCTTTGTAGGTGATCTTCTTTCTCTCTCTCGCTGCCTTTAATACTCTGTCCTTGTCTTTGATCTTTGCCATTTTAATTATTATGTGTCTTGGTGTTGTCTTCCTTGGGTCCCTTGTGTTTGGAGATCTGTGGGCTTCCATGGTTTGAGAAACTATTTCCTTCCGCAGCTTGGGGAAGTTTTCAGCAGTTATTTCTTCAAAGACACTGTCTATCTCTTTTTCTCTCTCTTCTTCCTCTGGTACTCCTATAATGCGAATATTGTTCCCTTTGGAATGGTCACACAGTTCTCTTAATATTCTTTCATTCCTAGAGATTCTTTTATCTCTCTCTGCCTCAGCTTTTCTGTATTCCTGTTCTCTGATTTCTATTCCATTCACAGTCTCTTGCACCTCATACAGTCTGCTCTTAAGCCCGTTGATCACTTGTCTTATTTCTGCATTGTCTTTCCTCACTTCCTCCCTTAGCTCTTGCATATTTCTCTGTAGATCCATCAGCATGGTTATGACTTTTATTCTGAATTCTTTTTAAGGAAGATTGTGTAAATCTATCCCATCAGGCCCTCTCTCTGGGGTTGTCTGGGTAATCTTTGTACCATATTCCTCTGTCTTTTCATGGTCATAGAAGTGGTCACTAGTAGGTGCCACGTGTGTCAGCTGGGAGAACAAAGTCCCTTCCTGCTTGTTGTTTTCCTTGCCCTTCTCCGGGGCCTGAACTGGTTTCTCGCCCACCGGGAGGCAGTGTCTGGGATAATCCCCGGAGGTGCCTGTGTGCGGGGTCGCCCTCAGCCTAGCCTATAGCACTGCGGGGGTTTGAAGTCTTGCTGGGTGCCTTCTGGTCCCCTTGGTGCTTTCCAGCCCTTGATGTGGGTTCTGGGGTCCTTCCCGCTTAGCTGCGTGCCCGCCGGGTGTAGATTCTGTGAGGTTGCTGTGGGCGGGGCCGCTCTTCCACTCTCCGAAGCAGTGGTGGCTCCCCCTGACCTTTTGCGGTGCTGGCCAGTTGAGGCGGGGGTGGGGGAATGTATGGCAGGCTGCTGATCTCTGGGAAGCTTTGGCGTGGCTGCTTTGCCCGGCCACTGGCCAGGGGGTCCGAAATTCACCAAGACTCTCAGCCTGCTGGGCTGAGTGCGCTGGGACGATTTTGTTCAGCTGTTGGGCCCTTGTCTCTTTAAGCCTTCAATAAAACAACAAAAACAAAAACAAAACAAAACAAACAAAAAAAAAGTGCCTGCTTTTCTTTTGTCCCGGGGAGCCAGCTAAGGGGACCCGCTTGCAGTCTCCATCTCGGATCCTGCCCTTCTTTTTCTCCAATCTTCGATATACCATGCGATGTGTGTCAGTGCTCCTGGCGCAGATCACCAGGGCTGGTTATTTGGCGGGCCTGTGCTTCCAGTCCCTCCCCACTCTGAAGCTTTTCCTCCCACTGATGGGCTGGGTTGGCAGAGTACTCAGGTCCTGTGGGGTCGCGGCTTTCTATCTTACCCGCATCGTGAGGTGCTGAGTTTTCGCAGGTGTAGCTGTAGCCTGGCTGTTGTACTGTATCTTCTGGTCTCTTTTTTAGGAATAGTTGTATTTTTTGAATTTTCACAAATATATATGGTTTTGGGAGGGGATTTCCACCGCCCTGTTCTCACTGCCATCTTCCCAGAAGCCCTCCTCCTGGACATTGCTTTTTTACTTAGCACTGTGGTGTGTCTAGTGGAAGTCAGAAATGCAGCATCTTTCTCTGGAAACCTGTGTGCATGGATTACATACATCAGATTTGAAGTCCTTAAGAATATTGCCTGGCACGTGGCTCACACTCAGCCATGCCGGTCAGTGGTGCGGGTGAAGTGGCTGTGACAGTTCCAAGAATAGCCTCAGAATTGTTGCACACTGTTGCACAGTGCCAGGGTTGCACACTTGCCTTCCAAAAGCTGCCTAATGTTTTTCTCTGGTCATCTTCAGAGACACCTTTTAGTCAATCCGTGTATGCACATTCCTGCCTTTGTGTTGTCAGAAAGAAAGGTGTTGGATATGGTTCAAAACTATGGAGAGGAGGCAAATGAGATAAAGTTTTCCATGTGGACCAAGTCAGATGTTCTAAATGGTCTATCTCTGATCTGCAGAGAAGCAGCTGCTCCATCTCAGCAGGCCCAGCCTTGATCCCTCCTGGCAAAGTTGACAAGAGGGGAGTCTTGATCTTGTGTTTTGCCTTGATCAGTCGCACTTTCATCTGCCGTGCTTTCTACTCAGACTCCTGGTGGTTTCTGGATGGCCTTTCCAATGCTTTTTTGTGAACCCTTTCATTTAAATATAACAATCCTAGGGAACAATGTATACATCATGCTGAGTTATTACAGAGTGAATGCACTACATCAGATGAAATCGCTGAGCATAAACTACACCTGGTATGCTTGCTTCACGTCTCCTCCCAAGCATCACCGCCTCCAAAGGTTACTACCAGTCTGACTTCCACACAATAGATTGATTTTGCCCATTCTGTTACACATTGGTTAAGTGGAATCACACTGTATGTAGTCTTCTGAGCTTGGTGTCTTTTGCTTAATATTCTGTCTGTGAAACTCTGTGTTGTTAGCAGTGGTAGTTCTTTTTCATTGCTATATAGAGCTCAATTGTACAAATTTATTCTGGCATTCTGTTTATTCATCCATTCTCCCTTGATGGACCATTGCATTGTTTTCACTTTTGGCCTGTCATGAATAATGGTGCCATGAGCATGTCTTTTGGCAAATATATGTAGACATCTCTGTTGGTATGTGTCTAGGAATGGAATTGATCAGTCACAAGATATGCTTAAGTTCAGCTTCAGTGAATATTGCCAAACAGTTGCCCAAAACAATTGAACAAATTTATATACCCACAAGAAGTATATGAGCATGCCTTTGTGGTACAGCCTCACAAACACTTGTTCCTGTTAGTTTATTTTCTGGAATATATGTGTATTACTATGTCATTATGGCTTTGATTGGCATTTCTCTGATGATTTAGAATGTTGTGTGCCCTTTTACAAGTACCTCAGCATAAAGGCCATGTATAACAAACCCACAACCAACATCATACTTAACAGCAAGAAGCTGAAAGCCTTTCTGTTAAGATTGGGAACAAAACAAGGATGCCCACTCTCTCCACTTTTATTCATCATAGTTCAGGAGGTCCTCACCACAGCAGTCAGACAACACAGAGAAAGAAAACGCATCCAGATTGGTAAAGAAGAAGTTAAACTGTTACTGTTTGCATATTGTGCATAAAAAACCCTAAAGAACCCACCCCAAAATAGTAAAACTAATATATGAATTCAACAAAGTTACAGGATACAAAATTGATACTCAGAAATCTGTTGCATTCCAACACACTAATGATGAACTAGCAGAAAGAGAAATCAGGAAAACAATTCCCCTCACAATTGCATCAAAAAGAATAAAATACTTAGGAATAAACCCAACCAAGGAAGTAAAAGACCTATACTCTGAAAACTTCAAGACACTCATAAGAGAAATTAAAGAAGATACCAATAAATGGAAACACGTCCTGTGCTTATGGATAAGAAGAATTAATATTGTCAAAATAGCCATCCTGCCTAAAGCAATCTATAGATTCAGTGCATTCCCTATCAAAATACCAACAACATTTCTTCAACAAACTAGAGCAAATAGTTCTAAAATTCATATGGAACCACAAAAGACCCTGAATAGCCAAAGTAATCCTGAGAAGGAAGAATAAAGCTGGGGGGATTATGCTCCCCGACTTCAAGCTCTAATACAAAGCCACAATAATCAAGACAATTTGGTACTGGCACAAGAACAGACCCATAGACCAGTGGAACAGAATAGAGAGTCCAGAGACTAACCCAAGTATATATGGCCAATTAATATATGATAAAGAAGCCATGGACATACAGTGGGGAAATGACAGCCACTTCAACAGCTGGTGTTGGCAAAACTGGACAGCTGCATGTAAGAGAATGAAACTGAATTACTGTCTAACTCCATACACAAAAGTAAACTCAAAATGGATCAAAGACCTGAATGTAAGTCATGAAACCATAAAACTTAGAAGAAAACATAGGCAAAACTCTCTTCAATATAAACATGAGCAACTTTTTCATGAACATCTCCTCAGGCAAGGGAAAGAAAAGCAAAAATGAACATATGGGACTACATCAAACTAAAAAGCTTCTGTACAGCAAAGGACACCATCAGTAGAACAAAAAGACATCCTACAGTATGGGAGAATATATTCATAAATGATATATCTGATAAGGGGTTGACATCAAAAGTATATAAAGAGCTCACAGGCCTCAACACCCAAAAAGAAAATAACCTAATTAAAAAATGGCAGAGGATTTGAACACTTTTCCAAAGAAGAAATTCAGATGACCCACAGGCACATGAAAAATGCTCCACATCGCTAATCATCAGAGAAATGCCAATTAAAACCACAATGAGATATCACCTCACACCAGTTAGGATGGCCACCATCCAAAAGACAAACAACAGCAAATGTTAGCAAGGATGTGGAGAAAGGGGAATCCTCCTACACTGCTGGTGGGAATGTAAATTAATTCATCCATTGTGGAAAGCAGTATGGTGGTTCCTCAAAATACTGAAAATAAAAATACCATTTGATCCAGGAATTCCACTCCTAGGAATTTACCCTAAGAAAACAGGATCACAGATTTAAAAAGACACATGCACCCCTATGTTTATCCCAGCACTATTTGCAATAGCCAAGAAATGGAAGCAACCTAAGTGTCCATCAGTAGATGAATGGATAAAGAAGAGGTGGTACATATACACAATGGAATATTATTCAGCCCATAAGAAGAAAAATCTTACCATTTGCAACCATATGGATGGAGCTAGAGGGTATTATGCCCAGTGAAATAAGCCAGGTGGAGAAAGACAAGTATCAAATGATTTCACTCATCTGTGGAGCATAAGAACAAAGAAAAAACTGAAGGAACAAAACAGCAGCAGATTCATAGGACCCAATAATGGACTAACAGTTACCAAAGGGAAAGGGATGGGGGAGGGATAAGGGATTAAGGGGCATTATGGTTAGCACACATAATATAGAGGGGCCCATGGGGGAGGCAGTATAGCACGGAGTAGACAAGTAGTGACTCTGTAGCCTTACTATGCTGATGGAGAATGACTGTAATGGGGTATGTATTGGGGACTTGATAACTGGGAGAATCTAGTAACTACAGTGTTGCTCATGCGACTCCAAAAAAAAAGAAGCTAGGTGACCTTGCATTTGGCAGTGACTTTTTAGATACGACACCAAAGGCATGATCCATGACAGAAAGAATTGATAAACTTGACTTAATTAAAATTTTTCTGGTCTGCAAAAAACACTCTTAAGGGAATGAAAGAACAAGCCACAAACTGGGTTAAAATACTTGCCAAAGACCTATCTGATAAAGGAGTGTTATACAAAATACACAAAGAACACTTAAAACTCAATAATAAGAAAAAGAACTGATTAAAAAGTGGGCTAAAGACTTGAACATACATACAGCTCACCATTGAAGATATACACGATGGCAAATAAGCATATGAAAAGATACTCCTCATTCTGTGTTTCAGGGCAAATTAAAACAATGCTATATCACTACCTATTAGAATGGCCAAAATCCAGAACACTGACAGCACCAAAAGCTGACAAGGATGTTGAGCAGCAGAAATTCTCTTTTATTGCTGGAGGGTATTCAAAATAATAGAGCCGCTTTGGAAGGCAGTTTGGTAGTTTATTGCAAAAGTAAATAGAGTACCATACAGTCCAGCACTTGCACTCCATAGGTACTGACATTTCTCCATAGATGTTGAAAGTGTATATTCATATAAAAACGTGCATGTTTATAGATGTTTATAGATGTTTATAGCAGCTTTATTCATAATTGCCAAACCTTGGAAGCAACGAAGATGTCTTTCAGTAGGTGAATTGATGAACGGTGGTATATCCAAACAATGAAATATTACTTAGCACTAAAAAGAAACAAGCTATCAAGCCATAAAAAGACATGGAGGAATCTTTTTTTCATTAAGATGTCATTGATATACACTCTTATGAAAGTTTCATATGAAAACGTTGTGGTTACTACATTCACCCATATTATCAAGTCCCCCCCCTCAGTAGATGAATGGATAAAGAATTGTCCCATTTAAGTCACTGTCCATCAGTGTAGTAAGATGCTACAGAGTCACTATTTGTCTTCTCTGTGCTATACTGTCTTCCCCGTGATCCCCCTCACACCAAGACATGGAGGAATCTTCAATGAATAGTAGTAAATGAAAGAAACCAATGAGAAAGAGATGCATACTGTATGATTTCAACTATATAACATTCTGGAAAGGGCACAACAATGGAAACAGTAAAACAATCAAGTGATTGTTAGTGGTTGAGGAGATGGACAAATGAATAAGCAAAGCACAGAATTTTCAGGGCACTGAAGTTACTGTATATGGTACTTAAACATGCATATGAATTACGTGGGTATTTATTGAATGCAGAATCTTATTCAGGAGGTCTGAGTTGGATTCTGAGATTCTCTATTTCTTAATAAGCTCTCAGGGTACTGACACTGCTGGGCTGTGGCCCCTGCCTAGCAAGGCAGTAGAGGATGTTTGTTTCTTCATGAATGGAGTCATTCTAAAGAGCCCTCCTGGAGTCAGAAGGATCTGGCTAGTATTTTGCAGGAAGTCAACAATGTGGTTTGGTGGAAGAGAGGGACTTAAGGCACAGAATTACCAGGCTGTGTACAGACTCAAAGATCACAAAGTATCCAGTATTTTTGGGAGACAGAAGGCTCGTTTGTGGGTTGCACTTGTGGGTCCCGGAGTCTTTTGCACCTAAGAATATATAGCGGTCCATATCATTTCCTATTTCTGTGATTTTCTCTTGCCTTCTGCCTGACATTTTTGCATTAACCTCTTTCAAATCTGGACAGGTAGCTTGGCATTACTAGGGGCCTGTCAGATGCTAGGAAGGTAGTGATTGGTGGGCAAAAAAAAAATTCTGTGTATAGGTCTTAGGAGTAGGATATGGGCCCATCAATCAGTAACCTCTCCCTGAGAGCCTACCTGATTAGCTTCCTAAGCTCTGGACAGGACCCTTGCAGACTGGCTTACTGCTTGGCCCCAGATGAATAAACTCAGAGAACAAATAAAGATATATACAGGTTAATTATAGCTATAGTTTGTAACAGTCCTTATTTTTTCCACTTGAACTGGAAGACTGGCTTGGATGTAATTTAAATAATTGTTTGGTTTTGGAGGCCAGTAGTAAGGCTAAATCATGTCTTTTTTTACTTTTAGCATTCATACTATTCCATGATGTACTAAATGGTCCTCTAAGCCTCAGGCCTAGTCTCAGGCTTAGTGCTGGCCCTTCTGAGCTGTTTTCCCTGAGACTCTGAAAGCCTTTCTGCTCTGTGCCTCACCAACATTCAGTTCCCCAGCTTCTCCTGGTACTTTATAAAGTACTCCCACTCTCCCAGGAGGAAAGGCAGTGAGATCACTTGGTCTTACCCTCACAGCCCCACAGTGAAATCAGAAGTCTTATTCTCTGTTTTCCACATAGAGAAACTAAGACCTAGACAGTAGCATGCTTGATCACTATCTCATGGAGAGGTGTCTACATGCTTGGCCCAGATCTCTGGATTTTTCCCAGTTTTCCCTTAAATGGCTGTGTCTTGCTTCTTTGAACGTGTAGTTGTGTTGTTTTGACATGAAGTTTCTTGACATAATTTTCTGGGTGCCTTCTGGTGTTAAATGAATACTTCTTTCCCAGATGCTTATTAAGTGTTTTTCAAGTGTTTGTTTACTCTCACATTTAATTATCTCCAGGTAGGGTGCTGGTTTGTTGGCATACTTACTTATTACACTTGGAGAGAAATCTGTTCAATTCTACAAGTACTCATTAGGTACTTAGGTACTAATAATACGCTCAACTCTGTGCTATTCTCCACAAAATACAAAACCAGCATGTTCTAGGATCTGTCGCATCTTCCAATTTTATGGGATGAGAGCAAGATAGACAGACATAGGGTGAAGAAACAAAGTGCTGGGGCACAAATTTTAAGGAGATACACACTCTCAAGGCCCACACACTCATGCAAGTGCAGGGTCAGTACCTGAGAATGAGAGCCTCCTTAGATTTTTGAGCCCTAAGCCTGGCACTGGACTTAAGAAGCAATTAGATCACCTGGAAAGCATGTCTAGGATAACATAAGACTCTGAATGAGTGGTACAGACCAGTGCTTCTCAAATTTAATGTGTATGTGAATCACCTGCAGAGCTTATTAAAAGGAGGATTCTGATTTAATGGGTCTGGAGTGGAGAATTTCTAACAAGCACCCAGATAACACTGATACTAGTCCTTGGGTATCTTTCAGTTGCCCTTTGAATAGCAAGGAGAAAAATCCATGCTGGAGAAAAGCAGAGGGCTAAATTCACTAAGCTAGAGGATCAGAGAAGGTGAAATTGCTGCTGAATTGCAAAGGATAAGTTGGATTTTGAAAGGAAAAAAATAAGAGCATTGCAAGCCGAAGGAAGTGTGTGAGAACGCCCAGAGAGAAGAATGAGTCCCATGTGTTTTGGGACAATGAATAGATTTTCATCCCCTAAGGGACATTCAGCAATGTTTGTGGACATTTTGGGTTGTTGCATCTGTGAGGATGCTTCTGGCTAGAGGCCAGGGTGCTGTTCAGAATCCTATAATGTGCAGACAACTCCCTTCTCCCCACCCCTCCCAAAATATCACTAGTGCCAAAGTTAGAAACCCTGCTCTAAAAGAGCAAGACTAACAAATAGAACCAGCTCTGAGGTTGGAAGGCCATTTTGCTAGTTAAAAGTAGGGCAGCAACTATAGCTTAGTTTCCCCTAGTCTAAGGTTATGCCTGTTACCTTGGGGCCATTTAGAGTCAAATGGCATTATATGACAGAATAGTTATCTAGCTTTGTCTCCCGCTAATCCTGATTCATAGTTTTTGCGCTAGCCAGTGTCTGACTTCCTCACTAGACTGAGCATCTTGGGAGTTAGGTTTACTCTTCTGTCCTCATTTCCTAGCACAGATATGCAACATGTTGCCAATCATAGACAAGCCAAAGCAGCAAGTGGTTAGAGAAAGGAGAGATCAGTGGGAAATAGAGTACGGGGGATGGCTTCATAGAGATTGTGACACTGGAAGCTTCCAGTAATTCTTGAAAATTTGGATGAATGTGTGAACACCTTGTGTTGGGCAGGGACAGTTCTAAGACAGTAATGGATTGTTCTGGTGGTGTCTTTCTACAGGTTGATATGTCAGACCTCTCCCCAGAGGAGCAATGGAGGTAAGTGTGACAGTGTGGGCCCTTCAGGCTGGGAACTGTAGTTAATCATGCTAATAGAGTTGTGTATCTACGCTTTTGCTTTCTTGTCTGTTGGAGGCAGTGACTCATGTGACCAGTAAGACAGGTCATTTGGGGTCTTTTCCAGTACTTGGGTCAGTCCTGGGGAGTTTATAGGTAATTGCACCAAACCACCTTATCTGTGTTTGAAAACAAATTCTACCATTTCCTAGCTATGTGATCTTGGGCAAGTTATTTAACTTCACACTACCTTAGTTTTCCCAGTTGTAAAACGAGGATCACAACAGTACCTATACCTCATAGAGTTGTTGTGAGGATTAATATATGAGAAATTCTTAGAACATTGCCTGGCATGTGGTAAGCTTCCAGTAAGTGGTAAGTGCTACCTGCTTTGAAGAAGATTGTCATCATTAGCATTGTTGTTATCCGCTAAACAGGGCAGAGAGCTCTGGTTGAGAAAATCGGAGGTTTGTTTTCTGATCTCATGGCCGCTACTAACTTGCTTTGTAACCAGAGTGAGTCAACAAATATCTTAGTCATGATTTCTCATCAGTAAAGGAGTTGAGAGTGCTTGCCCCACAGACTTCACAATGAAGCTGACCATTGAGCTGAAATTAACCAGGTAAAGTTAAATAGTGAGGGGGTAAAAAAAACTACTTATTTCAAAAATATGAAATGACAAAAATATCAACTCATATCACAAACCCAGCAAGATTTTAGGTGACTTTAAGCTTAATATGCACCAACTGTATACCTCAGCCACCAAAATATTCTAAAATTTGTAAAGATGTTCATGGAAATATACTATGCGCCTTGAGGTAACAGCACCATGTGCTCTACTTTACTGAGTCCACACCAATTTTGTTGTAAACACTGCATGTAAAGATCTTTAGCTAGATCATGTCTAGTAGGCAACCAGGATTATTATACTTCATACTATGTTATATGAATAGTGTTTAAAAGATCTAGAACTATTAGTCTAAAAGGGCATAGGAAAATGGTGGTAGGAACTGAATTGATTTTGGTTTTGTTGTTTTAAATAAGATCATGATAAATCTCTGAAGGTTTGGCATTGGTAAAAGATAGTGGATATATCCTTTGTTGTTTCATAGTATAGGATTACGTCCAATGGATCGAAGATGTAAGAAGATAGATTTTGTCTCATTATCAGAAAAGTCTTTAGTAATCATAGTATACTGAGAGGTAGTGAGCTTCCTGCCTCTTAAAGCAGTGGAATTTTATTCCTTCATAAGCATGTATGAGTCCTACAATACGCCAGACACTGTTGGTTCTGGAATAGGTTATTTTAAGAGGTACATATTCTGAGCCAATATTCAGTAAGTATTAAAAGGATTGCAAAAATAATTTTTGCATTGAGTGGGAACTTGAACTAGATTATTTCTGTTCTTTTCCATATCCTTTCTTTGATTTCTTGTGCATACCCATTCAGTTATAAACTGTCTGAGAACAAGAAATTTAACTCTTTTTATCTTTATAACTCCCTGCAGTCCTTAGGTTTTTAAAGTAACCTTTGCCCTTTTAGTTTAACACAACAACCCTATGAGAGAGGCAGAAAAGAATATATGGACTTCTTTGGACAGATGAAGAAATTATGATGTAGAGATGAAGATTTCCTTGGCCAAGGCTGTGTAGGTGTGTCTGAACCCAAGTTTCTGACTCCTACTCCCTATTACCTTTTTGTCAGATTTTCCACCTATGATAGAGTTTTATGTAAGATAAACTTTAGGTTCTGTGGCTGGCTGGCTGACATTTGGCTAGCCACTCTGCCCCCAAAGTTTTCCCCCCTAACATTTAATTAGGAAAAAAACTCAAATATACAGGAAAATTGAAAGAACTGTATAGTGAACACCCGTATACCTATCACCTAGATTCTATAATTAACTTTTTGCTATATTTCCTTTATCATTTATCTACCCGTAATTCATGCCATTGGGTTCTCCTTGCGTAGTCTTGTTGCACTTGGGAATTCTATGAATATACCATCTATGTTGTCCTTTCCCTCCCTCCCTAATACCCCGATGTATGGAGAATTTGCATAAAAACTCCTGACTACAGGCTACATTGGTTTCTAATTTTCTGTCTCATGTGACTTCCTCATTCCTCTTACTTGGCCAACTCTGACACAGAGTGGTAGGAGTAATTATTCTCTATTCTTAGAGGAAGCTTTTTGCCTGTATTGACCAAGGGAATCACTTGCTACCAATCCTCAGGACAAGAGAATACCAGCCTCAGCTTAAATAAGAGTTTCCAGTTGTATTCTCCTTTAGTCCTTTAGGAGGCTGTTTACCCGTGGATGCTGATGGTGAAGTCACTGTTGGATTAGTATAAAGTTGAAGCAGTTCAGATTTTTTAGGCTTTAACTAGTTTTTAGGATCCCTGATCTTGAAAGAGAGGGTAAGACAAATAAAGCAAGACTTTAACCCTGGAATTAGCACACATTTGCAATGTTACTCCTTTATTGGTATCGTAAATATCATTGACTGAAAGTATGATCCTTGTGGCTATAACCTTCTCTCTGGGTTGCTTTCTCCTTCCAGTAACAAGTTGAAAAAGGACTGAAATGGGCAGTGACACAGACTTCTCCTGTAACTTCTTCCCCACTATAAGAAGGCGATGGGCAGCAGACTACCCACCTTTAACCCCAATAGCTGAGCTTGGTGACTGGGGTGCACAGAGCCTCTCTTATATCCCAAAATGCCTGTCCCCTAGGGCATGCGTTTCTAGCCCCTAGTTGTGTTGTACCCGACAGCTGCAAAGCACATGAATGTGTTCTGAGCCATGGACTGGTGGGATATTCCTGGAAAGCACTGCTCCTTTACCACCACACCATCCCTGACCTGGCTTACCTCGTCTGTTTGGCTTTCAGGGTCGAGCATGCACGCATGCATGCCAAGCACCGTGGTCATGAAGCCATGCACGCCGAAATGGTCCTCATCCTCATCGCTACCTTGGTGGTGGCCCAGCTGCTCCTGGTACAGTGGAAGCAAAGGCACCCCCGCTCCTACAATGTAAGCTACTTTGCCTCTCACTTACTTGTCTGCTTGTCATCAAGAGTCTCTTCCTAAATATTCTAGGATCCAGCCTCCCCCAGGCCACATGTAGGTAGGGAACAGATATTAATAGTAAACTTTATGTATGAATGGTGAATAGTTTATGGTAGGTGTGTGTTTAAGTTGCAAAAGATTCAGCTGGTGAAAATAGGGATAGAATCTGAGACCTACTTTCATGGCCAGGAAAGGTAGGTCCTCCCTTTTAAACATTTTGGGACAGAGTCATGAAGGAGATGTTCATCAGAAACTATTTAAATAGGGGGAGAGGTGATCATTTGATTGGGAAAACCAAGCCTCTGATGAATCTTAACAGGATTTAGATTAATTTTTTAAAAAGACAGTAGTAGAGGAAATGAGGAACAAGAACATATAAAACATACCGAAAACAGATAAATGGCAGAAGTAAATTCTTCTTTATCAGTAATTACCTTAAGTGTAAATAGATTGAATTCTATTAAAGAGGTTGGCAGACTGGTTTAAAAAACCCGACGATCCACTTACATACTTTCTATAAGAGACTCACAGTAGATACAAAGACATGAAATTAAAAGAATGGAAAAAGATATTCCATGCAAATAATAACCAAAAGAGAGCTGGGGTGGCTATTAAATTTCAAAATGGCTTTAAATCAAAAAAGCTTGCAAGAGACAAAACATTATATATTGGTAAGTGTTTCAATACAGCAAGAAGATGTAATAATCATAAACATGTATACATAACAGAAAAGCCCCAAAATATGTGAAACAAAAATTGACAGAATTGAAGAGGGAAATAGACAGTTTTATACTAATAGTTGGAGAGTTCAGTATCCCACTTTCAATAATGGATAGAACCACCAGGTAGAAGATCAATATAAGTAATAAAGGGCTTGGAAAACATTATAAATAAGTTAGATTTATACCAAATACATACAGAACACTCCATCTAACAATAGTATACGTAAACTTCGTAAGAGCACATGGACCATTCTCCAGGACACCCTATATGTTAGGCCACAAAGCAAGCCTTACTAAATTTAAAAAGCTTAAAATCACAGATTCATATTTGATAAGGGAGCCTTGGATGTACATTGGGGAGATGACGGCCTCTTCAGCAGCTGGTGTTGGAAAAACTGGACAGCTACATGTAAGAGAATGAAATTGGACTACTGTCTAACCCCATACACAAAGGTAAACTCAAGGTGGATCAAAGACCTGAATGTAAGTCATGAAACCATAAAACTCTTAGAAAAAAATATAGGCAAAAATCTCTTGGACATAAACATGAGCAACTTCTTCATGAACATATCTCCCCGGGCAAGGGAAACAAAAGCAAAAATGAACAAGTGGGACTATATCAAGCTGAAAAGCTTCTGTACAGCAAAGGACACCATCAGTAGAACAAAAAGACATCCTACAGTATGGGAGAATATATTCATAAATGACGTATCCGATAAGGGGTTGACATCCAAAATATATAAAGAACTCATGCACCTTAACAAACAGAAAGCAAATAATCCATTTAAGAAATGGGCAGAGGACATGAATAGACACTTCTCCAAAGAAGAAATTCAGATGGCCAACAGGCACATGAAAAGATGCTCCACATCGCTAATCATCAGAGAAATGCAGATTAAAACCACAATGAGATATCACCTCACACCAGTGAGGATGGCCAACATCCAAAACACAAACAACAACAAATGTTGGCGAGGATGTGGAGAAAAGGGAACCCTCCTACACTGCTGGTGGGACTGCAAATTAGTTCAACCATTGTGGGAAGCAGTATGGAGGTTCCTCAAAAAACTCAAAATAGAAATACCATTTGACCCAGGAATTCCACTCCTAGGAATTTACCCTAAGAATGCAGCAGCCCAGTTTGAAAAAGACAGATGCACCCTGTGTTTATTGCAGCACTATTTACAATAGCCAAGAAATGGAAGCAACCTAAGTGTCCATCAGTAGATGAATGGATAAAGAAGAGGTGGTACATATACACAATGGAATATTATTCAGCCATAAGAAGAAAACAAATCCTACCATTTGCAACAACATGGATGGAGCTAGAGGGTATTATGCTCAGTGAAATAAGTCAAGCTGAAAAAGACAAGTACCAAATGATTTCACTCATATGTGGAGTATAAGAACTAAGGAAAAAAAAAACTGAAGGAACAAAACAGCAGGAGACTCACAGAACCCGAGAACGGACAAATAGTTACCAAAGGGAAAGGGACTGGGGAGGATGGGTGGGAAGGGAGGGGTAAAGGGGAAGAAGGGACATTACGATTAGCAGATGTAATGTTCGGGGGGCACGGGGAGGGCTGTACAACCCAGAGAGGACAAGTAGTGACTCTATGGCATCTCACTAAGCTGATGGACAGTGACTGCAATGGGGTTGGGGGGGGGGGGAACCTGATGAAGGGGGTAGTGTAATCACCATAATATTACTCATTTAATTGTAGATTAATGATATCAAAATAAACTAAAAAAAAATCACAGATTCAACCATTCTGGATTAGGATATGGCAGGCAGTGTACTGGATAGTTTTACAACTATTATCTAAGCACTGTTTAACCTTCTCAAGTATAATAACCCTTTTTTTTTCTTTCTTTTTTACATAAAAGCCTTGGCAGACACCCGCATAACAGTTGTACTTTCAAAAAA
Source organism: Smutsia gigantea (assembly GCA_032199065.1). NCBI lineage: Eukaryota > Metazoa > Chordata > Mammalia > Pholidota > Manidae > Smutsia > Smutsia gigantea. The sequence goes on along the minus strand of JAVSCE010022602.1, from coordinate 127,338 downwards.
TGCACGAGCATATGTAATAGTAATAATCGCTAACTCAGTTGAACTCTTACTATACCAGCTATTGTTCTAAGCACTTCACATGTATAGATTCAGCTAATCCTCACAATAACCCAATAAGGTGAGTATTATTTTCTCTAATTTACAATGAGATACTGAGACAGAAAGGCTAAGTAACTTATTCCAGTGATAAAGCCATTATTTGAACCTAGATGATTGTACTCCAGGGCTTTTGTCTTAATCCCTAAATGATTCTTTTTGTCTAGTATATGCTTTTTCAGACCTCTTGTAATATGACCATAGATACCCAGGGGTCTGTAGCCCACAGGATGGGAACTGCTGCACTGCTTCATTTAATCCATCTTTAATAACTCATGAGGTAAGTGCCAGGAACAAATTTAGGCCCAGAGAGTTGAGGCATGAAGGGGATACTAATAGATAGAGCTAGGATTTGAACCCAGGTTATCTGTTTATATTTCATAATTTCTACTGTACCATATGTTGCTTCTGGAGAGGGTTTCCTTCAAGGGAACCAAGGGATAATTTGAACCATAGGAGGAAGAGAGGCTAATCTTTGCCAATGAGCTAGCACAAGTTCCAGACATTACTGGCCTATAGCCAGCTGAAGTGGTGGCATGCACACGTAGAGACATCTGTACCTTCAGGTCCCAGTGCATGGAATGACTACATGGCACCAAGGCTTTTTGAACAAGGTACCATCCAGCTAGCTAAGCCACCTGGAGGGGGAACTTCATGTCTGGACCCTGCTCATGCTTCACCCTGTCACCTGAGACAAATCCCTTATTTCTCAATGTGTGGTTATCCTGCCTGCTCTGTAATAAGTGGGGATTACCAAGATGGTTTAATTGAGCCTGAAAAAATAAGAAAACTCATAAACCAAGTATATAGTGAGAGCCTCCTTAGCACGTCTATGCTTGTAGTTAGAAATAATCTTAATTATATAATACTGGCCAAGTTGCAAAGATTTCTGAAAATGTCTGAAGTGAAGACCATAAATGTATTGTAGTGGTTTTCAATAAATATGTTTTTTTAAGCTGTGTATCCTTTCTTCAAACAGTATCTTAAGGAAAAACCCAACTTGGAAAATAATTAGGAATCTGTTCTGCTTGATACAGGGTTGGATAACCCTGACTCTTCAGCTTCTCTCTCAGGAACATCTATAGGACTCATTAGAGTGTTAGAAAACCACTGATGTGTCATTCACTAGTTAATCCTTAATAGGAAATGTGACTATAACATAATGAAGCCAGTTGTATAAGGAACATGTACAATCATCTCATTACTTTACTGCCATGCCCTGTAAACACTATACTGAACGTCATTGGTGAGAGGATATGCTAACATTTTAGCATATCTTCACTGAAATACTTAAACCCAGATCTTTAGAAAATTAGAAAAGGAGAAATATGTAACACTCTGCTTTATGCTGCTCATACAGTAGTGGTTTATATTGGTTTTGTTAAAACATTAATTTGTGTACAGTGAATATTTTTACTACATTCATTAAAATACTAACTTTGGAAGAAGAAAACTTGCCATAGATGCCTGTACACAGTATCTCCTGTCCTTTTTTTAAGCTTATCAGATGTTAGAGCTTTTTGTCTTGAAGACAGTATAATTCAGTGGCGCCAGACCAATCTAGTTGATTAGCCAGCTCTCCCACTTCCTAGCTATATGACTTAAACTTTTCTGAGCCTCAGTTTTCTTATCTCTAAGTTGTGGTAATAGTATCTACCTCATGGATTGAGAAGATTGTTTCAGATGGTATGGCAAAGTATTTCGTAAACTCTAAAACTAATGTTAGTGACTATTACTACCACTCGTAAGAGAAAAAGCTAAAATATACTTGATATTTTTATATCTTCAGGTACTATTTTATGTGCAAGGGGAATAGAATTTTATTTTATTATTATTTTTTTAATATAATTTATTTTATTATCATTCATCTACAATTACATGTGCAATATTACGGTTATTAAACTACCCCTTCATCAGGTACCCCCCACCAACCCCATTACAGTCACTGTCCATCAGCGTAGTGAGATGCTGTAGAATCACTACTTGTCTTCTCTGAGTTGTACTGCCCTCCCTGTGCCCCCCCAACATTATATCTGCTAATTGTAATGCCCCTTTTTCCCTCTTATGCCTCCGTTCCCGCCCATTTTCCCCAGTACCTTTCCCTTTGGTAACTATTAGTCCATTCTTGGGTTCTGTGAGTCTGCTGCTGTTTTGTTCCTTTTTTTTTTTCTTTGTTCTTATACTCCACATATGAGTGAAATCATTTGATACTTGTCTTTTTTTGCTTGGCTTATTTCACTGAGCATAATACCCTCTAGCTCCATCCATGTTGTTGCAAATGGTAGGATTTGTTTTCTTCGTATGGCTGAATTATATTCCATGGTGTATATGTACCACATCTTCTTTATCCATTCATCTACTGATGGACACTTAGGTTGCTTCCATTTCTTGGCTATTGTAAATAGTGCTGCAATAAACATAGGGGTGCATCTGTCCTTTTCAAATTGGGCTGCTGCATTCTTAGGGTAAATTCCTAGGAGTGGAATTCCTGGGTCAAATGGTATTTCTATTTTGAGTTTTTTTGAGGAACCTCCATACTGCTTTCCACAATGGTTGAACTAATTTGCAGTCCCACCAGCAGTGTAGGAGGGTTCCCTTTTCTCCACATCCTCGCCAACATTTGTTGTTGTTTGTGTTTTGGATGTTGGCCATCCTCACTGGTGTGAGGTGATATCTCATTGTGGTTTTAATCTGCATTTCTCTGATGATTAGCGATGTGGAGCATCTTTTCATGTGCCTGTTGGCCATCTGAATTTCTTCTTTGGAGAAGTGTCTATTCGTGTCCTCTGCCCATTTCTTAATTGGATTATTTGCTTTCTGTTTGTTAAGGTGCATGAGTTCTTTATATATTTTGGATGTCAACCCTTTATCAGATACGTCATTTATGAATATATTCTCCCATACTGTAGGATGTCTTTTTGTTCTACTGATGGTGTCCTTTGCTGTACAGAAGCTTTTCAGCTTGATATAGTCCCACTTGTTCATTTTTGCTTTTGTTTCCCTTGCCCGAGGGAGATATGTTCATGAAGAAGTCGCTCATGTTTATGTCCAAGAGATTTTTGCCTATGTTTTTTTCTAAGAGTTTTATGGTTTCATGACTTACATTCAGGTCTTTGATCCACCTTGAGTTTACCTTTGTGTATGGGGCTAGACAGTAGTCCAGTTTCATTCTCTTACATGTAGCTGTCCAGTTTTTCCAACACCAGCTGCTGAAGAGGCTGTCATCTCCCCATTGTATATCCAAGGCTCCTTTATCAAATATTAATTGACTGTATATGTTTGGGTTAATGTTTGGATTTTCTATTCTGTTCCACTGGTCTGTGGGTCTGTTTTTGTGCCAATACCAAATTGTCTTGATTACTGTGGCTTTGTAGTAGAGCTTGAAGTCAGGGAGTGTAATTCCCCCTGTTTTATTCCTCCTTCTCAGGATTGATTTGGCTATTCGGGGTCTTTTGTGGTTCCATATGAATTTTAGAATTATTTGTTCCAGTTCATTGAAGAAAGCTGTTGGTAGTTTGATAGGGATTGCATTGAATCTGTAGATTGCTTTAGGTAGTATAGCCATTTTGACAATATTTATTCTTCCTAGCCAAGAGCATGGGATGCATTTCCATTTGTTAGTGTCCTCTTTAATTTCTCTTAGGAGTGTCTTGTAGTTTTCAGAGTACAGGTCTTTCACTTCCTTCGTTAGGTTTATTCCTAGGTATTTTATTCTTTTTGATGCAATTGTGAATGGAATTGTTTTTCTGATTTCTCTTTCTGTTAGTTCATCTTTAGTCCATAGGAAAGCAACAAGATTTCTGTGTGTTAATTTTGTATCCTGCAACTTTGCTGAATTCAGATATTAGTTCTAGTAGTTTTGGAGTGGAGTCTTTAGGGTTTTTTATGTACAGTATCATGTCATCTGCAAATAGTGACAATTTGACTTCTTCTTTACCAATCTGGATGCCTTGTATGTCTTTGTTTTGTCTGATTGCTGTGGCTAGGACCTCCAGTACTATGTTGAATAACAGTGGAGAGAGTGGGCATGCCTGTCTTGTTCCCGATCTTAGATGAAAAGCTTTCAGCGTCTCGCCGTTAAGTATGATGTTAGCTGTGGGTTTGTCATATATAGCCTTTATGATGTTGAGGTACTTGCCGTCTATACCCATTTTGTTGAGAGTTTTAATCAGGAATGGATGCTGAATTTTGTCAAATGCTTTTTCAGCATCTATGGAGATGATCATGTGGTTTTTGTTCTTCTTTTTGTTGATGTGGTGGATGATGTTGATGGATTTTGAATGTTGTACCATCCTTGCATCCCTGGGATGAATCCCACTTGATCATGGTGTATGATCCTCTTGATGTATTTTTGAATTCGGTTTGCTAATATTTTGTTGAGCATTTTTGCATCTACGTTCATCAGGGATATTGGTCTGTAATTTTCTTTTTTGGTGAGGTCTTTGCCCGGTTTTGGTATTAGAGTGATGCTGGCTTCATAGAATGAGTTTGGAAGTATTCCCTCCTCTTCTATTTTTTGGAAAACTTTAAGGAGAATTGGTGTTATTTCTTCTCTATATGTCTGGTAGAATTCAGAGGTGAATCCATCAGGCCCAGGGGTTTTGTTCTTGGGTAGTTTTTTGATTATCAATTCGATTTCGTCGCTGGTGATTGGTCTGTTTAGTTTTTCTGTTTCTTGCTTGGTCAGTCTTGGAAGGTTGTATTTTTCTAAGAAGTTGTCCATTTCTTCTATGTTTTCCAGCTTGTTAGCATATAGATTCTCATAATATTCTCTTATGATTGTTTGTATTTCTGTGGGGTCCGTCGTGATTTTTCCTTTCTCATTTCTGATTGTGTTTATGTGTGTAGATTCTCTTTTTCTCTTAATGAGTCTGGCTAGGTGTTTATCTATTTTGTTTATTTTTTCAAAGAACCAGCTCTTGGTTTTATTGATTTTTTCTATTGTTTTATTCTTCTCAATTTTATTTATTTCTTCTCTAATCTTTATTATGTCACTCCTTCTGGTGACTTTGGGCCTCATTTGTTCTTCTTTTTCCAATTTCAGTAATTGTGTCTTTAGACTATTCTTTTGGGAATGTTCTTCCTTCTTTAGATAGGCCTGGATTGCAATATACTTTCCTCTTAGAACTGCCTTTGCTGTATCCCACAGAAGTTGTGGCTTTGTGTTGTTGTTGTCATTAGTCTCCATATATTCTTTGATCTCTGTTTTGATTTGGTCGTTAACCCATTGATTAATCAGGAGAGTGTTGTTCAGTCTCCATGTATTTGTGAGCCTTTTTGATTTCTTTCTAAAATTTATTTCTAGTTTTATACCTTGGTGATCTGAGAAGTTGGTTGGTAGGATTTCAATATTTTTGAAATTACTGAGGTTCTTTTTGTGGCCTAGTATGTGGTCTATTCTGGAAAATGGTCCATGTGCACTTGAGAAGAATGTGTATCCTGTTGCTTTTGGGTGAAGAGTTCTGTAGATGTCTGTTAGGTCCATCTGTTCTAGTGTGTTGTTCAGTGCCTCTGTGTCTTTACTTATTTTCTGTCTGGTTGATCTGTCCTCTGGAGTGAGTGGTGTGTTTAAGTCTCCTAAGATGAATGCATTGCTGTCTATATTTCCTCCTTTAATTCTGTTAGTATTTGTCTCACATATGCTGGCGCTCCTGTGTTGGGTGCATATGTATTTATAATGGTTATATCTTCTTGTTGGACTGACACCTTTATCATTATGTAATGTCCTTCTTTATCTTTTGCTACTTTCTTCGTTTTGAAGTCTATTTTGTCTGATACAAGTACTGCAACACCTGCTTTTTTCTCTTTGTTGTTTGCATGAAATATCTTTTTCCATCCCTTCACTTTTAGTCTGTGCATATCTTTGGATTTGAGGTGAGTTTCTTGGAGGCAGCATATAGATGGGTCTTGCTTTTTTATCCATTCTGTTACTCTGTGTCTTTTGATTGGTGCATTCAGTCCATTTACATTTAAGGTGATTATTGATAGGTATGTACTTATTGCCATTGCTAGCTTTAGATTCGTGGTTACCAAGGGTTCAAGGGTTGCTTCTTTACTATCTAACAATCTAACTTAACTTTCTTGTTAAGTTATTGTAAACACAGTCTGATGTTTCTTTCTTTCTCTCCCTTCTTATTCCTCCTCCTCCATTCTTTCTATAATAGGTGTTTTATTCTTTGCCTTTAGTTAGTATTTGGATGGTCTGCTTTCTTTGCTATGATTTTATTTTCTCTGGTGACATCTTTTTAGCCTTAGGTGTGCTTCCATCTAGAGCAGTCCATTTAAGATATCCTGTAGTGGTGGTTTATGAGAGGCAAACTCTCTCAACTTTCGTTTGTCTGGAAATTGTTTAATCCCTCCATCATATTTAAATGATAATCGTGCTGGATACAATATTCTTGGTTCGAGGCCCTTCTGTTTCATAACGTTAAATATATCATGCCATTCTCTTCTGGCCTGTAAGGTTTCTGTTGAGAAGTCTGATGATAGTCTGATGGGTTTTCCTTTGTAGGTGATCTTTTTTCTCTCTCTAGCTGCCTTTAATACCCTGTCTTTATCTTTGATCTTTGCCATCTTAATTATTATGTGTCTTGGTGTTGTCTTCCTTGGGTCCCTTGTGTTGGGAGATCTATGAGCTTCGGTGGACTGCGAGACTACTTCCTTCCCCAGCGAGGGAAAGTTTTCAGCAATTATTTCTTCAAAGACACTTTCTATCCCTTTTTCTCTCTCTTCTTCCTCTGGTACTCCTATAATGCGAATATTGTTCCGTTTGCATTGGTCACACAGTTCTCTTAATATTCTTTCATTCCTAGAAATCCTTTTATCTCTCTCTGCCTCAGCTGCTCTGTACTCTTCTCTGTTTTCTATTCCATTTACAGTCTCTTGCGTCTCATCCATTCTGCTGTTAAGCCCGTCGATCGCTTGTCTGATTTCTGCATTGTCCTTCCTCAGTTCCCTCACTTCCTCCCTCAGCTCTTGCACATTTCTCTGTAGGTCCATCAGCATGGTTATGACTTTTATTCTGAATTCTTTTTCAGGAAGACTGTGCATTTCCATCCCTTCAGACTCCCTCTCTGGGGTTGTCTGGTTGATTTTGGTCTGAACCATATTCCTCTGTCTTTTCATGGCTCTAGAATTGGTCACTGATAGTTGCCACGTATGTCAGCTGGGCTCTTTAAGACTTTAAAAAGAGAAGAAAGGAAATGAGAAAAAAAAGAAAAAAAGGAAGAAAGAAAGAAAGAAGAAAAGAAAAAAAGAAAGAAAAGAAAAAACAGAAACAAAACAAAATAGCAAAAAAAAAATGCCCACCAGACGTAGATTCTGTGGGAATGCTGTAGGTGGCGCTATTGCCCCACTATTCCACAGCTGTGACTGTGCCGCTCCGCAGGGCCCTTTATCGGTCTCGCAGGGGTGGGAACAAATAGGAGGCTGTTGATCTCAGTGAGAAGTGTAAATATGGCTACGCTTCCTCAGTAGCCAGCTAAGGCGTCTGAAACTCCCCCGGACTCCCAGCCTGCTGGGCTGAGTGTGCTGGGGTGATCCGGCTCCTCCGCTGGGCTCCTGTCTCTTTAAGAACGCTGAAGAAAGCGCGCGCTTTTTTTTTTTTCCTTCCCGGGAGCCGGCTGCAAGCACCCTGGCGCGTTCCCCGCTCAGATCCTGCCCCTGTGTCTCTCCAATCTCCGCTGCACTGCGCAGTGTGGGTCAACGCTCCCCGTGCAGATCACCGGGGCTGGCTATTTCGCGGGGTGTACTTCCACTCCCTCCCGGCTCTGAATCCTCGCCTCCCGCCAGTGCGCTGGGGTGGGATAGTGCTCGGGTCCCGCCGGGTCGCGGCTCCGTATCTTACCCACCTCTTGGGGTGCCGAGTGCTCTCGGGTGTAGCTGCACGCTGTGTGCTTTCGTGTGTATTCTCATCTCTCTTTTAGGAATAGATGTATTTGCTGTGTTTTCATAGATAAATATAGTGTTCGGAGGAAATTTCTGCCGCCCTGCTCACACTGCCATCTTCCCGGATGTCTTGAATTTTGTTTTTATTGAGGATAATGTCACATAACAAAATTTACTGTTTTAACCGTTTTATGGTATATAATTCAATAGCTTTTAGCACATCCACATTGTTGTGCAACCGTTGCCACTGTTTAGTTCGAGAACATTTTCATTACCCCAAAAGGAAACCCATATCATTAAATAATCACTCCCTATTCCCTCCTCCCACCAGGCCCTAGCAACCACTCATCTGCTTTCTATGTATTTGTCCATTCTAGATATTCACATAAATGGAATCATATAATATGTGGCCTTTCGTGTCTGGCTTCTTTCACATAGCGTAATGTTCTCAAAGTTCATCCATGTTGCAGTATTTATCAGTACTTCATTCCTTTTTATGGTTGGGTAATACTCCATTTTGTAGATAGACCACGTTTGGTTGATCAGTTGATGGACTTTTGGATTGTTTGCACCTTTTGGCTGTTGTGAGCAGTGCTGCTATGAGTACTCATTATAAACTTTTACTTGAGCTGTTCTCAAGTGGGTGCACCCTGGAGTGGAATTGTTGGCTTGTATGTAACTCTGTATTTGACTTTTTGAGGATTTGCCAAATGGTTTTCTATAGCAGCTGCACCATTTTGTATTCTGACCTGCAGTGTTTTGTATTCCAATTTCTCCATATTCTCACCAATACTTGTTACTTTCTCTTTTCTTTTTTTTAAAATTATAGCTACCCTAGTGTGCATGAAGTGGTATCTCATGGTAGTTTTGATTTGGATTTCCCCAGTGAGCAATGATGTTAAGCATCTTTTGATGTGTTTATTGGCTATTTGTGTATCTCCAGTGGAGAAATGTCTGTTCAAGGTCTTTACCCATTTTTTAATTAATTTGTCTTTTTGTTGAGTTGTAAGAGTTCCTTATATTGTCTGGATACTGTACTATTATTAGATATATGATTTATGAATATTTTCTCCCATTCTGTGGATTGCCTTTTTTTCACTTACTTGATAGTGTCCTTTGGTGCATAAATATTTTTAAGTTTGACAAAGTCCAGCTTATCTAATTTTGCTCTTTTTATTGCATATATTTGATATATAACATTTTGTAAATTTAAGGTGTACATGTTAATTTGACGATTTTTATATTGTAATATGATTGCCATTGCAGTGATATTTTAACACCTCTAACACGTTATATAATATCCTTTCTTTTTAGTCGTTGGAATAAAGTTCTAGTCTCTTAACAAGTTTGATGAGTGTAGTACAATATTGTTGTCTGTATTCTTTATACTGTGCATTTCTATGGTTTACTTACTACTAGTTAGAAGTTTTTTTTATAATTTATTTTGGTATCATTAATGTACAATTATATGTGCATTATTATGGTTATTAAACTACCCCCTTCATCAGGTCCCCCCCACCAACCCCATTACAATCACAGTCCATCAGGGTAATGAGATGCTATAGTATCACTATGGAAGTTTGTTTCTTAAACATACTTTTTCTTCTGTTACTAGCGTCGTACCTAAGAATCCACTGCCAAATCCAAGATTACTAAGCTTTACCGCTTTGTATTCTTTGTAGAGTTTTATATTTCTAGCTCTTACTTTTAGACCTTTGGTCCATTGTGAGTAAATTTTTTTGTAAATAGTGTAAGGTAATGATGTGACAATTTTTTTTGCATGTGAATAGCCAGTTATCCTAGGACCATTTATTGAAGAGACTTCTTTCTCCATTGAATGGTCTTGACACTCTTAACAAAAATCAGTTGACCATATATGTGTGCATTTATTTTTGTACTTTCAGTTCAATTCCATTGACTTATATGTCTATGCTTATGCCATTACCACACTTTTGATTATGATAGCAGTGTAATAAGTTCTTAAGTTGGGTAGTGTGAGTCTTCCAAATTTGTCCTTTTTCAAGATTGTTTTGGCTATTCTGGGCCATTGCAATTCCATATTAATTTTAAGATGACTTTTTCCATTTTTTGCAAAAAAAAAAACCAGTTGTGATTTTGATAAGGATTGCACTGTATCTGCAGATCACTTTGGGGAGTATTGCCATCTTCCCATTCATGAACACAAATTGTCTCCATTTGTGTATTTGGGTCTTTAATTTCTTTCATTAATGTTTTGTAGTTTCCAATGTACAAGTCTTGTACCTCCTTGGTTAAATTTATTCCTAAGTATTTTATTCTTTTTGATGATGTTGTGAATGGAATTGTTTTCTTAATTTTCCTTTTGGATTCATTGTTAATATATAAAACTATGACTGATTATTCAGTGTTGATTTTGTTTTACAACTTTGCTGAATTTGCTTATCATATTTTTTTGTGGATTCTTTAGGGTTTTCTATATATAAGGTCATGTCCTCTGATTTCCTACTTTTCCAGTTGGATACCTTTTACTTCCTTTTCTTGCCTAATTAGTCTGGCTAAAACTTCCAGTACAATGTTGAATGGTAATGGTGAAGTGGTCATCCTTGTCTTTTTCCTGATCGTAGGAGGAAATCTTTCAGTCTTTAAGTATGTCAACTGTGGGTATTTCATAAATCACTTTATTGTGTTGAGGAAGTTCCCTTCTATTGCTAGTTTGTTGAGTGTTTTTATTATGAATGGGTATTGGATTTCTCAAATGCTTTTTTAACATCGGTTGAGATGATCTTGTGGTACATTCCTAGGATAAATCCCACTTGGTCATAGTATAAAATCCTTTTAATATAACGCTGGATTTGGGTTGCTTATATATTGTTGAACATTTTTTCCTCTACATTCATCAGGAATATTGATCTGTAGTTTTCTTGGCATGTGTTTGTCTTGCTTTGGTATTAGGGTAATGCTGGCCTGATAGAATGTATTAGAAAGTGTTACTTTCTTTTCTATTTTTGAGGAATAGAATTCTGGTGAAGTATAAAAAGCCTTAAAATGGGAGTCAGGTGATCTAAGATCTGTTTCTTGCACTGCTGCTAATTAGCAGTGGACCTTGCTAATTACTTATTCCCTCTTAGCCTCACTATCCCCATCCTCATGTTTCATCTTTAAAGTGAGGCGTGCGAGTAGATAATTGCTAGTCTTTTTAGCATTTAAAGTATTTTTTCATTATTGTTATTCTGTGTAACTCCAAAAACCAAAATTAAAGCCAAGGAATAAGGTTTTTTAAAATTTTTAATTAAAGTATTATTGATATACACTCTTATGAAGGTTTCACATGAAAAAACAATGTGCTTACAACATTTACCCATATTATTAAGTCCCCACCCATACCCCAATGCAGTCACTGTCCATCAGTGTAGTAAGATGCCACAGATTCACTGTTTGCCTTCTCTGTACTACACTGTTTTCCCCGTGACTCTCCACCCCATGTGTACTCAATCCCCATCTCCCTCCCTCCAGACCCACCCTCCCACACCCCTCTCCTTTGGTAACCACTAGTCCCTTCTTGGAGTCTGTGAGTCTGCTGCTATTTTGTTCCTTCAGTTTTGCTTCGTTGTTATACTCTACAAATGAGGGAAATCATCTGGCACTTGTCTTTCTCTGCCTGGCTTATTTCACTGAGCATAATATCCTCTAGCTCCATCCATGTTGTTGCAAATGGTAGGATTTGTTTCTTTCTTAGGGCTGAATAGTATGCCACTGTATATATGTACCATATCTTCTTTATCCATTCATCTACTAATGGACACTTAGGTTGCTTCTGTATCTTGGCTATTGTAAAAAGTGCTGCAATAAACATAGGGGTGCATATGTCTTTTTGAATCTGAGAAGTTGTATTCTTTGGGTAAATTCCAAGAAGTGTGATTCCCGGGTCAAATCTTATTTTTATTTTTAGTTTTTTTGGTAACCTACATATTGCTTTCCACAATAGTTAAACTACTTTACATTCCCACCAGCAATGTAGGAGGGTCCCCTTTCTCTGCATCTTCACCAGCATTTGTTGTTCCTAGTCTTTTCGATGCTGGCCATCCTTACTGGTGTGAGGTGATATCTCATTGTGGTTTTAATTTTCATTTCCCTCATGATTTGTGATGTGGAGCATCTTTTCATGTGTCTGTTGGCCATCTGAATTTCTTCTTTGGAGAGCTGTCTCTTCATATCCTCTGCCCATTTTTTAATCGGGTTATTTGCCTTTTGGGTGTTGAAACGTGTAAGTTCTTTACATATTTTGGATGTTAACCCCTTGTCAGATATGTCATTTACAAATATATTCTCCCATACTGTAGGATGCCTTTTTGTTCTGTTGATGGAGTCCTTTGCCGTACAGAAACTTTTTAGTTTGATGTGGTCCCGTGAGTTCATTTTTGCTTTTGTTTCCCTTGCTTGAGGAGATGCGCTCAGGAAGAAGTCGCTCATGCTTATATTAAGGAGATTTTTTGCCTATGTTGTCTTCTAAGAGTTTTATGGTTTCATAACATACATTCAGGTCCTTGATCCATTTCGAGTTTACTTTTGTGTATGGGGTTAAACAATAATCCAGTTTCATTTTCTTGCATGTAGCTGTCCTGTTTTGCCCATACCAGCTGTTGAAGAGGCTGTCATTTCCCATTGTGTGTCCATGCTTCCTTTGTTATATAGAAATTAGCCATATATGTGAGGTTTTATATCTGGGCTGTCTGTTCTATTCCATTGATCTATGGCTCTGTCCTTGTGGCAGTACCAAATTGTCTTGATTACTGTGGCTTTGTAGTAGAGCTTGAAGTTGGGGAGCGTAATTCCCCCCGCTTTATTCTTCCTTCTCAGGATTGCTTTGGCTATTCGGGGTCTCTTGTGGTTCCATATGAATTTTAGAACAATTTTCTCTAGTTTGTTGAAGAATGCTGTTGGTATTTTGATAGGAATTGCACTGAATCTGTAGATCGCTTTAGGCAGGATGTCCATTTTGACAATATTAATTCTTCCTATCCATGAGCATGGGATGTGTTTCCATTTATTGGTATCTTTTTTAATTTCTCTCACGAGTGTCTTGTAGTTTTCAGAGTATAAGTCTTTCACTTCCTTGGTTAGGTTTATTCCTAGGTATTTTAATCTTTTGGATGCAACTGTGAATGGAATTATTTTCCTGATTTCTCTTTCTGCTAGTTCATTGTTAGTGTATAGGAGTGCCACGGATTTCTGCATACTAATTTTGTATTGTGCAACTTTACTGAATTCAGATATTAGATCTAGTAGTTTTGGAGTGGATTCTTTAGGGTTTATTTTCTTTCCCTTTGGTATTGTTAATGTACAATCACTTGAACAACATTATGGTTACTAGACCCCCTATTATCAAGTCCCCCCCACATACCCAGTACAGTCACTGTCCATCAGCATAGTAAGATGCTATAGAATCATTACTTGTCTTCTCTATAAATACTGCCTTTCCCATGTACCGTGCTGCTGCATTACGTGTGCTAATTGTAATGACCCTTTTCCCCCCTTATCCCTCCCATTCCACCCATCCTCCCCAGTCCCTTTCTCTTTGGTAACTTTTAGTCCATTCTTGGGTTCTGTGAGTCTGCTGCTGTTTTGTTCCTTCAGTTTTTGCTTTGTTCTTATATTCCACAGATGAGGGAAATCATTTGATACTTGTCTTTCTTTGCCTGCTTTATTTCACTGAGCGTAATACCCTCTAGCTCCATCCATGTTGTTGCAAATGTCTGGATTTGTTTTTTTCTTATGGCTGAATAATATTCCATTGTGTATATGTACCACATCTTCTTTATCCATTCATCTACTGATGGACACTTCCATTTCTTGGCTATTGTAAATAGTGCTGCAATAAACATAGGGGTGCATATGTTTTTTTCAAACTAGGCTCTGCATTCTTAGGGTAAATTCCTAGAAGTGGAATTCCTGGGTCAAATGGTATTTCCATTTTGAGTTTTTTGAGGAACCTCCATACTGCTTTCCACAATGGTTGAAGTAATTTGCATTCCCACCAGCAGTGTAGGAGGGTTCCCCTTTTATGAAGAAGTTGCTCATGTTTATGTCCAAGAGAATTTTGCCTATGTTGTTTTCTAAGACTTTTATGGTTTCATGACTTACATTCAGGTCTTTGATCCATTTTGAGTTTACTTTTGTGTATGGGCTTAGACAGTAATCCAGTTTCATTCTCTTATATGCAGCTGTCCAGTTTTGCCAACACTAGGTGTTGAATCAGCTGTCACTTCCCCATTGTATATCCATGGCTTCTTTATCGTATATTAATTGACCGTATATGTTTGGTTTAATGTCTGGACTCTCTGTTCTGTTCCACTGGTCTGTGGGTCTGTTCCTGTGCCAGTACCAAATTGTCTTGATTACTGTGGCTTTGTAGTAGAGCTTGAAGTTGGGAGGTGAGATTCCCCCCCGCTTTATTCTTCCTTCTCAAGATTGCTTTGGCTATTCGGGGTCTTTTGTTCTTCCATATGAATTTTAGAACTATTTGTTCCAGTTCATTGAAGAATGCTGTTGGTATTTTGATAGGGATTGCATTGAATCTGTAGATTGCTTTAGGTAGTAAAGCCATTTTGACAATATTTGTTCTTCCTAGCCAAGAGCATGGGATGAATTACCATTTGTTAGTGTCCTCTTTAATTTCTCTTAGGAGTGCCTTGTAGTTTTCAGGGTATAGGTCTTTCACTTCCTTCGTTAGGTTTATTCCTAGGTATTTTATTCTTTTTGATGCAATTGTGAATGGAATTGTTTTCTTGATTTCTCTTTCTCTGTTAGCTCAACGTTAGTGTATGGGAAAGCAACAGATTTCTGTGTGTTAATTTTGTATCCTGCAACTTTGCTGAATTCAGATGCTAGTTCTAGTAGTTTTAGAGTGGAGTCTTTAGGGTTTTTTATGTACTTTTTTTTGTACAATATCATGTCATCTGCAAATAGTGACAATTTGACTCCTTCTTTACCAATCTTGATGCCTTGTATGTCTTTGTTTTGTCTGATTGCCATGGCTAGGACCTCCAGTACTATGTTGAGTAACAGTGGGGAGAGTGGGCATCCCTGTCTTGTTTCTGATCTTAGATGAAAAGCTTTCAGCTTCTTGCTGTTAAGTATGATGTTAGCTGTGGCTTTGTCATATACAGCCTTTATTATGTTAAGGTACTTGCCCTCTATACACATTTTGTTGAGAGTTTTTATTAGTGATAAAAATGAATGAATAAAAAAATGGATGAATGGACGTTGAATTTTGTCGAATGCTTTTTCAGCATCTATGGAGATGATCATGTGGTTTTTGTCCTTTTTGTTGATGTGGTGGATGATGTTGATGGATTTTCGAATATTGTACCATTCTTGCATCCCTGGGATGAATCCCACTTGATCATGATGGATGATCTTTTTGATGTATTTTTTAATTTGGTTTGCTAATACTTTGTTGAGTATTTTTGCATCCATGTTCAACAGGGATATTGGTCTGTAATTTTCTTTTTTTGTGGTATCTTTGCCTGGTTTTGGTATTAGAGTGATGCTGACCTTATAGAATGAGTTTGGAAGTATTCCCTCTTCTACTCTTTGGAAAATTGTAAGGAGGATGTGTATTAGGTCTTCACTAAATGTTTGATAAACTTCAGCAGTGAAGCCATCTGGTTCAGGGGTTTTGTTCTTAGGTAGGTTTTTGATTACCAGTTCAATTTCGTTGCTGCTAATTGGTCTGTTCAGATTTTCTGTTTCTTCCTGGGTCAGCTTTGGAAGGTTGTATATTTCTAGAAAGTTGTCCATTTCTTCTAGGTTATCCAGTTTTTAGCATATAATTTTTCATAGTATTCTCTAGTAATTCTTTGTATATCTGTGGTGTCTGTCGTGATTTTTCCTTTCTCATTTCTGATTCTGTTTATGTGAGTAGACTCTCTTTTTTTCTTGATAAGTCTGGCTAGAGGTTTATCTATTTTGTTTATCTACTCGAAGGACCAGCTCCTGCTTTCACTGATTCTTTCTATTGTTTTATTTTTCTCGATTTTATTTATTTCTGTTCTAATCTTTATTATGTCCCTCCTTCTACTGACTTTCGGCCTCATTTGTGCTTCTTTTTCTAGTTTCATTAATTGTGAGTTTAGACTGCTCATATGGGATTGTTCTTCTTTCCTGAGGTAGGCCTGTATTGCAATATACTTTCCTCTTAGCACAGCCTTTGCTGCATCCCACAGATTTTGCGGTGTTGAATTATTGTTGTCATTTTTCTCCATATATTGCTTGATCTTTGTTTTTATTTGGTCATTGATCCATTGATTATTTAAGAGCATGTTGTGAAGCCTCCATGTGTTTGTGGGGTTATTCATTTTCTTTGTGTAATTTATTTCTAGTTTCATACCTTTGTGGTCTGAGAAACTGGTTGGTAAAATTTCAGTCTTTTTGAATTTACCAAGGCTCTTTTTGTTGCCTAGTATATGATCTATTCTTGAAAATGTTTCATGTACACTTTGAAGAATGTTTGTTCTGCTCCTTTTTGGTGTAGAGTTCTGTAGATGTCTGTTAGGTCCTTCTGTTCTAATGTGTTGTTTAATGCCTCTGTCTCCTTACTTATTTTCTGCCTGGTTGATCTGTCCTTTGGAGTGAGTGGAGTGTTGAAGTCTCCTAGAATGAATGCATTGCATTGTATTTCCCATTTTAATTCTGTTAGTATTTGTTTCACATATTTAGGTGCTCCTGTGTTGGGAGCATAGATATTTATAATGGTTATATCCTCTTGTTGGATTGACCCTTTTATCATTATGTAATGTCCTTCTTTGTCTCTTGTGACTTTCTTTGTTTTGAAGTCTATTTTGTCTGATGTGTACTGCAACTCCTGCTTTTTTCTCCCTATTAGTTGCATGAAATATTTTTTTCCATCCCTTCACTTTTAGTCTGTGTATATCTTTGGGTTTAATGTGAGTCTCTTTTAGGCAGTATATAGATAGGTCTTGTTTTTTTATCCATTCAGTGACTCTGTGTCTTTTGATTGGTGCACTCAGTCCATTTACATTTACAGTGATTATGGATAGGTATGTACTTACTGGCATTGCAGGCTTCAGATTTGTGGTTACCAAAGGTTCAGGGTTAACTTCCTTACCATCTAGAGTCTAACTTAACTCACTTAATATGGTATTACAAACACAATCTAAAGGTTCTTTTTTTCTCCTTTTTCTTCCCCCTCCATTCTTTGTATATTAGGTATCATATTCTGTACTCTTTGTCTATCCCTTGATTGACTTTGGGGATAGTTGATTTAATTTCACATTTGCTTAGTAACTAGCTGTTCTACTTTCTTTACTGTGGTTTTATTACCTCTGGTGACAGCTGTTAAGCCTTAGGAACACTTCCATCTATAGCAGTCCCTCCAAAATACACTGTAGAGATGGTTTGTGGGAAGCAAATTCTCTCAGCTTTTGCTTATCTGGGAATTGTTTAATCCCTCCTTCAAATTTAAATGGTAATCTTGCTGGATAAAGTATTCTTGGTTCGAGGCCCTTCTGCTTCTTTGCATTAAATACATCATGCCACTCCCTTCTGGCCTGTAAGGTTTCTGCTGAGAAGTCTGATGATCGCCTGATGGGCTTTCCTTTGTATGTGATTTTATTTCCCTCTCTGGCTGCTTTTCATAGTCTGTCCTTATTCTTGATCTTTGCCATTTTAATTACTATATGTCTTGGTTTTGTCTTCCTCAGGTCCCTTGTGTTGGGAGATCTGTGCATCTTCATGGCCTGAGAGACTGTCTCCTTCCCCAGATTGGGGAAGTTTTCAGCAATTACCTCCTCAAAGACACTTTCTATCCCTTTTTCTCTCTCTTCTTCTTCTGGTACCCCTATAATGTGAATATTGTTCCACCAAGGAATATGTTTTAAGAATGAGACTTTGGCTAAATATTAAAAAGAAATTTTCAACAGTGGGAGCTGTTCCACAATGGAATGAACTGTCTTAGAAAGGAATGATCTTCTCATCACAAGCTATGTTTCAGTAGGGGCCAAACAACCCCCTGTCAGGAATGTTGTGGGGAGTACTTTTTTTTATTAATGTGTCATTGAAACAGTCTTATGTTCATTTCAGGTATACAACACAGTGGTTCAATATTTACCCATATTTTCAAATCCTCAGCCCCTCAATGCTATCATTGTCCATCAATATAGTAAGATGTTACAGAATGATTAACTGTATCCTCCATGCTGTACTACCATCCCTATGACCAACCTATATTGTGATTGTGAATTATTGTGCCCCTTAGTCCTCTTCTCCCTCCCCCACCACCTGCCCCACCCCTCCCCTTTGGTAACAGCTAGTTCCTTCTTGGTGTGTGTGAGTCTGCTGCTCTTTTGTTCCTTCTCTTTTGCTTTGTTTTTATACTCCAAAATTAAGTGAAGTCATTTGGTATTTGTCTTTCATGGAAGATATTTTTGTGATTTTTATGGAATGATTGGATGACTTCTAAGTCCTGCCTCTCAGCTCTAAAGTCTGTATCATATTGAATTACCAAGAGAGATGAAGATATGTCTTGTTCTTACAGGACAAAGCCAGCCTGTCTAGAGATAGAGGATGAGGTTTTGTTCTGTTTTTATTTTAACTTTTTCTTATGATTACAAATGTTATACATGTTTGTTATGAAAAATTCAACCACTATGTGTGTGAAGTGGAAATCAAACGTGGCCATAGAGGGGCGTCAGCAAGAGAGCGCGTGTGCCTCGCACCGTCCGCGCGCGGCGGGGACGGTGACCTGCACCACCTCCTGGTCCACTTTCCAGGATCCCCCAGAATGAAGAAGGCCTAGGAAAACCACTCTGGCTTTCCTGCTCAGCACAAAAATACTGTCCCTGCTTTTGGTTAAGTCAAAAATGGATAAAACTCTGACTTCCGGGAAGATGGCGGCGTGAGCAGGGCGGCAGAAATCTCCTCCCAAAACTATATAAATCTGCGAAAATACAGCAAATACAACTATTCCTAAAAGAGAGACCAGAACACACAGGAAAGCGCACAGTGTGCAGCCACACCTGAGAGGACTCGGCACCCCGCGAGGCGGGTAAGATACGGAGGCGCGACCCGGCGGCACCCGAGCACTCACCCAGCCCAGTGCGCTGGAGGGAGGAGAGGATTCAGAGCTGGGAGGGAGTGGAAGAGCAGGTCTGCGAAATAACCTGCCCCGGTGGTCTGCGCCGGGAGAGCTGACACACATTGCATGGTGCATCGGACATTGGAGAGGCAGAAGGTGTAGGTTTTGAGCCGTGAACGCGCTGGGACCATGCAGCCAGTGCCCCATGACAAGAGAAAAGCGCGCGTGGTTTGTAGCCGTCTCGGAGAGGTGGGGGTCCCAGTGAGTGAACACCATGGCCCCGGCGGGCTAAGCCCTGCAGGCTGGAAGTCCGGGGGAACTTCTGACCACTTTGCTGGTGACTGAGAGAAGGGAGCAGCCACACTGGAACTTTATACAGAGAACAATAGCCTCCCATTCGTTCCCGCCCAGGTCGGAGCTACAAACAGTGGTGCAGCCGCAGCTGTGGATTAGTGGAGCAACAGTGACACCTACAGCACACTTAGAGAATCCACTGCAGGTGGTAAAGTCTTAAAGAGCCCAGCTGACATACGTGGCACCTACCAGCGACCACTCCTATCAACATGACAAGGCAGAGGAATATCATACAGACAAAAATCACCAAGACCCAGACAATCCCGGAGAAGGAACCTGAAGGGATGAAAATGCAGAATCTTCCTGATAAAGAATTCAGAATAAAAGTCATAACCATGCTGATGGATCTACAGAGAAATATGCAAGAGCTAAGGGAGGAAGTGAGGGAAGTCAGGAAAGACAATGCAGAAATGAGACAAGCCATCGACGGGCTCAGCAGCATACTGGACGAGATGCAAGAGACTGTTAATGCAATAGAAATCAGAGAACAGGAACACAGAGCAGCTGAGGCAGAGAGAGATAAAGGGATCGCTAGGAATGAAAGAATATTAAGAGAACTGTGTGACCAATCCAAACAGAACAATATTTGCATTATAGGAGTACCAGAGGAAGAAGAGAGAGAAAAAGGGATAGAAAGTGTCTTTGAAGAAATAATTGCTGAAAACTTTCCCTCGCTGGGGAAGGAAGTAGTCTCGCAGTCCACCGAAGCTCATAGATCTCCCAACACAAGGGACCCAAGGAAGACAACACCAAGACACATAATAATTAAGATGGCAAAGATCAAAGATAACGACAGAGTATTAAAGGCAGCTAGAGAAAGAAAAAAGATCACCTACAAAGGAAAACCCATCAGACTATCATCAGACTTCTCAACAGAAACCTTACAGGCCAGAAGAGAATGGCATGATATATTTAACGTAATGAAACAGAAGGGCCTCAAACCAAGAATACTGTATCCAGCACGATTATCATTTAAATATGATGGAGGGATTAAACAATTTCCAGACAAGCAAAAGCTGAGAGAATTTGCCTCCCATAAACCACCTCTACAGGACATCTTAAAGGATCTGCTCTAGAGGGAAGCACCCCCAAGGCTAAAAAGCTGTCACCAGAGAAAATAAAATCATAGCAAATAAAGCGGACCATCCAAATACTAACTAAAGGCAAAGAATAAAACACCTAGTATATAAAGAATGGAGGAGGAAGAATAAGAAGGGAGAGAAATAAAGAAATATCAGACGCTGTTTACACTAACTTAACAAGAAAGTTAAGTTAGATTGTTAGATACTTAAGAAGCAACCTCTGAACCTTTGGTAACCACGAATCTAAAGCCAGCAATGGCAGTAAGTACATATCTATCGATAATCACCCTAAATGTAAATGGACTGAATGCACCAATCAAAAGACACAGAGTAACAGAATGGATAAAAAAGCAAGACCCATCTATATGCTGCCTACAAGAAACTCTCCTCAAACGCAAAGATATCCCCAGACTAAAAGTGAAGGGTTGGAAAAAGATATTTCATGCAAACAACAAGGAGAAAAAAGCAGGTGTTGCAGTACTTGTATCAGACAAAATAGACTTCAAAACAAAGAAAGTAGCAAGAGATAAAGAAGGACATTACATAATGATAAAGGGGTCAGTCCAACAAGAGGATATAACCATTTAAAGTACATATGCACCCAACACAGGAGCGCCAGCATATGTGAAACAAATACTAACAGAATTAAGGGAGGAAATAGACAGCAATGCATTCATTTTAGGTTACTTCAAGACACCACTCACTCCAAAGGACAGATCATCCAGACAGAAAATAAGTAAAGACACAGAGGCACTGAACAACACACTAGAACAGATGGACCTAACAGACATCTACAGAACTCTACACCCAAAAGCAGCAGGATACACATTCTTCTCAAGTGCACATGTTAACATTTTCAGAATAGATTACATACTAGGCCACAAAAAGAACCTCAGTAAAGTCGAAATTATTGAAATTCTACCAACCAACTTCTCAGATCATAAGGTATTAAACTAGAATTAAACTTTAGAAAGAAATCAAAAAGGCTTACAAATACATGGAGACTTAACAACACTCTCCTAATTATTCAATGGGTTAACAACCAAATCAAAACAGAAATCAAAGAATATATGGAGACTAATGACAACAACAACACAAAGCCACAACTTCTGTGGAATGCAGCAAAGGCAGTTCTAAGACGAAAGTATATTACAATCCAGGCCTATCTAAAGAAAGAAGAACATTCCCAAATGAATAGTCTAAAGACACAATTACTGAAATTGGAAAAAGAAGAACAAATGAGACCCAAGTCACCAGAAGGAGGGACATAATAAAGATCAGAGAAGAAATAAATAAAATTGAGAAGACTAAAACAATAGAAAAAATCAATGAAACCAAGAGCTGGTTCTTTTGAAAAATAAACAAAATAGATAAACCCCTAGCCAGACTCATTAAGAGAAAGAGAATCTACACACATAAACAGAATCAGAAATGAGAAAGGAAAAATCACGACGGATCCCACAGAAATACAAGGAATTATAAGAGAATACTATGAGAATCTATATGCTAGCAAGCTGGAAAACCTGGAAGAAATCGACAACTTCTTAGAAAAATACAACCTTCCAAAACTGACCAAACAAGAAACAGAAAAAATAAACAGACCAATCACCAGCAATGAAATTGAATCGGTAATCAAAAAACTACCCAAGAACAAAACCCCCGTACCAGATGGATTCACCTCTGAATTCTACCAGTCATATAGAGAAGAAATAACACCCATTCTCCTTAGGGTCTTTCAAAAAATAGAAGAGGAGCGAATACCTCCAAACTCATTCTATGAAGCCAGCATCACTCTAATACCAAAACCTGGCAAAGACCTCACCAAAAAAGAAAACTGCAGACCAATATCCCTGATGAACGTGGATGCAAAAATACTCAACAAAATATTAGCAAACCGAATTCAAAAATACATCAAGAGGATCATACACCATGATCAAGTGGGATTCATCTTAGGGATGCAAGGATGGTAAAACATTTGAAAATCCATCAACATCATCCACCACAGCAATAAAAAGAAGAACAAAAACCACATGATCATCTCCATAGATGCTGAAAGAGCGTTTAACAAATTTCAGCATCCATTCATGATTAAAACTCTCAACAAAATGGGTATAGATGGCAAGTACCTCAACATCATAAATGCCATATATGACAAACCGACAGCTAACATCATTCTTAACAGTGAGAAGCTGAAAGCATTTCACCTCAACATCATCAAGGGCATATATGACAAACCCACAGCTAACATCATACTTAACAGCGAGAAGCTGAAAGCTTTTCATCTAAGATCGGGAACAAGACAGGGATGCCCACTCTCTCCACTGTTATTCAACATAGCCACGGCAATCAGACAAAACAAAGACATACAAGGCATCAAGATTGGTAAAGAAGAAGTCAAATTGTCACTATTTGCAGATGACATGATATTGTACATAAAAAACCCTAAAGACTCCATTCCAAAACTACTAGAACTAATATCTGAATTCAGCAAAGTTGCAGGATAGAAAATTAACACACAGAAATCTGTTGCTTTCCTATACACTAACGATGAACTAACAGAAAGAGAAATCAGAAAAACAATTCTATTCACAATTGCATCAAAAAGAATAAAATACCTACAATAAACCTAACGAAGGAAGTGAAAGACCTGTACTCTGAACACTACAAGACACTCCTAAGAGAAATTAAAGAGGACACTAACAAATGGCAACTCATCCCATGCTCTTGGCTAGGAAGAATAAATATTGTCAAAATGGCTATACTACCTAAAGCAATCTACAGATTCAATGCAATCCCTATCAAAATACCAACAGCTTTATTCATTGAACTGGAACAAGTAATTCTAAAATTCAAATGGCACCACAAAAACCCCGAATAGCCAGAGCAATCCTGAGAAGGAGGAATAAAACAGGGGGAATTACACTCCCTGACTTCAAGCTCTACTACAAAGCCACAGTAATCAAGACAATTTGGTATTGGCACAAAAACAGACCCACAGACCAGTGGAATAGAATCGAAAATCCAAACATAAACCCAAACATAGACAGTCAATTAATATTTGATAAGGGAGCCTTGGATATACATTGGGGAGATGACGGCCACTTCAGCAGCTGGTGTTGGAAAAACTGGACAGCTACATGTAAGAGAATGAAACTGGACTACTGTCTAACCCCATACACAAAGGTAAACTCAAGGTGGATCAAAGACCTGAGTCATGAAACCATAAAACTGTTAGAAAAAAATATAGGCAAAAATCTCTTAGACATAAACATGGACTTCTTCATGAACATATCTCCCCGGGCAAGGGAAACAAAAGCAAAAATGAACAAGTGGGACTATATCAAGCTGAAAAGCTTCTGTACAGCAAAGGACACCATCAGTAGAACAAAAAGACATCCTACAGTATGGGAGAATATATTCATAAATGACAGATCTGATAAGGGGTTGACATCCAAATTATATAAAGAATTCATGCACCTTAAGAAACAGAAAGCAAATAATCCAATTAAGAAATGGGCAGAGGACATGAATAGACACTTCTCCAAAGAAGAAATTCAGATGGCCAACAGGCACATGAAAAGATGCTCCACATCGCTAATCATCAGAGAAATGCAGATTAAAACCATGATGAGATACCACCTCACACCTGTGAGGATAGCCAACATCCAAAACACAAACAACAACAACTGTTGGCGAGGATGTGGAGAAAAGGGAACCCTCCTACACTGGTGGTGCGAATGCAAATTAGTTCAACCATTGTGGGAAGCAGTATGGAGGTTCCTCAAAAGACTCAAAATAGAAATACCATTTGACCCAGGAATTCCACTCCTAGGAATTTACCCTAAGAATGCAGCAGCCCAGTTTCAAAAAGACATATGCACCCCTATGTTTATCGCAGCACTATTTACCATAGCCAAGAAATGGAAGCAACCTAGGTGTGCCATCAGTAGATGAATGAATAAAGAAGAGGTGGTACATATACACAATGGAATATTATTCAGCCATAAGAAGGAAACAAATCCTATCATTTGCAACAACATGGATGGAGCTAGAGGGTATTATGCTCAGTGAAATAAGCCAAGCCGGAAAAGACAAGTACCAAATGATTTCAGTCATATGTGGAGTATAAGAACTAAGAAAAAAAAACTGAAGGAACAAAACAGCAGCAGACTCACCGAACCCAAGAACGGACTAATAGTTACCAAAGGGAAAGGGACTGGGGAGGACGGGTGGGAAGGGAGGGACAAGGGGGAAAAAGGGGCATTACGATTAGCAGATGTAATGTTGGGGGGGCACGGGGAGGGCTGTACAACCCAGAGAAGACAAGTAGTGACTCTATAGCATCTCACTATGCTGATGGACAGTGACTGTAATGGGTTTGGTGGGGGGGACCTGATGAAGAGGGTAGTGTAATCACCATAATATTGCTCATCTAATTGTAGATTAATGGTATCAAAATAAACTTATAAAAAAAATAAATAAATGGATAAAAAAAAGTGGCCATAGAGAACTACTGTTAACAGTTTGTTACACTTGCAGATTTTTTCTAAGCATATATTAACATTTATAAATTTTTGGATGTTCATGACATCTGTCAGGTTCTGCAGCATCTTCCACCTAATATTATGTTGTAATATGTGTCCATATTAATATGTGTGTCATCCTCTTAAGTAGTAATGCGTTGTATTCTTTTAAATAGATTTAAAAGAAATTTAGCTTACCTCTGTTGATAGATACATGTCAATTAACAGGTTATTACAGTTACCAGAGTGATCAGTTAAACTTCTTACATGTATGGTTTGCATAGATGGGCAAGCATTTCTGTAGAATAAGTACCTAGAAATGGAATTTCCTGGTCAAAAGACATACACATTTTAAATATTAATGGATCTTGTCAAATTGCTCTCCAAAAAAGTTATGGCAGTTTGCAGTCTCATATGTAGAGGTTAACAGTGCTGTTGCCAGTGTTAAAGAGAAGAAAGGGGAATCATGAATACTTTTAATCTTTGTCAATAGGGTAGAAATATCTAGGAAGTGTTTCTTTAATTATTAGTGAGGTTGAGCATATTTTCATGGTTACTGGTCATTTGGCTTCATCTATCAATTGTTCATATTGCTGACTAGTTTTTATATTTGATACTTAATTTTTACCAAGGTAATACATATCGTAGTTTTAAGTCAAATAGTTCTGCAAGGCTTAAAAATCAGAACACATTAGTCCTCTGCCTAACTCTATCCATCCCTGATTTCTTACTTTAATGGCAACTACTTTTAACATTTTTAGTTTTTTTCTGATACTGACCTTTATATTTTTAAATAAAATGATTACATAAATATATTTATATGTTTTATACATACATATAATTTTACTTTAAATGTTATGGTTGCCTTCCTGCTACAGAAGGTGTTAATTATCTTATACTGCTATACGTACACCCCTCACATACACACTTTCCTCCTCTCATTTTTAGTTGAATGAACTTTATACTATTTATCCCTATTAGAGTATTATCCCTATTTACATTATTATGACATATAAATATTATTCACAGGTGATCCATGTGGTGTATTTGTTCACATTTCCTTTCCTTCCACTGGATTATTTCAGAATATTTCTTAATGATTTGTAAGAGCTCAGAAGTATATTAGAAATAAGCCTTTTGACATAAATGTTGCAGGTGTCTTTCTAGTTTACCATTTTCTTTTATTTTTGAAATACTACAGAAATTTTTGTAGGCTAGATTTATGACCCATCCTTTGGGCTGAGGATTCTGTTATTTGCTATTCTGTTTGGATGGTCCATCTTGTTATTCTTGGTTTTCCATGCTGGTGCCTCTAAAATTCTTCTCCCTGTCTAGACAGATTTGGGTACTTGCTGTAGCCAACAGTTTTATAATTCTTGGGGACCTTTCGCCTTCATTATCTATTTCAGGTTAAAGGTGGGGCCCACGAAGAAGAAGCAGAGCAGAAGCATAGTTAGAGTGTGAAGTTCACTGTTAAATAAACATAATTAATAACAAGCTACTACTCACTGAATACTTTATAATGTGATAAGTATTTTGTTGTGAGGTAGGTAATATTTTTGCCATTTTATGTATGATGTAACTGAGGTTTAAAGAGATTAACTGAGCCCCACCCAACCAAGGATTAGCAGTCAGTATTCACACCCATTTCATTTGACTCCTGTGCTGTCCCCACTCTTTCATGATGTTTTTTTGTTCAATTACCAGATATATTTTGATCCTTTATAGCCTCACGCTGGGGCTGTGCTCAGTTTCCTTCATAGAGAAACCACTTTGAAAGACAATTTATAAAGTTGAATTTTCACATTCTCTATAATCCAGGAGTTTAACTCCTAGATATATGCCAAGAGAAAATTTTGTACTTGGATCCTAGGAGGATGTACCAGAGTTTTCATAGCAGCATTATTTGTAATAGAAAAACTTGAAAATAACCCAGTATCCATACATAGCCGAATGGATAAGTTAGTTGTGATATATTCACACAATGAAATATAACTTGCAAAATACATATTTGAAATACACTGATAGCCTACTGTTAGTCTTGAAGCCTTAACCTATAACATAAATTTGATTAACACATATTTTGTATGCTATATGTATTATGTATGTCCTGTATTCTTATAATAAAGAAAATGTCATGAGAAAATCATATACAGTAGTATATAGTATTTATTGAAAAAATATATGTATTAAGTGGACCCACACAGTTAAACCTGTATTTTCCAAGTGTCAACTGTATACATGTTAAACACATTAAAATGTATATGGGGTGAGGAATGGGAATAAAAAGGATCAAAACAAAACAGCATCCCAGAGAATATTGTGTAAAAGTAGAGGCACTGGGATTGTTGTGGAGAAGTACAAACATGAACTGTTTGAGATCCGCCGTCAGCTTTCAAAAAATGATTCTTATGGCATGCCAAGAAATGATAGAATTCATTGGTAAGGCTCTGTTTCTGTTTCTCTCAAACCGAATGAAATTTTCTGTTCTTCTGGTGCTGACTGGTGGTCAAGCCTTTTAGTGGGTACTGGAGACCACTGAGTGGAAAAACACTAACTCTGTTCTTTTGGGCCAGGTCTTTCAATAGGAAGACTATTAACATTTTGGACAAGATGATTATTTTTATGGGGTGCTGTCCTATGCATTGTAGAATGCTTAGAGGCATCCCTGGCCTTTTACCCACTAGATGCTATAACACTCCTCCCCTAGTCGTAACAACCAGTGTCTCCAGACATTGCCAGATGTCCCCTGGGGAAGAAATTCACCCCTGATAAACACTGGCCTAGACCCTAGGACCTGCACAGCATGAATATGCCATCCGTGAGACTGATTATGAGCAAGTATGCCAACCTACTTGTTTCACTGTGAAAAATACCAAATCTCTCTCTGACTTAGGAGTTCAAGTCCCACCTTCACGGTTAACAGAAGTTTGGTCTAAATTAATTGCTTTTGGAGAAGGCACATAGTGACTCTGTGGCATCTTACTATACTGATGGGCAGTGAGTATAATGAGATATGGGGGGCACACAATAACATGGGTGAATGTAGTAACCACATTGTTTTTTCATGTGAAACCTTCATAAGAGTGTATATCAATAATACCATGATAAAAAAAAGAAAAAATACAATAAATTAATGCTGTTGTTAGTAAGAGATCCTACTGTTTTCTGTATTTAAGTTTCAGATACTGTTCTTTTCAATAACAGCAGTAGTAAAAATACCTCAAACTGATTATAGTTTCAATTTAATGTTTAAAAAAATCCTTTTCTCAGCTGCTTATCTCGTTGGAACCTCACAACATCTCTGTAAGGTATGATAGGAATTTACAGGGCCATTAAATTGGAAAGCTGAATGTAAAAACAAAAATCTGATTCTTGGTTAAGTGCCCTTCCCAAAGACTACTCAACAGTTTTTTTGAAGTTTCTCAAAAGCTTTGGAAACTTACTGTTAGTTCCTGCCATTGTCATTTCTGTTTTTAACCTGACTGGGTTTTCCCCCTTTGGTGACATTTGCCCAAGTCCTTTCCTTGAATTTCAGGTATTTCCACAACCATCCACCTTTACTCACTGCATCATCTTGCTTCCTCAGCCTTTCCAGGGTTTCCCCACCAACTCAGTGAATTGATGCTAGAGTGGCCGGGGTTGGGGATGGAAGGTCTGGATCAGAATTCTAGCCTAGGCCACACCTGTTTTTCAGCCTCTCTGTAGATCAGTTTTCATCATCTATTCAGAGAGCTTAATATTAGTCACTCCTTAGCTCCCTCAGGGATGTTAGGGGGAGGAGTAAGTTTATGCCTGGAACAGTATCTATCCTATTTTTAAAGGTCTCCAAGGAGAAGCTTTCATCATCTCTGTTACCAAATATAGAATCTTTCAAACTCCTAGCCATCCCCCCACCCCCACTACTGCAATTCCCTCTTGGTATGGATGAGTGGCAAAATCTCACACCCAAAAATCTGTAAAGTACTATAGATTTTTCTCAGATCAGGACAGTAAAAGGATTACGAGGATATGGCTAGAGTGTGCTAACCTGGTAAAGGGTGGTAATCCACTTTCTGTGAGAAAGACAAACTTCTCAGAATATAATAAAAACTTCTAAGTGTGATGCATGCATCAGCCTCCTCTGAGTCTTGCCTATGTTTTAGACTCATTTCTCCCATTTCTTTCAAATAGAATTTGTACTGCCTCGAGCATACCATGTTCCCTCATCCTGAACGTGCATCATGATGCCTTTCTCCACCTGCAAGGCCATCAGGACACAGATCAAAGGTTGCTTTCTTCAGGAAGCCTCCCTTAGTTCCCTTACAAAGTGCCTCTATTTTCTTGGCCACCAGGGCTTACTGCATTACAGCACTTACCATACTAAGTTACAGTTGTTTGTTTCTCCTCAGTAGACTTAAATTCTTGAGGAGGTTTCATTTTTGATTTCTGGATTCCCCAGTCCTTAGCATAGTGTCTAGTTAAGTGCTCAATAAGAGTTTGTTAAATGACTGCTCAACTGACTCATTTGCCTGGAGAGGGGAAGACTTGTGAAAAAAGACATAGTCTTAGGTGTTAGGAGAGTAGTCATAAGAAACAGGGAGTAAGTGTACTTTGTGCCTCTCTGAAGGATAAGAGACCCAGAGGCAGAAAGGACATGAAGGCAGATTTTTTAGGTCCGTATCAGGGAAGAACTGTCAAATACATCTGTTAGCTATGGAAGGCTTGCTTACATGGTAATGTTGACCATTTGCCAGGGGTGTGGTAGGGAATTGCCAAGCAAGTTTCTGTCCTGTAGCGTATTCCAGCAGTGTGTAGGGTCTTAGTAGGTCACAGAAACTACCCTGAATATGTCTACTTTCTGGGCATCTGGATGATGTTGGGCTAGCTGTTGGTAATGGCCATGCCTTCTATAGTCGTCTCCAGCTGTTCCTTAGGTGACTTGGTTTTCAGACCCTTTGTAACCCTGGCTGCTCCGTTATGGCCATGCCTCTTTGTCAGTGTTCTCTGTGCAGCATGGCCCAAGACATAATCCCAGGGCCCCACCGATGCATGGATATTCATCTGACAACTGCTGCCTCCATCATTCTAGGTGTATTCTGGTTAAGCAGCATAAGGGTGCCTTGGCTTTTCTGGCTGAGGCCCTGTTCGCACATGTTGCCTTGCAGTTTGTGGTCAGCTGAGACCCCTGGATGTATTTTACATGAGCTGCTATTAAGCCACTCATTCCCCTTCCAAATCTGGGTAGTTGCTTAGCTTTCATCATATAGTTTTGGTTCATCACTTCAGCTTATCAGCTCATATGTCAGAGCTAGAAGAACTCTAGGAAAAAGCTTTATTCATTTTGGATCTTGCTTCAGTTTTCCATGTTTGCCGTCTTGCTCCTACCCACCTCCCAGACTTTGTGCTGTCCGTGGTAAGCAGATCATCATTCATGAAAATACTGACCAGAGCTGTGGAGCATATCCCAGACACCTTCCTCCAGTTGACCCCTATTTATCAGCATTTTTTTCAAGCTGATTGTTCTATTAGTTGTGAGACTTAGATTTTCCGCTAGTTGGACATGTACTTTTTATTTCATCCTCAGTATTCCTTTTCAGCCAAGCGTGGTGAGTGATCCTTGCCCCCACAACAGAGGGAGACACAGAAGTGATGAGAATCCTGAAAGTCAAAAGCACTGAACATCAGCATCAGCAAGCTGGCAAGGCAGCTGGTGCCCTGGGAAGGCTGTGATCTGGGAACTCTTTTCTCACCTCCCATGAATTATAATTTCAGAGATGAAAAAATCTAAAACAAAGACAGTTCACTTAGATATGGGCTAGTTCTTATTGTTATCATCTAACATCATCATCTCAACTGTGTAGCCTTGTGGAGATAAAAGTGGGGTACTGCTATTTCTAACCTTCCAGATGGGAGAAGCTGGGATTGTCCCTCAGTAAACGTTTGCTGATTGAATCAGTGAGTCTTTTTCAGGCTAGTTCAAATTCCTGTTTGCAGATTCAGGGGAATAAGGATAAATGACTTTCACTTTTCCCCTCCACCTGGTCAAATCCAGGCCTCCTTCAGAACCAGCCAGAACTCTGCCTCTTCAGGCAGTCGTCCCTGCCCACATTGCTGCATCTCTCCTTGAACTTTCATGTCAGTACCTGATGCTTTTCATAGCTGCCCAATCCACGTGTTTATGTCTCATCGCTTAGAATCCTGGAAGAGAAGTTAGAACCATGGCCTCCCATTAATTTGCGCCTTCCACAGCATGAGGCACAAGTACTTGAGCAAACTATTGAACCGAATGTGTCTGCATTAAAGTGTTGCCACCAGATGGCACCAGAGTCTCTGCCATTGTTCGGAGAATATTGCGTAATTTTGCAGCCATTTATTGCTAAGCTAGGCTTAAAATTCATGCCATAATGAAGAAGCTTTAATTCATTAGCAAAATGCCAGTGAATACTAGAGTAGAAACAAATAAAGGTATTAACAAGGTGAAATCGTTAACTTACCATTTTTTACTTACTGTTTCATTCATGGTAGACTATTCTGTTCACTTCACCCTTCTGCCCTGGCCCTTGGCAGACACTGGGCTCTCAGAGCTGTGGAGCATATCCCAGACACCTTCCTCCAGTTGACACCTATTTATCAGCTTTTTTTTCAAGCTGATCTATTAGTTGTGAGACTTAGATTTTCTACTAGTTGAACATGTACTTTTTATTTCATCCTCAGTATTCCTTTTCAGCCAAGCGTGGTGAGTGATCCCTGCCCCCACAACAGAGGGAGACACAGGTGAGAGGCCCTGAACAGAATCTGGCTTTCAATCCTCCCTGCTGGAGAGTGCCGAGATACCTAAAAATGGCCTCAAACCCTTGGTTTGTGTTTTTAGATCATTTATTTTTCCTGGGAAAAACAAACATTATGAAGAAATTGCTATAACCCCACCACTTTTAATATGCTGATTTTTGGTTGCCTCTTTGCAGTCTTTGTTTTTATAATATGTGACCTTATGCTGTTTTGATCATGTAAAGCCAGAATTATGAATTATGCACTGTGTTGCTTATTTTATATACATTACTTACATTTAAATGAGCTATTATATTTAATACTTACATTATATTCATTACATTACTTACATTGAATGCTTACCTTATTAGACACTGTTCTAGAGCTTTCAGTGCATTAACTCCCTTAACCCATACAACCTTATGAGAGTAGATACTGTTTACCCCATTTTACACTTCAGAAAACAGGCTTATCAGGGTTATGTGACTTGCCTAAGGTAATACAATAAACAGCTAAAGATTTCTTTACTTCTAAAGTCTGGTCATTTAACTGTGTTATATTCCACTTTGTTCATTTGTTCTTTAATGACTTCTGTTTGGACTTTTCAAGAAAGGGTCTTAAGATGAATAGAATTAAAATAAGCATGTGATTTCATAATGTAGGGGGCATGGGGAAGGCAGTATAGCACGGAGAAGAAAAGTAGTGACTCTGTAGCATCTTACTACGCTGAAGGACAGTGATTGTAATGGGGTGTGGAGAGGGACTTGATAATATGGGTGAATGTAGTAACCACAATGTTACTCATATGAAACTTTCATAAGATTGTATATCAATGATACCTTAATAAAAAAAATAAGGGTGTCCTTCTGTCTAGGAGGAAGGACCTCTCTAGTGCAACCCGGTGCGTTGGAGGCAGAACAGAACTAGAATCCAGGTGTCTGGGCTTCTATTGGGCCAAGTGGTTTCAAAGTGCCTAATCCTGTCCCTGAATTCCTTCTTTCTTCTCATCTTTCCTTTCTTTCATGATGTGAGTGGAATAGCTTTACACCTTTAAAGTTTCAAGCAGCCTGAATGTTGCAAAACAAGGCAAGATTTTTCATTCTTTTTATACTGATGCCCAGACTAACTCCTGATTAAGTCTTTGTTCAATCTGGAATAGAATCCAGGTCCTCTGCCTCTTGCCACACCCAAATATGCAGACCTGCAGCTCATGTAGAGAAAATGGTCTTGACTGGGTTCCCCTTGAGAACATGCTGTCAGTGATTGGTGGGGAATGGGAAAGGGGCACTTCAGGCTGGCTGGTTTTTATACAACAGCCAAGTTTTGGAAAAGCCAGAAGGAGTCTAGAATTCCTATTCTTTCTCAGAGGACAAATGTGAAGTCATGTGATTTAATTCTTCTCTAGTCTCTGGGCCTTCTGTTCTGTAAACATCCCCATGAGCCTATTAAAGCAGATACTGCAAGGGCTAAAGACCCTGCAACTCTTTTCTACCTCCCACCTCCATCTGTTCCCCTTTAGTACCATGACATGGGTTGCCATATCTGCTAGTTTAAATAATCTGCAGTGTTTGTTGTGATGTCTATTCCTGGTCTCCTCCCAATATCTCCTAGAATGACACCTGGAACATTAATGGGTAGCCTTTTGTTAGTACATCCGGTGCTTACACACGTTTTATGTCAGGCCAACGTATTTTAGAGTGCTTCATTCAGAGAGTCAGTTGGGGGTTCCTCTGCAGAAGAATTGGTACTGAGGCAGCACTGTTCACTGGCCAGCAGCCAGCTTCAGTGAGCACACAGAACTGGAAGCTCTAAACAGAGTGGCTTTATTCACCATTTTCTTCTCACCGTCTCTTTTTTTTTTTAACATATGTGCAATAACACTAAAAAACTAGGCTTTTTCTTGCCACAGAGCAGTCTGTTATAGTAGCTACAGACAATTGAGCATTGAAAAAATGCTGTAAGCTACACTGTCCAGTGTGGTAGCCACCAGTTCTCTGTGGTTACTGAGCACTTGAAATGTGACTGGTCTCTTTAGGGTGTATTATAAATACAAAATACATATTAGATTTCAAAGCCTCAAATAAAAGTAAAATATTTCATAGATAATTTTAATATTGAGTCCATGTTGAAATGGTAATATTTTAGATATGTTGGGTTAAATAAAATGTAAAATATGTTTCTTTTACCTTTTTTTAATGTAGCTACTAGAAAACAATATTACATATATGACCCGCATATGTTTTGATTGGGCAGTACTGGTCTAAATATCCTCAAGAATAAATACTTTCTCATTTTCTCTATTGTGGAACTTCAGGAAATTACCATTTTCTTCTTTGCAGTCACCCCCGTCCCTTTTTTTAAATGTTCTTTCATTTCATTTGATGACATCAGGAAGAAAGCCTCCATTACGTGCTAATTATCTTTTTTTTTTATACCTGCTACTCACCTGAGAAGAGTGAGATTTAGTGAAAGCTGGGTAGAGGGAGCTAGAAGGTACTGAGGAGCAGGAGACTGCTAATTAGTCCAAACTTCAAATTGTTTTATACATTTGGAACTCTTCAGCTCACAAGTCTGAGGGTAAAGATCTGAAGGAGGAAGAAGTAAAACAGATACTCTTTAAAATAGAAGTGTGCTTCCCTCTTGGGGTTCTAGTCTTGCTTTCCTCCCTTTATCTAAATTTCTTGGGGATCTGTCATGTGCCACAGTTTCCTAGCATAGAGGAAACAGATGAGTATGACGTAGTAGTCACTGCTCTCAAGAGGCTTACATTTAGGTAAAGAATAAATTTGACTGCAGCCTCATACTCTAGATAAACACTGTCATGATGGTAGAAAAGAAGATGTTTTGGAGCACTAGAAAATCAGGATATTCTGCCTGTAAAGGAGGCTGAAGGCTTCATGTGTCTTGGATGTGATATCGTCAGGCAGAAAGGCAGGTGGGAAGGATATTTTCCCCTGAGAGGGACAACCTGATTAAAGGCATGGGAAGTGGTAGAAAAGGGGCCCTTGTATTAGTAGTTTGGAGCTCCATTGGGGCAGGGGTGACCGCTTGTCTAAAGATGTTGGATCTTATCCTATATGCAGGAGACCATTAGAGGGTTCTAAGTAGGGAAATGACATGTTCAAGACAGTGTGTTAGACATACCACTCCAGTGCTCCTGGGAAGGATAGATGGGAAGGGGAGACAATGCAAGGAGACTTAACAAAGAAGCCACTGTTGTTAGCCAAGCAAGGTATAGCAAGGACTCAAATGGGAAGGAAAGAATATATACAATAAACTGCTGGGTGAGGGATGAGAGGGAGGTGTCAAGCATAGTCCCTGGTTTCTAACTTAGATCACTAGGAGGCACCTTCATCCGAAATTGGAAATGTCAGGCTAAAATGGAACACACCAGGTGCACTCTGGGCTTGTGGGTAGAGCTGCAGAGGGAGCTGGCTAGAGCTGAAGTGCTTATGTTTGTGTTTCAGATGGTGACCCTCTTTCAGATGTGGGTTGTTCCCCTCTATTTCACAGTGAAGCTGCACTGGTGGAGATTCCTAGTGATCTGGACCTTGTTTTCTGCTGTCACAGCCTTTGTCACCTTCCGAGCCACCCGAAAACCATTAGTACAGACCACCCCAAGGTGAGAGGGAGTGGGGAAGAGCTAGGTTTCCTAAAGGTTGTGATGTGTGGGAAGAGGGTGGGTTTAAATGGGAAAAAAATTGCAATTTTTGTCTGCCAAGATAATTTTGCACAGTGCCTCACCAAAACAAGCTGATTGGGAGACCTACAGCCGTCCCCCCTACCCCCAGTCCTAACATTCACAGCTAAAAACCCCAAAATACTTAACCTATAGCTTACCTATGGTTTATAAAACAAGGTCTGTGTATTAAAAGCAAACAAAATAAGTGAGCAAATCCTGGTGATTTGGTCTCATTTTAAATGTTTTCTTCTGTGAACTCTTCTCTGATCTCTGAATTCGATTTTCTGTTCTATTCTTTCATAATACCCTGTAGTTTTCCTTCATAGAACTTATCACAGTTTGTAACTAAATATTATTTTGAGTGTCTGTCTCCACCACTAAGCTATAATGATGAGATCAGGAACCACATCCATTCTGCTTGTCACTGTATATCCAGGCCCTACCAGAGGGCCTGGCACATAGTAACCTACTCTATTAACTTGTTGAATGAATGAATCTCAGCAAATATGCTATTTTCCAACAAACAGTACTTCCTTCTTGGGTCACAAAGCAGCCTCTGCCTGTATAACTCTTTATATTTTATCTAAATGCATTTCTTGTTTGATCCTCCCAGCCAGCTTGTGAGGTCATTTTAATATCTGTACTTGACAGAAAAAAAGAGAGATTTTTCTCATTCATTCATTCATTCAACAAGCAACTGCTATATGTCAGGCCCTGTGCTGAGTGCTGGGGATACAGAGCTGGATAAGACATGGTCCCTGCCCTCAAGGAGTGCTTGGTTTAATGGAGGAGATGGACGAGCAAGCAGCTGTTTCAGTGCAGTTGGTAAGTGCCAGAGCCTAACGGAGGAACTGGCTAGCCTCAAAATTGTGATTACCCAATCCAAAGCCTTCCAAGTTGCAGGTTGCTCTTTTTCCCATTCCTCTTCTGTTCTACTTTACTGTGAGCCTTTATTTAGCCTTCTGAATTTCATTGTGTAAAGTAAAACTTATCTTCACAGAGAAGTCAGTGATCCAGAAGCGCCTCTCTAAAGTAACATAGTTTACATTAAGAACCATTATAGAAGATACATACGGCAGGCTCTGGAGTAAGATCGTGTGCATTGGAAATCTTAGCCACTTGTTAATTATATGACCTGCGTGACTTCATCCTTCTAAGCCTTGAATTCTTTATCCCTAAAAATGTGAGAATAATTGCTACCTCATAATAGGGTGATAATAAGAAGTAAAACATATTAAGATCACAAAATAGCAAACAGTGTCAATTTCTAGGTAAAATGACTGAAAATGTGTCTGTAGCCTGGAAGGTTTTCACATTGATAGTGCTTTACAGCTTCAAAGCGCTTTCATAAACATACACGTTTATTCAGGTGGCATTTATTGAGCATGTATTATACACACCAAGAAATGGGCTCCGTACAGTCCAGTGAGAAAGGTAGCATGGTTTTCCCCTGTTCTACAAATAAGTAAACTTGTCTTAGGTGATTTGATTTACCTGGAGTTACCCATCTAATAAACTCACTCAATCCAGATTCCACCTGTAATGCACATCCTTTCCATTGTGTCTCGCTCTCATCTGATCAGTGCTCTTTGTGGTCTTTGAGGGCAGGTACTACAAGATGTTTGGGACCTTTCCTTAGCCAGAAAAGCCATTATCCCTTGCTTACCCATAGCAGGGAGGCACGGGCAGGGACCTTGAGCCTCCTCCCTGGGGCCCAGCAGGGTCGGCAGTGACCCAGTTGGCTCTCAGGAGCCAGGCAGGCTTGTGCTGGTTATTCAAGAAAATAGTCCATTAGCTCTCATCATAGAATAGTGGCTCCTGACATCAGGGACTTTTCTCCGTGGTATTTAAAAGGCTCCTGTGCATTCAGGGAACCATCTTTCCTCTCTGAACCTAGGGTCAGCCAACCAGAGTCCACACTGTTTTCATTGGATGCTAGGGAGCACTCCTCCACTGTATAAACTCACTCTACCCCACCACCACAGCCATGTACATATGTCCATTCACAGGTACTCTTTTTGAGTGCCTCTTTCCTTATCCTTTCTTCTCCAGGGGAAAAGAAAAATCATTTCAGAAGCAAATTCATTAGACATCATTCATTTCATTATCAGCCTGTGGATAGAAGCAAAGCAGTGTTCAGATTAACCATGCGCAGTTACAATGCCTGTAATTAATTCTACATCTTGATTCATTTTCCCTTGACTTTTCTTTCCTGACAGTAACAACTAGCCTTCCCGCTCTGTTCCCTTTTGAGCATAGCTGTGGTTAGTAGTTTTCACTTCCTTATCTAGCTAACCTGAATTTGAGGTGACATAGCTGTCTGAGGTCAGCTGTGCTCTTTGAGGATGAACTTTCCTTTTAAGGCTTTCTTCTTCACATGTTCTGAGACCAGGAAAATAAAAAGCACTAGCTCCCTGCTGTATGGAGGTGTTTCTGCAGTTGAGGGAGGGACCAGCTTTGTTCAGTAATTGAAGTTGCTCAGTAAGTCCTAAGCAGAGAGCCTGATGACATCCCCATTGATGTGAGAATAAGGGATTCTGGTAGTCCAGACCCTCAAGCCAAAGTTTGTGTCAGCTATACTAATTTTCTCTCTTTTCTCTAGGCTGGTTTATAAGTGGTTCCTGCTAATCTATAAAATCAGCTATGCCACTGGCATTGTTGGCTACATGGCTGTCATGTTTACCCTCTTTGGTCTTAACTTACTATTCAAGTGAGTACCCTTTGCTTTTGTTTTTGCTGGTGTTTGGTGGGGAGGAGTTGGTGAGGTGTATTTTTTTTCCTGGAACAAGTTCTAGGTATTAACCAGGCAGACATGCCATCCAGGATAGGAGACTTGGGCCGTGGGGTGGGGGGTGGGACCTCTATGATTTGTGCTGACAAAGAAAAAGGAATGTCTGGATGATAAAAAATTAGAGTCCAAACTGTTGGCTGTATTTTCAAAGAACTTACTTTTTGGTGGAAAAGTATGATAACAAAAGTAAGCATAATGATGATATTACAGCCAGTCACCCATAACTCCATCACTCCAACTGAACAAATTCCTCGCCCATGTGTTTACTACTCATTGTAACATCCACTCTTCCTGAGTGGTCTTACAATCAAAGAGACTAGGAACTGGCAAACTATGTCCTATGGGCCAAATTGGTCTACCTCTTGTTTTTATAAAATAAGAGAAAAATTTACTGAAACACAGATGCATTCATTTATTTACACGTCTGTGGCTATTTTTGCAGTAAAACAGCGGAGTTGAAAATTGTGGAAGAGACTGTGTGGACCACAAAACCTAAAATATTTAGTTTGGCCCTTTACAGAAAAAGTTTGCTGACCTGGGACTGACAATCAAACCCGTGCACCACAGTTGGCCACACCTAGCAACAGGTCCACCCAGAAGGTTGCAAGGCAGGAAACAGCAGGGCAGCATCTGCAGGAGTCTTTGCTGTAGAGCCAGGGCTGAGATGTGAGGGTGTGAGACCACACAGATGGGTGGCCCAGAAGCCCCTTCTTCCCTGAGGAACATACCCAGTTTTAAGAATCTCCCTGATGGACAGTGACTGTAATGGGGTTGGTGGGGTGGACCTGATGAAGGGGTAGTTCAATAACCATAATATTGCACATGTAATTGTAGATTAATGATAATAAAATAAATTATATTAAAAAAAAAAGAATCTCCCAATCCAGATACAATATACCAGTACAGGTCATGTATAACATATGAACATTGTTGCTTTGTAGCATAGCTGACATTCCTCCTTACCTACATTTCCAAGGAAACCATTCTAGAAAGTTAACTTGTGGACATTTAAGTCCTGCTCCATTGTTGGGCACTTACGTTGGTTTTGCAGTTTAGTTTGATCACAGGTAATATTACTGTACTGCTTCTTAAGGAAACAGTACCGGGAGTGGGGTTCTGGCTGTTGCTTCATATTGTCATAAGCTTTCCAAAAGATTTTTTATCAGTGTACAGGTACCCCCACCCCCAATTAAGGCAGAAGCCTGGAAATCTGGACCCTGATACTGGAGGGTACAATGAATAAGTAGGGCAGAAAAGAGCAGAAATGTGGCTTCCTGGCTCAGGTAATGGGGCCTGTGGGCTGTGGATCATGAGGACAGTGCAATGAAACTAGAGATTTAGGATTCAAATTTAAATTTGAGACCAGTAATCTCTTCCCCAAACCTAGTACATGTAGCTAGGAATCTCTTTGAAAAAGAAAGGAATAAACCCTATTTTATATAGCAAGAGGAGGACACCCGTGGAATTCTTTCTTCTAGGGGTAATAAAGGCTGAAGGAAGAAACAAGCTCTGTAGTGGTTCACAGGAATTCATCAGTAGTGAGTCTAACACATTCCATCAAAGGAAACCAAGAGACTTCAGGTTATCTTCCAAACCTGTGTGGTTAAAAAACATAAAAATCAAGATTCTGCTGTATGTTTTAAAGATATTTATTCTATAATTACAGAGTTTTTTTTTTACTAGCATGAACTATATAAGGAGGAAAACAATTGAGAATCCTGACCATTTTTATGCTACTGATCAGGTTAATTGGTGTAAGATCGCAATGTCTAGTTGTGGGTTAAATATTACAAGATAGAACAAATTCAACTTTCTAAGATACATATAATTTACAACTTTAAGTGAACACATACAGTTCCTGGTACAAATATTTTAACAAGGGTAGTTTTCTATAATAAACATTTAAAGACTCATGGTTGCAAATTATTGGTGTTTGGAATTATTAAAACAAACCTCCCAATATTGGCAAGATCTTTGTCCTTCTTAGTAAGCAGACTTGGACCAAAGTTTAACTTTGATGCATGATATAGAATGGGCGTAAATGCAACTTAAAATTTTATGGCAACTGGTAATGTATGTATTTACTAACTTCATCTTTTTTTTTCTAAAGTTGTGGTTGGTAAACTTTTTCTGTAAAGGGCCAAATAATAAATATTTTAGGCTTTGTTAGACAAAAGGCAAAATCCAGACTAGTATGTAGGTACTTATATACCAAGCGAGGAAGCTGCTCCCTTGCCCCACCCTGTTTGATGGATGGACTCTTTCAGGTGGTGGCATACTTTGTGCCCACTTGCCATCAGATGAGACATTCTCAGAAGGAGGGGCCTGATGGGGTGTGTGACGACTGGGGTCATTTCCCCCTTCTGCTCCATTGACACCCAGATCCTGGTGTATCCTTCCCTCCTTTTGGGGAGCTTAGCCATTTCAGCTTGGGCAGCTGGCTGGAGGTGAGGCAATTCAATGAGTTACCAACTTCCAGATTGAAATTCCACTGCTTGGTGTCTAGTGGAGCCCCCAACATGTAGATGTCAACCAGAGGAGGCCCTTGGTAAATTTAAGGCATGGTTGCCAGTTGAAGGAGGCAGACACTTGGAACAGAGTAGGGAAGAGGGGCAGAAGGGGATACCCTGGCTTTGTCACAGTGCTGGCCTGTTGAGGTGGTGCTCATAGGCAGCAGGCTGGGTTTAGTCTTAGTTAGCCAACACTTGCTCTAGCCCTGGCAGCGTCTGCCTTCAGGCACCCCTTACGTATTCCAGAGTAGGTGTCCAAAGCAGTTGCATCCCCAGGCAGGCCTCACAGGCTGTGCTGCTTCCCCTACAGGATCAAACCAGAAGATGCCATGGACTTTGGCATTTCTCTCCTCTTCTATGGTCTCTACTATGGAGTTCTTGAGCGGGACTTTGCAGAAATGTGTGCAGACTACATGGCATCTACCATAGGGGTGAGTTTACCTGGGCTTTTAATACTGCCTCCTGCTACTTCCAGAGATAAGCCATATAAAATACTTCCAAGATGTGAGTGGCATGTATCTGGAGATTCTTTCCTTAGAATTTGGGAAGCCAGGTTTCAGATCCACCATGGTATTTTAACTTTAGGGCCATTATAGAAAGGAACTACTTTACCCTACAGGAAGTTAACATTCCTTTTAACAAATACTTATTTAATGCTTTCTGTGTGCCTGGGCACTGTGTATTTGTTAGAAATAAAAAGGTGTGCTAAAATACACATGATTCTTGCCCAGTTCGGGTTTACTCTCTAATGACAGAGATGGTGTTAAAATAATAAGCACAAATAAATATCAAATTTAATGAATATTATGAAGGAAAGGTTCATAATGCTATAAACAAATAGAATTGTGGCATTTGACCTTGTCTTGGGCTCAAAGATGGCATCCCTGAAGAAGTAACTATTGAGCTGACTTGAACAATGAGTAGGAGTTGACCAGACAAAGTGAAAGTCAGATGGTTACCAGATAGAGAAAATAATGTCTAAGAGTTCCGTAGTGGGAGAAAGTGTGGGTATAGACTAGACCAGAAAGTCTCGTAGGCCGGATGAAAGATGACAGTTTTTATACTCAAAACACTCAGAGGCTAAGACAGAAAATGATATCATCACATTTTCACTTTGAAAAGACCATTCTGGCTGCTGGGTTAGAACAGACTAGAGAGGAGTCCACAGATTAGAGTGGACCACTTAAGATTATTAAAGAGACAATTCAGTGGTCTGGGCAAGATGCAGGTAGCTTGGATTAGCACAAAGATGATGAGAAGGGAGACAAATGGATTATTTTAGAAGTATTTTGAGGTAAGGTTGACAGGATTTACATGTACATTAGTTCTGGAGACTGAAGAATTATGAAAGAAAAGTGGGTATCAAAGCTGATGTTTCTAACCCAAGCAACTCTTTGGGTAGTATACTTTTCACTGAGACAGGAAATGCTGCAAGAGAACTAGGTGGGGACCATGGGGAGATTCTTCAAGCTTAAAATGTGGGTAAAATAACAGCCAATCTAAGAAACCCAGGTCAATATTCCTATTTTTTTTCATAATGGGAATATGTCTTTGTTGTTTTGCTGTTTTTAAAAATAATAGTCTCTTTGTAATTATGTAAACAATACAAAAGTGATCCCCATCACAGTATCATCCCAGTAGACCCCACCCCAAGAAGGAATAATTCCAAGTTTAATGGATATCACATTTCTTTCTCTGATTCTGTGTTGAAATCCATGTGGCTCTGTCTGGTGGAGGAGGACCAAAGAACATTCAGAAGTTCTTGCTGTATCAAGGTTTGGCAGCTTGGAGAGAAACTGAGGAGAATATCAGGGAAGTAGGTTCTCCTGGAGCATCGATACCACTCCCAGCTTTTAGGCAGCAGGCATCAGTGAAGACCCACTGAGAACAGGAAAGAATAGGTGCTGACTTGAGGTGAGGCACCTCTGGAACTCTTGAAGAGTCTGAGGCAGTTTTGCAGGCAGGGGCTGTTTGCTGTGCTATTTTTATCTCATTTGTGGCGCAGCTTGGTAGGTGTAGGGCAATTCAGATTGAACAGAATACTCACAATACCTTGGGTGACTTTTTGTCAGGTATGGTTTTAGGTCTAGGACATTGTTTCTTGGTATGATGGGATATTTTCTTTTTCCTGTAATGGATCAAACTGAAAAGAGAGTACATCGGGTCACTTTATAGACAATCCATTAGATTCTTGTTAGAACAACCGTCTTCTGTTTTCACTGCATCTCACTGTCTCTTATCTATTTGTGAAGACTACAGATCTTCCTTTAAAAACAGCTCACTGCCCAGAGATTTCCCAGACCCTATATTGTCTCATTATTAAGTTCACTTTCAACAACAGCTGTTTACTAAGACTGTTTCTGTGGCATAGGCAGCTTTTCAGAGTGACTCTTGACAGTAGTCTGTCTTTTGCCCTCTAGTGATTTCTTCTTCTCATTCTATTTTTATAGGACCAATTCCCTGATTTTCCCAGGTTGTTGCCAATTTTATCTCAAGCTGCCAATTTAAGCATAGACTTTATCCTCTCAGGTGGGTCACTAATAACCAATCTTACAGAACCCTTCTGTCCAAACAGATCTGAGCTCAGAATTGATCCACAGGTTAGCTTCTCTCTCAGGAGGTGGAATCATAACATTGGCCTCCCCAAAATGGGATCTCAGTTGGGCCTTTTTCATGCTGGGGAAGATTTAGGTGCTCCAGTGATTACAAATGATAATCCCTAATAATGATAAGATAATTCCCCAATAATGATAAATTCCAGCTTCACTGAGAGACCTAGTGGGAGAATTTCTCTCAGGGTGGAGAGTACCTCAAACACTAGCTCTTGACCCCTCAGACTCCCCTTCCTTTTATGGGATCTCACTGCTTATCCCCACCACCCCATGCTCATTTTTTAGTGGTCTGGGGCCCACATCCTAGCCCAAGAACATAAAGATCAGTCACATCAGACTTTATTAAAGAATGATAGCAGGAAAGTAAACCATGAGTACTTGAATGAGGTTAATCTGACTCTTGAGCCTTCCTGCTTTCCAGGGCTTCCAGACCCTGCCTCATCCAGTTCTCAGCCTGCTTCTGTGTGATGTGTGCCATCTTAGCACCCCCACCTAGAATCCACATCTAGACAGCTACTATCCTCCAAATGTCTAGACCTAGAGCCTGTGTTCCTGACAGAAGTACGTCCGCAGCCCCCTTTCTGCCTCAGGCCGGCCTTCTGAACCTGGTATCATATATGGGGATCCGCCTCTTCCCCAGGTGAATGACAGTAAGAATGCCTGTCCCCTTCAGAGGAGCCACTCCATCAAACCCCTGTCCTACAGAATGTGGCTTGCTGATGCTAACTATAGACAAGCAGTTTACCTTTACTCAGGTCCCCATCTCAAGGGCAGGGAGTGGGTCATAGGAAGAGTAGGGTGGCTTGTGACAGTACTGGGTGAGTTATCAGGAGTTCATTCACTCATTGTTTCCCACAGCAAGTATTGCTGAGACTTAGTGAC
Organism: Smutsia gigantea; assembly: GCA_032199065.1. Lineage (NCBI taxonomy): Eukaryota > Metazoa > Chordata > Mammalia > Pholidota > Manidae > Smutsia > Smutsia gigantea. Next base: position 83,095 of record JAVSCE010022602.1, on the reverse strand, counting down.
AAGCCTGCTGACAGATGAGCCCTAGCAGAGAGGTGAGAGAAGGGCCTCCTGACATGGGATAAAAGGATAGACTGCATGACCTTTACAGTTCTTTCCAACTCTGAGGATTCCAGGACTCTTATTTCTGCCCAAGTTTTTGATCAGATGGGCTTAGTCTGCTCAGGAACACCTGGGCCCCTGAGCCACAGCAACCTGACTTTCAAGAATATCCCTGGCTTTGGAGCCAGAATCCTGTAATTCGGCAGTGCCCTCTCCCCCAAGCCCCTGACAACCACCATTCTGCTCTCTGTCTATGGGTTTGATCACTCTAGGGGCCTCATACAAGTGGGCTTATACAGTATTTGTCCTTTGTAACTGTCTTGTCTCACTTAGCATAATGTCCTCCAGGTTTACCCATGTTGAGGCCTGGGCCAGAATTTCCTCCCTTTTTAAGACTGAGTACTGTTCTATTGTAGGTATACACCACATTTCAGTCCTAGTCCTTTTTTTAGTCTTTTGTGTATTCTATGATCACAGCTTCTATCCTGGAGAGTCATACTTGATTTTGGAGCTGTTCCGCCTAGCAGGTCTAGATTTAGGTCTGAGTCATCTCTTGGTCCCCCTCTGAGAGTGGTTTGACCTAAAAAGGTCTAAGATTGATTAATTTCAGAGCCTGGAAATGAAACCATGAGGTTTTATAATTGTATTCATAAGCATTCTCAATTCCTTGTCACTACTGTCACAACTCTGTTTAGTGTAGAATATCTCTTTGTTTTGCCTGACATGGAGAAATTTATGATGTGAACTAAAATAATTCTCCTTAAGTTGAGTCAAGGAACGGCACCTTGGATGGCATCTGTTTTTCCAGCTGTCACTGTGAGATTATAAGCTTGTGACAGCCTGTCAGTATAGTTTCCATTCACACCCAAAAGTCATGTAGTGGTGCGGGTGGGGGTTTGGGGGATTATGAAATAAGCTTGCTTTCTGGATCTTTTTCCTCTGAGAGAGTTATTGGGAAGGCAGGGTAGTAACGCACTGGGCTACATTGGGCCATGTGTCCTGCCTCACACTTTTGAATCTTCTGAGCAAATTCCTGTGCCCCATATTTACCTCCTGGATCCCCAGTGGTCCCAGATAGCATCAGGAAAGGACTAGTTGCTTTTCATCTGGCTTGAAGTAATGGGAAGAGCTAGACATTAGGTCAGACCTGGTTTCAAGTTGTAAACCACTTTTAATTAGCTATATTCTCTGGAGCAAGTTACTTTGCCTCTCTGATCTTGTTTTCTTAGCTGTAATAATATTACCAGACTTAATAAACTGTGGCAAGGAACAACGGGTGACTGGAAAGCATTTTGCAGAGTAGCTGAGCCCATGGCGAACAGTGGAGAGGGTGACAGTAGCTGCTACCCTGGGTCAAGCCTGTCCCGTGCTGCGCCGCTGACTGTGAGACTGCCAATGCCTACCTGTCATTGCCTGGAGCACAGGGGCCCTGCAGGGTTTGTCTCCTATCTTCATCAACCCAAGCAGAACAGACGAATCCTAAGTCAAGAGTATATCCTAGGTCAGGAGTATATGCCAATTCTCTTGGTGCCATATCTTGTCTGAAGTCATCTCAGACCACTCTGTGACATGGCATCTTCTCTGCTGTAACCCTGAGAAGTGGGTATCTTAGTCAGTGTCTCCACAGGTATTTCTGAATCATCTCTTGAACTGGCGAGGGTCCAGCTTGGTGAGGCTGTCCTTCTCCTTAGGTGTCGGTTTCCTCACCTGTCTGGAAAAACTCACAAGGCTTACTTGGCATACATTTTCTGTGGTGTTCAGTGGTGTAGAACGGAGCTCATGTTTTCTGAGCACCCACTCTATGCAAGCTCTGTGCAGGGTTTTTCTCAGTAAGTCTTCCCAAAGCCATGTGAGGTCAAGGCTGGTATTCCCGCCCTATGAAGGAGAAATCGTACTGTTTTGTTTGGGAGAGCAGATGACCTAGCTTCTTATTTTCCCAAGACTCTAGAAACCAAAGTGGAATTCTCATAATTTCCTGACATCATTATCTACAGATCTCTTTAGGTCTGCACCTATCTCTTCCTTTCCTCCAATTACAGTGGAGTAAGTGTCCTCTCTCCTATCAAAGGCCAGCTCTACCTGCCCCTGGGTTCCATACGCTCCTGCCTTCTTAGAGACCCTGTATGCTACTGACTTCCCTGTCTTACCCATGACTTGAGCTTCTCCCTCTCTTCTGGACTTTTCCCATTAATCTTTAAGCATTCTGTTACAAAAACATCCTTTCTTTGACCCTGTCTTCTTTTGATCACCTTTAACTTACTCCCTAGCCCATTTCAATATGGCCTCAGATCATTCTTCTGAGGTGGCTTTTACTCAGATCACCATGACTCTGTCACTAATTATGTGAACTAATTCTGATCTCAGCAGTTGTCAGCACAGTTGACTCAACCACTCCTTCCTTCTTAAAAAAAGGTTTTTTCCCTCTTGGCTTTTTGCAACGTTATGCTGGCTTGGTTTTCTTTGTGTTTGATATTTTCTGTCTCCTCTGGTAACTTTCTATCTCCTTAAAAGTTATTGTTCCTGTGAACTCAGACCTAAGCCATCTTCTCTGCTTTTCATCTAGAAGTTTCCCATTTCTTTTTCCAAAGCTTCCAGATCTCTGATTCAAAACTTTTCTCTGAGCTCTGGACCTTTACTACTCAGCTGCCTACTTGGCTTCACCAGTCTGTCCATCTCTCTCAGTTTTTACTCCCATCAAATTAGCCCAAGCCACCACCTGAGCACACAGAGGCTTCATTCATCTATCGCTTTTTAGAGAATTGTTATTGTCTCTTAGCTGGTCTTTCTGAATCCATGTTGGCCTCATCACTGATCCATTTTTCACACAGAAGACAATGATCTTTTAAAAATTTGAGTCTGATCATGTTAATCCTTACTTAAATGGAGCCTTTAGATGACTTCCCATTTCAAGTCCAAAATTCTTTATGTGGCTGATACGACTGCTTTCCTTTTTGTCACAACTCTGGCCGCATTAGGTTCCTTCCAGTTTCTGAAGTGCTCCAAAGCACCTTCCTGCCTCAGGGCCTCTTTCCTCTTCTGCCTTTCTTCATCTTGCTGACTCCCAGCCCAGCCTCTGTCTCTCAGCCTAAAATGGCACTCCGACAAAGAAGCCTTCTCAGGGGACCTAGGCTGAGTAAGGAACCCCTTTTATAGCCCTTTTAATGCCTTTCTAATAATTCTTATTTTAGCCTTTTAAAGAATTAGTTATTACTTTATTGTAATTATTTAGTATTTTAAATATCTGCCCTAGCTGGAGGTTCATGAGGTCAGAGGCCAGGGCTGTATTTTTCCAGCCTTATACCCCAGGACCAAATCCAGTGGCCGGTGCTCAGTAGGGGCCCAATGTATGTTGGTGGGTGGACGGAAGGGTTTGGTGGCCTGCTCAAGGTTGTCAAGAGAGTAAGCGACAGAGGATTGAAATTAGGTCTGCCCAATCCTGGCAGGCCATATGGCCCCTTGAACCCTTCCACTGAGGGATTATTAACCTTTTGAAGTTAAACTGAAACCTGCCTCCCTGTACCTTGCCCACCTCAGCCTCAGCACCTCCTGAGCCGTCTCCTCCGCCATGGTTTCCGTGAGCCGTAGGCTGCTTCCTGACTTGACAGGCTTACCTAATGTTTTGTTGAGATATTGTGGGATTTGACCCTGCCTATTGCCACATTAGCCTCGTGGGGAGAACTCCATAAATGAAAGGCCTAACAGACATTTTCCTGGACTTCTTTGCTGTCATTACCTCACCCAAGTTCCCTTTGATCTTGCCTCCTTTTCCCCAGTGTCCAGGCGCAGAACCCTGGGATGCTGGAGGTAAAAGCTCTTCCTGAGCTCTGACTGACTCCCGAGTTGGAATGCTCACACTTCTTTTTCCAGCCACCACTGTGGGCCCGTGCGAGTGGTCGTGTTCCTGAGCTGTGCAGTGGTGTGAGCACTCAAGCAGAGCTGGCCCAGGCCTGTTGGCCTCTTCAGTCTCTGTTCTGTTGATGTGCCTAGAAGCTCTAAGCCAGAACACATTTCAGAGCCATAACCTGTTGAGTTCTGGAGAGGTGTTTCTCAGAGGCCCTCCCAACACGAACATTCTCCAGTTCCAGCTTTGGAGAGTTGCACAGGTTGTGGACTCCACAGGCTGCAGCCCTCTGACTCTAGCTTATCCTTTTCCACTTCACATTCTAGACAAACAGATCAGAAACTTTTAAATAACTGGCCCTCAGTGAGCTAAATAGCTGACCTTCCTGAAGCTAACATTCAGCAAATGTAAATGGAATGCCTTGGATATAACTTGGGTGGGAGTCAGAGGGTCTGGGTTCTGGTCCCAACTTGCTTCTTGCCTTTTCTGGGCTTTGTTTTCCCCAGCGAGGGGGCTGCTCTGGTGTTCTGTGATAGTAAGTGGCTCGCCTTGAGCCATTTCAGACGGTTTGCAAGAGGGTGAGGTAGAGGTGAAGGCAGGAAGCTCTGTATACATGGATTCTTGGGGCAGTGTAGCATCTCTGCCTTCTAGTCTTGAGGACTGTTGGGATCAGGGAGCCATTCTAATGGCTGAGAGAGTCCATTCCTCAAGAGGGCAGCTTGGAGTAAGGGAAACCTCCATGTCAAGTGGACATTCTGACAGCCATAGCTGTGTCTGCTATAGGTAGCCTACTGTCATCTTCCCTGATTCTCTGTCCCAGCACCTGTGTGCCCTCTCCTTCTCCACTGCTGTCACTCACCCAGCTTTGGGGTTTTGGCTTTTTCAGGAGATAATTGCCTGGAAACAAACAAACAAAAAACAAAGGGAACTCAAGAAAATACAGAAAGTCTAAGTAAACTAAATCTGCCTTACAGGTACAGATAAAATTGTAATAAGAAATGCCAAAGGCTTTTAAAAATATCCATTATACAGTTTTGCAAGGTGTAAAAATTCTGGAGAATAGTTGCACAACAATGTGAATATACTTAATGCCCCTGAACTATGCATGTCAAACAGTTCAGATGGTAAATTCTATATCATGTATGTTTTACCACAGTTTTTAAGACAAAAGAACAAACCAATATGTTGTAGAATATTTCAACAAATAATTTAAAATCTTTTTTCCTTGGGGTAAGGGGGAAATGTCATGTACTTGTTTAACAGTGAGCCACAAGGAGTCATTGGAAAGCAAATCTTGGAATCATTGGAGCAAAACTTGAAATTTCTTTTTGGAGCATGGAATTGGTTATCCTTTGTAATTATGGTAATTAATTTTTAATCTGAGAGTAATATTTTATTCATTAAGGAAAATGAGTACATTTTCTGTACTTTTTGAGAAATTGCCTACTTTTCGTAGGCAAAAGAAAAAAAATCACCTATAATCCTACTACCAAAGCATCACTGGTGTGAACATTCTGATTGTTTTTCTTTGTATGGATTCGGGCTTATCTTTACATATGGTACCAGTCATATGTGCCTCCAATTTTGTGCCATCTTTTTGACAATAACTGTTAGACCTGCAGCTTTAGTTGATTTGTTGCCTTTTTTAGTCCCTTACACATGTACCATAATTTATTTAGGTGTTCTCCTGTTGTTAGTCATTTATTATTTCCAGTTCTTTACTTTTTTTTTTTAATTATGGTAAAATACATGTAACATAAAATCACCATTTTAGCCAATTTAAAGTAAATTCAGTGCATTAATTACATTCACAGCATTGTGCAACTGTCCCCACTATTTCTAAAAGTTTTCATCATCCCAAACAGAAACTCTGTGCCCATTAAGCAATAACTACCCGTTCCCTACCCTCAGCCCCTTTCTAATCTACTTTTTCTCTCTTTAACCTTGCCCATTCTAAATATTTTGTATAAATGGAATCATGCAGTATTTGTCCTTTTGTGTCTGACTGACTTCACTTAGCATAATGTTTTCAAAGCTGTTGTGGCATGCATCAGAACTTCCTTATTTTTATGAGTGAATAATATTCCATTGTATGAATATACCACATTTTGGTTATCCTTTCATCTCTTGATGGACACTGGTTGTTTCCACCTTTGGGCTTTTGTGAATAGTCCTGCTCTGAACATTGGAATACAAGTATGTGTTTAGTTTTCCTGTTTTCTTTTTTGAGAGGAATGTATCAAAGAATGGAACTACTGTGTCATATGGTAATTCTGCCTTTTAACTTTTTGAGAAATTGCAAACTCTCTGCTTCTCTAACTATAAATAACACTTAAATGAATATCTGTGTGCATTGAAGCTCTTTTGATATTTCTACTTCTTTACATTCCTTGAAGTGAAACTAATGGGTTAAAGGGTGTGACGGTCTGAGACCTGCCACATGCTGCGCCAAAGGATTGGGCCTCCTGCTGCTGCGAGTGTCGGGGGAACGCCCACGTCACCAGACCAGCACTGCACCAGACACTCCACGTCTTGAATCTTGGAAGAGAGATGTTGTCCATCTCTGAAGGAACCAGAGTGGCTTATCTGACACAGCTCTGGTCACCAGCCCTGAGTCCTCCTCCCTCCTATCCTCCCTGTCCCTGATGCTGACCCAGCCCAGTCTTCAGTCCGATTAGATCTGCCATCCTAATCCGTCTCTGGTCTGTCCCTTCTCCCCATCTGCCCAGTAAAGATGAGGTCTGTTTGGCATTAAAGGTGTTCTCTAGCTCTGGGGCCTGCCCTGCCACTTTGCCTCCCCTTTAGAAGACCTAATAGGCCTCTGTGGTCCCTTCCCACTTTGGCTGATTCTCACATCTTTCCTTTGTTTCGCCCCTGCTCTTCTCTCCCAGTTCTACAGCGAGTCGGGCATGCCTACCAAACACCTTTCAGACAGTGTATGTGCCGTGTGTGGGCAGCAGATCTTTGTGGATGTCAGCGAAGAGGGCATCATCGAGAACACGTATAGGCTGTCTTGCAATCACGTGTATCCTGCCTGGAGCCCCTGGGCCACAGCTCTCCTGCCACCTGTGCACTCCATTCAGAGAGGGAAGCGGATGGTCATGCCCTCGGCGTGCTGTCCAGACCTTTGAGTGTAAGAGAGTCAGTGGCAAGGGGGCACACATTTGGGTGATGTTCTGTACAAGAGAAGCTGACCCAGGAGTGAAAACTTCAGCCTTCTTCACTCTTTCCCACAGACGGGAACCACTCTTATTGAAAGAGTAGAGTCTGGCTGCATCAGAAAGGAGCCTGAAGCAGTACTAGGCTGCCCGAGACTGTGTCAGTCGCGGGGGAGGAGCATCCTCTAACTGGATCCCTCGGTTTCAGCATCAGACCCCTCTTGAGTAATGCCTCTCATACTCGTGAACTTACTCGGCCCCCATTCTGTGCCACGTATTACCTCCATGACGGATCATGCCCCATAACAGCTCTCTAAGATAGAGGTCATACTCACCTAACACATGAGCGGGCAGGGTCAGAGAGGAGGGACTTGCCCAACATTATATAGCTACTAAGAGGTGAAGCCAGGATTTGAAGCTTTCTCCAGAGCGAGTGCATGGGCACCTGGCAGCCTGGCACAGGGCTGCAGTGCCTGGCTGCCCACCATTCCCCTTGACCAGTGGTGCTCAGATTCCACGAATTCTGCATCCGCGGCTGGTGCATTGTGGGAAAGAAGCAGACGTGTCCCTACTGCAGAGAGAAGGTAGACCTCAAGAGGATGTTCAGCAACCCGTATCCTTTGTTTGGGCTCTTGCTGGGAGTGGGCAGTGGGAAGAAAGTACTGGCCAGGGTGACCCTGAACTTGGGTCCTCCTTGGGCCCTTCCTCCCCACAACCTGGTTCATGTCCACCATTCCATTTGGCTTATGGTCTAGGGAAGCTGGGGTTAGAATGTGGGGCAGGACTCGCGGCCCAACTTCTTCATAGTTCTGTATTCCTCAAGGATAAATTGGTAGTAGTTGCACTTACCATTTACTGCTTGCTCACTGTGTGCCTGGCACTGTGTTAACTGCTTTACTTGTACTATCTCATTTGATTCTCTAGCAACTTTATGACCATGGAGTAATATCCTCATTTTACAAATGAAACAGTTGAGAGGTTGAATAACTTGCTCAAGGTTACACAACTAATGGGTGATGCCTTACCTATGACATGCAGGCCACAGATCAGCTCTGGGCCTGGGCAGGGCCTGCAAGGTGCAGGGAAGGCTGCTGTTCCCATCCACTTTGAACACAGGACCCGTGCTCTTGGAGCTACCAACTTTCTACCCTGCCATCCCTCCCCACTTTGCCTTCACTCTCCTCTTCCTCCTCACAGCCTGGCTGTTGGAAAGTGTCCAGCCACTTCAGTGGCCCCCTTCACTTTCTCTAGGATCCAGGGACTCAGCTTTCTGTCCTCTCTCCTCCCAGTGGCCCCTTCTCTCTGTGCTGGGGTTCCCTGGCCCCAGACACTAGCTGAGCTACTTTATTCCCAGCACATTCCCACAGTCCCTGAGCGGGAGACTCTGGCCTATCCCCTTTAAGGTTCCTTGCTTGGTTCTCACAGAGTCTAGTTCAGGAACAACTAAGCCATTCCGTGGTCAAGCTGAGGCTTGGGGCTCTCCTTAGTTCTCAGCTATTGGGCTGGGCTGTTCTTTCTAATGCCTCTGGAGGCATTCCTCCACAGTCTGAGGTTCAGCCTGAGCTTTTTCCCAGAAATGGAGTCCCAGGCTCCCTCTCTAGATGTCTTGCCCTGCATTTGACTGTAAAGTGGAAGGAAGGAAACTCATCTCCAGGGTCACTTGGCCTGGGTAGAGCCTGATGCTCAGTCCCCCTGTTGAGGATTCCTTAGAGCCTCTGCCCAGGGTTACCCCTGTGACTAGTCTCTTTCTGTGACCCTGCTTCTTTCTGCCTCTATCCCTAGAGTCCACCCCCTCCTGGGCCTAGAAAACCTTCTGTTTTGGTCATTACAAGAACCTCTGGGGTTGCCTGATCCCACCCCCAGCCTCCCTGCCGCCGATGCTGCAGCTGCGCCCACAGCAGGCACAGGCTGTGTCCTCTCACAGCGCAGGCCCATCTAAGAGAAGGTGGTGCACGGACGCCGTCTCTACAGGCTGGTCTTTCGCCTCTGTGGCCCTCTCCTGTGTCTGTCCTGTCTTCTGCCCTGGTCCCCTCTGCCCTTCTTCTCCCATTCTCTGGTTTAGCCCTTCATTCCCACATGGAGAGGCTGGTGGGGCTTTCTAGAAAGCAGGTATGTTTCTTTGTAGGCTGCTTTCTGTGGAGCAGCTGGAAAGTCTGGGCAGACCCAGGGAGGATGTGAGCATACTCAACTCATCCATTTCCTAGACCAATCTTAGCAGCTCTTAGCCTCTTTAACGCACTGACAGCTGGGAGAGGCCTCATGTCATGTACGGGCAACTGCTGGATTGGCTTCGGTATTTGGTAGCCTGGCAGCCTGTCATCATTGGCCTGGTGCAAGGCATCAACTACATCCTGGGCCTGGAATAGTCAGGAAGAGCATCCACCCACCATGGACCTCAGGGCACTCTCCTCCCTGCCCTCCAAGACCTGGGTGGGAAAGACTCAAAGGGGCACTTGGGCCGCTCGGGACCCCCTCCGGCTGTGTCCGGGCTGGGCAGGGATGTGATGGAGAGCCAGCCAGTGGGACTGTCAGCAGTGGGGCTTTTTAAAAGATAACTATTTTGATGAATATATTTAAAAACCATTTTTTATTGTGGAGCATACAAATTGCCCCAACTCCTCCAGGTCTCGCCCCCCTGTTTAAACAGGGTGGGAACAGAGCCACAACATTTTTGGTCCAAAGGAGCCTTCTTGCCTCTGGCTGAGAGCTTCCCCTTCCCCCTGCCTTCCTTCAGTGGGGCTCCAGCCGGTGCATTCAGTGTGGAAGAGCTCCAGGGCTCTGCCTGATGCCCCAGATGAGCACTGACGGGTGGGTTGTCTTCCCTTCTGCCCTGTCCGGGACTCAGGATGGGTGTTGTGTCTGACTCTCTCTTCTGTCCGGGAGCCATAGGCTGGTTGCAGTAAGTGGAAACTTGTGACTTTTCCAACAACGGAAGCCCTGGGACCTCAATTTGTTGAGGATTTGTTCGGGGACAACCAGAAACAGCAGCGGCAGGGGTGAACTGCCCCCAGGCAGGGGCTTACTCAGCCAAGAACAGAGGCCATCTATATATAGTTGGGCCACGGGGGCTATTGTCAGCAGTAGTAATTGAGGGCCCCTTGTACAAGCTGACCCTTTAGCCTGGAAGTGGTAACGTGCCAATGGCCACTCTGTCACATCACTTCTTTTCCTGAAAGCCAGAGTGAGAGAGTTTGCGTGCATCTGTGTGTGTGGCAGAGGGACTTTGACAGATGCGGGACTTCTCCCTGTCGTCTGGCAGGGCTCCCAGCCCAGGGAATATCCGTCTGTCAGCCTCAGCACTCATGGGTCCTGCCTGTGCCCGGCAACGGGCGTTCTGGGATGGGCGGGAAGAGGGCAAGGCCCAGGTGAGTATGGGTTCTGAAAACAAGTCCAGGTGGGACCAAGCTGTGGTCCTAGGCGTTCTGAAGTAAATGGGAGGGCAAACGTGGGCTGTCAGCCCTGGGCTCCTAGGGAATATGGCCCAGCTGGCCTGACCCCTTCATGTGCAGCAAGACCCTAGCAGGATCTTGTCACTCCACTCTGAATAAAGCTCCATGAGCTGGGTTGAAAAGCCGCAACACCATCTTGCTTTTCTTCTTCCCACATCTTTCCCTGGGCCCTGGGGCACCTAGCCCATGCTGCCTTCTGCTCTTCCCATTTGGGAGCTGGTTGGCCCCACACCTCTGGGATTTGTGGAATGTTGGGTTCCTGTCCTGGGGCAGGAGGGGCCCTGAGGCATCACTGGGTGACCCGGTCCTTACCACCCTGCCGCCACCACCCCTAACTCTCACATCGGCTTCTCTCTCCCAGCTGTGGCTTCCCATGGTCCCCCACTGCTCGTGCCAGTGGGCCCATCCTCACAGAGAGGAATGGGGACTGGCTGATGGGTCGAGGGTTCATCCTTTCACTCTTGTCCCCCGACACATTCGTACTCACGTGAGAACCTGAGGCCAGGCTGTCCAAGGCTCTCTTCATATTTCCACAGTCCGGAGCCCCATGAACTCCCAGAAGCCCAGCTCTGGTCTTATTTACACTCCAAGGTAGAGTCCCATCTCCTCTCCCTCCTGTCCCCCAATGGATTGTATCTCTCAGAAGCCCCAAGCAGCCTCACCTCCTGACTGAACTACTGGAGGTACTGGTGTTCCTAGGGAGGAGTCTCTGATGTTCCTGATGGATCTTCCAAACCTATTTCCGTCTCCTGGCCTCCTGCCCCATTTCCAGAGTTCTGCCCTGATCACAGAGGTCACAAACCAAGACACTCAGGTCTCTGACTTCACCCTTGGTCTGTACACACTGGATCACAGTGCTGGCCTTTCCGCCTCCACAGACACTTGCACGACCCTGATGGTGAGCGCCTTCCTCGCCTTTCTCTAGTCCTGGCCACCACAGCCCCAGCCCCATTTGTGCCGTCAGTGACCAGACTGACATATTTATACACTGGCCTGAGCCAGGCTGGGCTGCTGCTCCTCTTCCCTGGGGGGTGCCCTCCCCTCCTTTTAAGGCTAGTGCTCCAGCGTGTGTTCCAGGTTCTCCGTTTGGCTCGGAGAGCCTCCTGCAGACAAGACTGGGCCGGACTCAGCTAGACTGAGCCGTGGAGCTCCAAGGAGGGGGATTCCAAGGAGGAGGGCTAGGCAGAGGGACTCTAGACTTACTGGTGAACCTAGACTGTAGCTCTGGCCAAGGGGTTGGGCTGAGAAAAGTGAGGAGGATTTGCTGAATGATGGGTGGGTGTTGGGGTGGTGGTTGGAGGGAGAGCCTGAGAAAGGCCACCATGTGTACGGGCTGGTGTGACATTGAACCTGAAATGGTCAAATGATTCAACTTGGGGTCCCCAGTGCCAAGGAGCGTTGTCCCCTCCAATATGGCTGTGAATGTGAAGGAAGAAGCAGGGCGTCTACTCCTGTAAGAGCAAATGGACACCAAAGTCCTGATCCTTGCCTGGGACAGAATTTATCTGTGAGGGACTCATTACTTCATGCCTTATGTGACCCTGGGAGGCCGAAGCCGAGGCTGGATCAAAGTTTGTCACCCTAGACTGATATCATCTGGAGAGGGGGGAGCCTGGGAATTAATTAGCAGGAGGATTCAAGGCCACTGTGAGCTTTGCTCCGGAAGAGGCGCAGTGTGCGGGAGGACGGTCATCATGCATTTGTGCTTTGTCTGCTAGTGACCTGGAGCCTGCTCTGCATTCCCTAGTTAGAATAAAAGTGAAAGTGAAATTGGAGGGGGCAGTGCTTTCCCAGAAGGATTTCACTTATCCTGCCCTTCCCAGAACCAGCTCTGGCTGTGGAGAGAGCTTTGTGACTAGGTAAGTCCCAGCCTCGACTTGGGCCTCAGTTTCTCCATCCCTATAATGAAGGGGTTAGGTTAGACTAACATTATTTCCGTAATGGTAATGGTAATAAAACCTAGGATGGAGAAAGAGTGTCACTGGATAATCTCCAGCTTTGTTTTAACTGGTGGAAGAGCCCCAACCTGTGACATGCCTGGGCACATAGGACAGTAAACGAATAGCAGTGCCTGGCAACCTGCTTCAAGTTTAGACCTAGAGAGGGGAGTCTGGGAAGGGAGACCCCCGAGGTTTATTCATCATTCCCCTCCCCACCCACCTCCTCCCTGACCTCCCCCGGAGAGGAGGAAGTTGTCACAGATAAATAGAGCCAGGCACGCCAGCTCCGGACACATGCCAGCTCCGGACACATGCATCATGACCATGAGACAGAACTGGCTACCAGGTGGGATTGGGGGCTGGGTATGGTGGGGTGGGGTGGGGAGGTGAGGTCTGAGAACAGCGTGGGGCCCTGTGCCTGCCCTGAGCCTCAGCCTCAGCCTACAGGCGAACTCCACTGTTGGGCTCTTCTTCCGGCCTCTGTCCAGATGTGTCCTCTGGCTGTGTTCTAAAGTTTTCCTGTGTTTGTCCTAGAAGCACCGAGAGATGGAGGCTGGGGGGGGATTCTTCTGCCTGTCCTATTCCCTGGGCAGGAGCCCAGGAGTGACTGGGCTAGAATTACATCCAAGTAGCAACTTCCTCTTCAGCCAAGACACAAGCGAGGATGCTGAGTGTCCCCAGGCAGTCAGACAGCTGCTGACCTCTGTGACCATCCTTTCCGCAGACTCCAGGCCTCTGTGGGTCCTGCTCCTGTGTACTCACATCGTCTCCTGCCTGGCCAGAGCCACACCTTTACCTCAGGCCACCACCGCTGCCACTGCCTCATCTGGGGGCATGAAGGAGCCCTGCCTCTCCTGGCCCCCAGTCCTCCCAACAGCTAAGCGGTGCCCAGCATTGGAGGTGACTTGGCCAGAAGTGGAAGTTCCACTGAGTAAGGAGCAATTCTGATGGGAACCCTAAAGGGCCCAGTGGTCAGAGGGTGGGCTGTGGGCACAGAGTCCAAGGGTGGGATTGATTCCAGAGGCCCTTCCTCCCCTTTTGCCATGTAGTCCACCGCCAACCACGCCAGTAGTCTCTCTCCCACAGGCATCACAAGTGTGGGCGCAGGGCCCAGCTCCCAAGATTCTCCCTATCATATGGGATGGGAAGATCAGGCATAAGTAAGGGCCAGAGGACTCCCAGAACCTTGACTGCAATGTGCTTCCTGGCCCAGCTTCTCTGCCCAAACCTGCTTGTCCTCTGGCCACCTTAGCAGCAGTAGCCTTGCCTCTGCCAGTGGTGGTGCTTCCTTGGCCGGGGCTCCCAGAGTCACCGAAGCTGGGTACTAGAAAAGGCCCACCTGAGGAAACAAGCTCAGGAATTATCACATGAACCGAGGGCCCATCTCCAAATCCTCTTGCTCAGCCCGGGGCCTCCTTTATGGACAACTGCACTTCCCCTTTAATGGACTTTCACACCTGGGCAGTGTACACAGCAGCAGCCCAGGTTCCTGAATCCTGACAACTGGGCTGGGTGGGCAGGCCACAGCATGGCAGAGGGGAGGGTCTACTCTACAGAAGGGCTAACAGCTGCACATGTCCCTAGATGGAACGCTGACCTTGTCCTGTACTGCTTGCAGCCGCTTCCCCTTCAGCATCCTCTACTGGCTGGGCAATGGTTCCTTCATCGAGCACCTCCCGGGCCGGCTGTGGGAGGGTGCCACCAGGTGAGGGGTGCGGTGGCGAGGCCAGCAGGAGGGGGCCCTCCTCCTCTGGCCCTTTCACAGCCTTGCCTTCTCTGCTTTAGCCGGGAGCGCAGGGGTGCGAGCACTTGGCTGCAGAGGGCCCTGGTGCTGGAGCAGCTGAGCCCTGCCTTGCGCAGCACCAACTTCTCCTGTGTTTTCACGGATCCTGAGCAGATCGCCCAGCGTCACATTGTCCTGGCCTAGCTCTGGGTGAGGAGCCTGAGGGAAGGCTTCCAGAGACAGGAGGAACTCTGCTCCAGTGTGGGGCAGAAAGAGTAGGTTCTGACCCAAGCAGCGTCCAGCTAACGTCCCCCATCCCTAGTCCCCAAGCCTGAGGTGAAAACCAAAAGAACTGTGGCCTCGAGGAAAGTGGTGGGAGATATCCCTCCCCAGTTGGTCCTGATCCTTGTCTGCCTTCACTTCCCCAGGCTGAGCTGCGTGAGGACAGTCTTGCCCCCAACTCAAGAAACCCACCCTCTTGTGGGCTCCCTCTGCCTCAGCGCACTGACAGATGAACCCTGAAGCCCGGTTGAAATGCCACCTCTTCGAGGGCCGTGCTGTCCCTCAGCTCAGGTCACGTTCTGCAGTGACTTAATGTTGTGTTTGTGGGTTTTTATACCTCTAACGGACTGTCCCAGGGAAGGGATGGGGGCAGGCTGCATCTGACCGACAGCTGTATCCTTTTCATACCCACCAGGACCCATAATGGGCACTCATAAATGAATTTTTAATGGCGGCGTGCTGACATCTCATTTAGGCCATCGTTCCACTTACAGACCTTGGCCAGTCCTAGGAGGGAGTGTGGGAAGAGAGGGACTGCCACCCAGACAGAAGCTAAAGACAAAACCAGATTCAGGGGACATGAGCCCTCAGAATGAGAAGAGGCCATCAATGGAGTGTGGGAAGATTTTGTGGCCCCAGAAAGGCCGGGAGAAGGGATTTGAGAGAAGGTACGTGGTCTAGAAGCCTCAGAGACAAAGGTGTGCTCTAAAGGGCCCAGATTTCCCTTCTTTTCCCACACATATTAAGGCAGCTCAGCATCAAGGGAGAAAAATAGACTTTATTTACAAGTAATAACATTTAGAAAAGATCCATCCCTGGCCCTTAAAAACCTTCCCATCACTCCAAATCCCCTCCCTCCCCCCTCCCCCCATTGCAAGTCTAGGGAAGATGAGGGATGAGCTACCACTGAAGGCTGCCTTTCCCACCTCCCTGAGACATGGGGCCTGCCTGTCCTGGAAGAGAACTTCCTCTGGGCAACAGTGCCCTTGGTGGTGGGGCGCTCCCGGTAGGCTAGAGCCCGATCCTGGGCTTGAGAAGCAAGGGCCCTGCTAGGCCTAGCCACCACGAGCAGCAAGGACCAGGGCCTGCTCCTCCAATGGTCCCTTCTAGAGCCAGAGGCTGAGAGCAGGACTAGCTGGGCCCAAGGACCCAGCCACTCCAAGTCAGCCTCAAATCTGACTATGATGTAGAAGTGACTTTGCTCTAAGAATACATCAGGAGGCAAGGTAGGGAGAGGACCTAGACGCTCCAGGCCAACTCTGAGGACCTATCTGTTCACCTAGAAGGTGCCAGTGAAGGTCCAGGTACCAGGTCGGGGAGTGGGCAGGCATCACTGTCTCTAGGGGCTTGGCTACCGTTGGCCTGGGAGCTGAGAGAAGGCACTGAAAGGGACAGCCGGAGGAGAAGGACCAGGCGAGGTCGGCATCGACACAGGTGGGGCCACTCACTGGTACTGACCCTTTAGTGCTTTGCCTGAAAAAGAGAGAGACGGTCGTTGGGCTGACAGGGATCCCTTTCTTGGTGCAGCCCTGGGCCAACCTCCCTTCAGGTTACCAGCCACTGGCTCCCTGAGCAGCTCTAGGTGTTCTCAGTAGGAACAGTTGTGCGTCTCCGTGAGGAGCAGCTGGCCCAGACGGGAGCACCTGCTCTGAGCCCTCAGTCTCTGGCAGCCCGGCTTGGCCCTGCCTCCACCAGCTTTCCCAGGAGTCGAACCCTCCCCCTTCCCAGTCAGTGCCTCCACCTTGCCCTTGGCCCGAGGGGTGGCAGTGGCGGTGGCAGCACTGGCCGCGGTGGCAATGCGAGGAGAGCGGCGGGTCCCGCTGCGCGTGTTGGGGGAGGCCTTGGACAAAGCTTTCTTCGAGGAGCCCCTCCGCAGAAGGCTGTTCCCCAGCTTCTTGGGTGTATTGAGGATGCTGAAAGCCATTGACTGGCGGCGGTCAGCCTGTGGGGAGGGGTGGTCAGGCTGGGCTCTCCCTCACTGCGCCCTCGCCCAGGGTCACCCTCAGCCCCTGACTAACCTGTTTAACAACAGCTGGAGCTGCTTTCTTCTCAGCCTCGGTAGTGTTCTGTTTGCGCCCTTCATGTCGGTCCCGGGGTGTCAGAGGGCGTGGGAAACAGCTGGTGGCCTTCTTAGACTGTAGGGAAGACCATCGGGCAGGTGGTGGTGGCAAGCAGGCTTCACACTCAGAGCCAAATGGGCCTTAGAGGTCAACCTATTCAACCAATACCCACTCCCACCCCAAGCCAGAAGCCTCCCCTGGGAGGCACTGCTGACCTCAGGGGTGCCAGGGCCCTGGTGGGGCTCTGAGGAGACCCGTTTGCGCTGCTGCCGGGTGGTGATGCCAGCGCCCTCAGCTATCTGGGCTGGCTGCATGCTGGCTCGGCGCAGGGTCTCTCGCGGGTCGCCGGTCTTCATCTCCTCATCTGTGATGGTAGCCAGGCTCAGGGAAGGCTGCATCGGGTGGAAGAAACAGTCAGTGGGCCCAAGTCTGGAGATAGAGCAGGACTGGAATGATCCCAAAGCTCTCTTCCCTGGCCTGGCCTGTGGAGCAGCTGGAGCCTTCCTGTCACAAAAAGGCTTCCTTTCTGTCATCTTCTCTACCTATGCCATGCACAACAGCCGGAGAGGAGCAGTCCCTGGCAGGCCTGAGCACCTGCCCAAGCAGTGACTTCACCCTGCGCTCCCTCCTGGGAGTGTAAGGCCATCCTCCGCAGCAGGGGGCACTGGGGCATATGCCAGCAGAGGAAGGGCTGAGCCAGTGTGGGCAGGTCCCATGCAGAAGACCCCAGGGCTCACCCTGGACTCCAGCGGGTAGCAGGTCTTCAGGTGTGGGGGGCACACTCGGTTGCGTTGCTGCAGCTCTGCAATGCGGTTCCAGTCGTCCAGCTGCTCGGGCTCATCCTGGCAAGTGCCCATGTAGAAGCTGTTCCTTCCTACGGAGGTGGGGGGAGGGACGTTGGAGTAAGTGGGGCTAGAGGGCTGGGAGGAGTGAGGGAGCAGGAGGCTGCCCACTGACCCTCGCATCTCACCAGCCTTTGCTGTACCACTCCTGTCCACCTACCCATGGACCTCAAGCCCAGTACCCCAGATGCAGGTGCAGGGCTTCACTGCTGTCTCCCTGGGAAAGTCAGAAGAGGTCATAAGCAGAGGCTGTGATACCAAGAAATTGAGCCCCGGGAGTTGATACCCAGGGTCTCCCTGAGGACAGAATACTGGCCAGCCTGGTCCCAGCATCCCCTCACCACCTCAGAAGGGGCACAAGGAGGACTCCAGACAGAAGCTGAATGTCACTTTTGGTCTGAGGAATCCCAGGTCCCCCATGTGAGCATGTCCAGTTCACCCTGACTGAGATCAGTATCAGCCTGATTGCCCAGCACAGCCCGAGTGGACAAGCCAAGCCCTGAGACTGCAGCGAGGAGGGATGGGCGAGGTGCCACTCAGAAGCCAGCATTGGGTTTTTAAAAGCTTGTCCCTCTCCTGCACCAAGATCTGCTTCAAGTCCCCGTCTCCAGCTTCAGTAAGTTCTGCCAGTCCCTGTACCTGGAGGGGCCCCGCTGGACACCCTGGCCTGAGAGCGGCGAGCAGAGCTGCGAGTGGTGGGCCGGTAGCCAGGCAGGCTGAGCAGAGCTGTGTTGCCACTGTCGGGAGAGCCCAGACGAGCTAGAGACTGGGTGGAGGAGGTGGCTCGCGGGCCAGCCTGGGAAGCTGGGGCAGACTGCGCGCTATAGAAGGATGAGTTGGCGCTGTCTGGCTCCTCCACGTCTAGCTTCTGGAAGACAGGATTACGGTTGCAGTGGCGGAATCCTGATGCCCCATAAGGAAACCTCCCATTCCCTTTCCTGAAGGGCCTCAGATCCCATACACTGCTCTGCATGTGTAAGACATGGTCTTGTTTCCAGAATCGCACACAAGATACTGAGGCTGTCAAGACTCTTTTTACCCATTGTTTCCAATCAAGTCTGGTGGCAGTGCTTTGAGACAGAGTTCATCAGACCATCTGAGAAGTGGGGTGCAAAGAAATGAAGTGAGTGGCCCAAAACTGATCACACAGCTAGAAAGTGGCAGAGCCAGGGCTGGAAGCCACATCTCTGAGCTAGTCAGCCTCATCCCACAGCTGCTGTCCCTCGGCCCAAGCTTGCCCGGGCCACGACCATCTTTTAGAACTTCAGCTTCCTCGTAAAAGAGGTCACCCTGCTGTACCAAAGATTCCTCTCCTCCCCAACCTCCTTAGGATATGGAAACCAAGGGCCAGAGCACCCAGCCTAGCAGCCATGCATCCCAGCTACCTAGGGTGGGTGTGCTTGGAGGCACAGGCCGGGCTTCTCGGCATTGCCTCCCTTCAGTCTGCACAGGGTCACTGTTAACAACATGGAAGACACGGGCCTTGGAGCCAGCAGACAGGTATCCAATTCCAGCTCTGCCCCTTTCTACAAAAGAGGCCTACCCACCTCACTACCCTCTTTAGGATCTCAGCTTTCCCGTCTGTCAGAGACTGGTCAGCCCTGCCTGCCTTTTGAGGCTGTTTTAAGGGCCCAGTGGGAAGATCTCTTGAGGGGAAGTGAACCTTGCGCTCACAGTGTCCTGGCTGCCCCACTCCCAGCAGCCTGACCTTGGTCATGGTGATGTTGATGATTTGCGTGGTGCGCCGACGAGCAGAGCGGGTCTTTCGCCCTGAGTCTGGGAAAATGTCCCCCAGGGAGTCCAGGCTGCTCTCCAGGGGGGCCTGACCCCGAGCAGGGATGGGGGTAAAGTAGAGACTCTCCAGGGATTCGACCTTGGGGGGCAGGCGCTGGGAGATGGGTGAGGCTGGCTCTCCAGGGATGCTGGTGCCATCTGGCTGGGTCCGAGGCAGTGTGCTATAGGAAAGAAAATGGCAGAGCTGCCATTCCTGGGGCTGGAAGGTGTTCTGCCTGCTTCTTTGCTCAAAGTGGCATTTATTACAAGCAGACGAGGTCAGACACCCCTTTTGGCCCTCTGATTTTTCAGATGCACCAAGGACAGCCCTTGACCTGGTCCCTCCCTCCAGTCTACACTCTCCCTGGTGAACACATCCACGTGGCTTCTTTCAACTCCTCAATGCCGGCCACTCCCAGACCCTGCTTCCTCCAGAACCATATACCCACTGCTGGTCCGTGAGGAACGTGACCCAAACGAAGCCTATCTGTTCCCTGCTCTACCTCCTATTTCAGCAAATGGGAGCAGCTTCCCATCAGGTTCCCCAGCCATAAACATGGGCACAATCCTGCCTCTTCCCTCTCACCAAACCCAACCTCTCCTAACCACACCCCACTCCACTCTCGCGCCCTTCCTGGTCTGCCTCATCTCACTTAGACAACAGCAGCACTAGAGTGGTGACAAGCAAGGACTCAGACGGGCTGTCCAGGTTCAAACCCACTGCCACTGTGGGACCTTGGGCAAGTGACCACTCCCCTAGGCCACAGTTTCATCTGTTAAAGGAGATGATCACAGAACCCATCTCAGAAGGTTGTTGAGGGATAAAAGAATTAATATTTTTCAAGTGTTAAAAAAAGTGGCATGCGTATGTTTAATAAAAACAATGTTTCCAGTTTCAGCTCCTACACTGGCTATTAGGATAAGCTTTCCAAGATGCAAATCTGACCATGTACGCCTCAGTTTCAGACCCTTCCAGGGCTCCTCAATGCCTTTGTAATCAAGTCTCAATACCAGCCTCCTTCAGTGGGGTGTCAGGCCGGCCCGGCCCAGCCAGGCTCACGCTTGGCCTTTGCTCTCACAGTTCTCCCCTGTTCACAGGCACACACCCCCCCTGTGGCTTCAAGACTCAGCAGGAGTGACAGCCTCCACAAAGCCTTTTTTGACGACTCATTTCTTTTTACTCCAACTGCACATTATATAAACATCTGGCATATTTTTCTTTATTCTTCTCTAAGAATAAGCTTCCAGAGGGCAAAAGGACCACACCTTATTTATCTCACTATCCCCACTGCCCAGGATGCAGCCTGATAAAACAGTAGGCACTTAATCAGAGAGGAAGGGTACCTCCTGACCTGGTAACAGTGAGCGGGGTCCCCTCCTCACAGCTCAGATCCAGGCTGTCAATACTGAAGTCGAGCTGAGGCTTAGCCTGGGGCTCCCGACTCTTCAGAGCATCAGTTGCCACCTGGAACTTGCCCAGGTCTCGAAGCTGCTGGTCCGCGTGGGCAACCTGGGAACGAGAGGGCCGGGGAGAGTGAGGGAATCATGAGGCAGAGGTGGCTTAGGAGAGGAGGCCATAAGGGTCCAATGGGGCAAGGGGGAGGGATACTTACTTGTGCCTCCAGGCTGCGCACCTGAGCAGTAAGGTGGCGGCAGGTCTGCTCAGCTTCCTTGGTCTTCAGTCCAGCCTGCTGCAGTTCACGACCCAGCCGTTCGGCTTCAGTCCGCAGCTCCTTGTTTTCCTTCTGCATCTGCTCCAGGCCCCGCAGCTGCTCCTGCAGCTCTTGGTTCTGCTGCTTCTTGGCATCATAATGTGTCTTGGCTTTCTCCATCTGTGAGGGCAGACGGGACAGGTGGTGGTGGGTGGGCAGGGGTAGGAGGTCAGTGCAGACGCTAGGCTCCTCACCTGCAGCTTGTAGTGCTCAGCTGCCTGCTCCTTCTGGCCCAACTGGGCCTGCAGCTCACTCAGCTGCACCTGGAGACGCAGGGCCTCTTGCTGGCTCTCCCCTCCCTGGGCCTAGAAAGCATGGGAGAGGCTGGTGAGGGCAGCTGGCTGCTCCACCCAAATCTGAGACTTGCCCTAGCTTCTTGGGCTCCATAGGTGTTTTCAAACTCCTGCATATGCTCTCAGGATACAAAAAAGTCCTTTTACCCACCCTCACAACTCCAGCCTACTGAAACACAACACATCCTTCAAGGTCTACTTCTATAGGAACTTTCCCTGTCCAGCCAATGTCCTAGGGCTGAGTTTAGACAGCCCTATCTTTGCTTTCTTTGAGACCAGATACAAACTGTCTCCTTAGTGAGTATACCGCCTCCCCAAAGAGGAAGGAACTGATTGTCAGGAACACCTGTGTGCACGGCACAGAGCTGGCACTTGGCATGCGAGCTGAGGCCATGTGAACTCATTTCTTCTCAAAATCAGTCTGGGAAGTAACTTTATCTCCATTTCAGAGATGAAGAAACTGAACTCAGAGAACTGACCAGGGTCATAGTGACTAAACAGAATAAGATTTGAACCTTGGTTCACCCAACTGCAAAGCCCATGTGGGCTCATTTGTGACGTGGCACTGCCTCCTATCCAGACCACAGACTCCCTAGGAGCTGGGCCTATGTCTGACTCTGTCCACCTACAGTGCCAGCAAGTGCTTATTAGTTCTTCTAGTAGACACTGAACAGGACCATCGGCCTTACCTCTCCTGCATCTCCTAGCACCAGGAAGGCTCCCGTTGGCCTTCTGTTTATCACATAGCATGACATGGTGTTGAGTGCATGTAGGTGAGCTGGGAAAATGAGGTCCTGGGCCCCCACCAGTTCCTGTGACCCACCAAGGCTTTAGCGAGCCCCAGGGTCAAAGGTGCCCAATTCCTTCACCCTTAACTAAAAGCTGTGAAGCCCAACACTGCAAAAAGCAGGTATTAAAACAAAGAAGGGGACGCTGTTGAAAGCATTAAGAAAACTTAATCTGCACTGTAATATTACGTGATGCTGATGCCCTCACTCCATGAGGCTAGACTGTCTGGACCAGTGCTGTCCAACAGAACTTTGCAGGGATGGAAATGTGCTGTCTGTGCCCTGTCCATATGGTAGCCACTAGTCACACGTAACTACTGAGCAGGGGAAGTGTGGCTGGTGCGAGTGAAGAACTGCAAGCATACATGACTAGTGGCTACTGCAGTGGACAAGGAAGGTCTGAGGGATGGGAGCCACTCCGGTCTTCCACTGAGAGTTCCCAGGGGCACCTGTAGGGGCTCCTGAGCCACAGGCATAAGGGTGTCCCTCCTCTGACCCCAAACCCACCACAGCCTGAGTCCTTACAGAGCACTTCCCTCCCAGCCTCGCTCTTGCCGCCCCACCTTCAGCTGCTGCTGCTGCGCCTTGCTGGCTTGGTCGTGGTCAGCTAGCATCTTACTCAGCTCCTCTACCTGCAGCAGGGGCGGAAAGAGAAGAGAAGACTCAGGAGGCCTTCCCCTGGAGGTCCAAACAAATCATGGGGTTTCCTCAAGCCAGTCCCTTTTTCCTAGAAAAGAAACTCGGGTCCTTTTTCTGGCATCAATTAGGGAACAGCCTGCTGACCAGGCTGGATGGCAGGACCTGAGTGAGGTGACCCAACACCTGGTGCTGTAAGAACCACCAGCCCACATGATCCTTGCAGCCGCCACATTCAGCAGAACTGACTCTGGAGCTGACACCTCACCATCACCTTACTGCTGCTGCTGGTCCCAGCCCCAGCCTTCTCAGCTGGGAGGCAGGAACGGGACCTAGTCTGCCAAGGCAAAAACCGACAGATGCTCACATTTCTTACCGATATCCACAGGCCATTAGGACTGGCACTGGCAGTGTGGCTGCCGAGATCAGCATTGGGGACCAGGCTGCTGGAGACAGCAGCAGGGTGGCTCATGTACTCCAGGCCCACCCCACTCCCACAGAGGCAGAGCGGAGGGTGCAGAACAGCCATAAGCACTCCTGGCTCTGCTAGGCGTCCCAGGGCTCAAGCACGATCAGTGAAGGCAAGCGGCAAGACCCACTGCTAACTGTTTGCTGCTGTGTCTCATCCCCACCCTGTCAGGCACCTGAGAAGGTGATGGTGGGAGGGAGCCCGGTTCCCTGGCAGGCCTGAGGTAACTGGGTAGGAGGGGCAGTGGGGAAAGGGAGCGCCCATGAACACCGGCTGAACGGCCTTGACATCTAGGGCAGCAGAGAGCTGGCTGGGAGCGGGAGGCGGCCAGTGTCTGGTGTTGGCCCGTTCTGCGCTCTCCACCTTGGCCTGCCTACTCCCCTGACATCTCCCTTCCAAGCTTGGAGTTAAAGCCCCAAGAGCAGGCATCCCCAGTTCATAGCTCTCTAACCTGAGGGCTGCCTTGTACCACCTTAATGGCTTCTGTGGGAAAGCAGGGGATCTGTGTGAAACAAGGTACCCCTCCAAGCTGAGTACCCAAACTTGGAACAGGACATGGAAGTTTGGGAACCACAAGGATTGTCATTGGTTCAGAGATGGGAAAGATGAAGCCTTCCCTACCCCTTGTCCCTGAGAGACAGATGACAGGAAGTGCAGAAAGCGGGGAGGCCGACCTGGGATGGGTGGGATGAGGCCCAAGAGAGGGTCCAGCACACCACACTCCTGGGCAGCCTGGACCTGGATTCCATGACTTGACCCTGCCCCCTTCACAAACAGTTCACAGCAGGAGCTGGCAGAGGCAAGCTGCAGCCAGGGTCATGCACCGAGACTGGTCACCGCTTAAGCAGCCAGCATTTAGCGGGGACCCCAGGCATTACCTGCTTAGTTTGCTCTCTCTGAAATACCTCTAGCTGCTCCACCTGTGCATGGGGAAGGAGCAATGGAGACAGACTGAGACAGGAGCCAAAGAGGCACCTGCCCCACTTCCAGGCTGACCTCACTGAGGCTGATACTTTCCCCCAAAGAACCAGACTTCTGGTAGTTTAAAAAATGCCAGTTTAGCTCATTCTAGTTCCCAGTGGCTCTTGGAGCCTCCACGGCAGGTGTGCCTCCTCACGACGTGTCTCCAGAATGGGCTGATGGCTTTCACAGCCTGCCTCTCCAGGGACAGAGCCTTCAGCGATGAGGAGGCTATTGATATTTTCTTTAGGACAACAGAAGGCAAGAGACTTGAACTCTACTCTTCCTCAGGAACCCCCTTCCTCAGCCACCCAGAGAATGAGGGCATACAAGACACCCTATGATGCTGTGGGAGCCAGATGCCCTGGAATGTGGAGGGAACAACGTCCACTCTCTCAGGTCTAACCATTGGGGGTGTGGTTGAGCTAGGTGTCTTACCTGGGCAGTGAGTTTCTGCCTTTCTTCCTGGAACCGCTGCCTCTCCTCCAGGACCTTGACCTTGGCACCCTCATACTTGGCAGTCATTACCTCTAGCTCCCGGGACGTGCTCTGTGCTTCCCGCTGCATCTCAGCCAGACGGGCCTCAGCATCAGCACGCACAGCTGCCACCTCTTGGCCATACTTCTCCCGGGCCTGGTCCAGCTCCACTTCCAGAAACTGCCGGCCAAGGTTGGCCTGCTCACCCAGCCCCCGGTTCTCCTCTGCCAGCAGGCCATGAGCCTTCTTCAGCATGTTCAGCTGTTCGGCATAGCTGGCCTTCTCTGCTCGCAGCTGCTGGGCTGCCCGTTCTTGCTCTGCCACCTTCTGCCGCAGGGGCACCAGCTCCCCAAGCTCCCGCTGGGCCCGCATCAGCTCTGCCCGCAGCCCACCAGCTGCCTGCTTGCTTTGCTCCAGCTCCTCACGATGGAGTTTCTCAGCAGCTGCCTGCTCAGCCTGCAGCTGCTGGCACAGGTGCTTGGCGGGCAGCAGTTCGCTCACCAGGGCCTGTGTGCTGGTATGCTCCAGCTGCAGGGCAGACAGGGCCTGCTCCTTCTGGAAGAACTTCTCCTGCCATGCCTTTAACTCTTGGCCCAGCTCCTCCGCTCGCTCTGCCTGCGAGGCTAACTCCTGCCGCAGGCTCTCTGAAGCCACCCGCTGTTTGTCTGCCTCCTCCCGGAGGGTCTGTACCTCCTCCCGCAGAGCGGAGCTGCGTTCCGCTGCTCTGGCGCTGCTGCTAGCTGTCTCTGCCTGGAGCAGGCGCAGCCTCTCTTCCAGCTTCTGACTCTTCTCTGACTCAGCTATAACAAGCCGCTTCAACTCTTTGCTCTCGCCCTCCTTCTCCAGGACCTGGCGGTTAAGGATGGACACCTCTTCCTCCAGGCTGCTGATGAGGCTGTTTTTTCTCTCAGCCTCCTGCTGGCTCCGGGCCACCTGGGCCTTCCACTCATCCTCAGCCTTGCTGTGGTCTTGGGCCTTAGCATGGAGGGCAGCCAGCTCCCTCTGGGCTGAGGCTAAGGTGTCCTGATTACGCCCCAGCTCCTTGGCCTTCTCCTCCAACTGGCCCCTCAAAGCCTCCAGAGCAGTGGCCTGCTCAGCGTGGGAAGCACGCTCAGACTCCAGGCTGCGCTCCAGGCTGGAGGTCTTCACCTGATGCTCCTGGCACTGCCGCTCCAGCTTGCTCATCTCTGCCCGCAGAGCCTCCAGCTCAGGGCCTCTGCGCTCAGTCTTTCCAGCAGCATGAGACTGGGCTCCTGACCCAGAAGCATCTTCTGCACTGGCCATCCCTACTGACTGCTGGCGCTCTTCTTTCTTGGCCAGCTGTCCCTTCAGTTGCTCCATGGTTTGCCGAAGCTCCCCTAGCTCTGTTCTCTGGGCTGCCTCCTGCCCTCGAAGCTTGGCCAGCTCCTGCTCCTTCCCTTCTTTTTCCATCAAGGCGTGGGCCAGTGCCTCTTGCAGGGTAGCAAACTCCACGCGTTGCTCATTGAGGGCATTCTGCAGCCGCATCTCAAGCTCTGCCTTGGCAGCCTTCTCCAGGGCAAGATCGGCCTGGGCCCGGCCCCGTTCCTGGGTCAGCCGCGCCACCTCCCGCTCCTGCTGACCCCGCTCCTCCTGCTGCTGCCCCTGGCTCTCCATCAGCGCAGCCCGCAGCCTCTCCAGCTCACTGCCCATTTGTTCTGCCTCACGCTCCATGGCTTGCAGTGCAGCCTGCGTGCTACAGAACTGGCGTCCCTGCTGCTCTTCCAGCCACTCTGACTCTCTGTCTCCTGCCTTTGGGGGCTCCTTGAGTAGCTCACGGGAGGCTGTTTCCTGCTGCTCACCTGCCTTGCGCACCAAGGCCTCCAGGCGGGCCACCTCCTTGCTGGTGGCAGCCATCTTCTCCTGCAGGGTAGAGAGGTCATCTGCAAGCTTCTGGGCCCTGACCTCCTTCTCCTGGACCTGCTGGAGGGCTCTGGCCAGGTTGGCATGGAGCTGAGCTAGCTCACTCTGCTGCCGGCCTATCTGGAGCTCACTATGGGCCTCTATGCCTGCCACCTTCTCCTTTGCCTCTTGCAACTCCTGGCGAGCCTTCTCACATTCCTCCTTCAGGGTCATCAGCTGTTCTTGGAACATGGCGCCATACTGTGCCTCCTCTTGCTGACTATCCTCGTACCGCTCACGCCAGGCAGCCACCTCCTTGGCAAGCTGCTCACACTCACTCTCAGCCTCCCGCTGGGAGGCCATGGCCTCTGCCAGCTCCCGCCGCAGGGCTTCCAGCTCAGCCTGATGGGTCTCCCCAAGCTGCCGTAACCGGGTCTCCAGCCCCTTGCGCCCAGCCTTCTCTTCTTCCAGCTCCTTCTGTCCCTGCTTATGCTGCTCTACCAGGCTCAGAGTCTCCGCTTCCAGCTGGGAGATACGACGCTTCTGCTCTACTAGGGCATCTGCAGCCCTGCGCTTTTCCTCTTCAAGGCTGCCCTTGCTGATCTTCAGTGACTCTTCAAGGGCCCGGACCCGCTCCTGGAGCTGGCCTGTCTCCTGGACAACCTTTTCTCTGTCAGTTGCTTTTTGTTGCTCAGACCTCAGCTTGGTCTTTAGCTCTGCTACCTGGGCCTGGGTCTCACACTGCTCCTGATGGGCTGCCTCAACACAGGCATGGAGTTCCTCCACCTTTTGGCTCAGCTCTGCCTTCTCTCGCTGGGCCTGTGTCACTGAGGTCTGGGCCCTGGCCCGGGCTTCATTAGCAGCCTGAAGTTGCTGCTGCAGGCCCTCCAGCTTGGCAGACTTCTCCTTCTCCAAAGCCTCCAGCTGCCTCAGGGCTAAATTCTTCTCCCTTAAGGAGGCCTCCCGCTCCTCCACAGCAGCGGCCAGTCGCTGGGCATGGTCTTGCCTGGTCGCCTCCTGTTCCTTGGTGGCCTCCTCCAACTGCTGCTCCTTCTGCTTCAGGCGGCTGTTCAGCTGCTCCACCTGGTGGCGGAGGCCCTGTGAAGCCTGTTCTTGCTGCTGGAGCGTCTGGGTTAGCTGGGTCTGCTCCTTTTTGGCCTGTTGCTTCAGACTGGCCAGTTCTTGATCCTGCTGCTGAAGAGTGGCATTGAGGGTGGTAAGCTCAGAGGTCAGCATGGCCACCTGGGCAGACAGCTGGGCCCCCTGAGTCTGGGAGGCCTGCTCCAGCTCTTCCTTAGCCTGGCTAAGATTGGTCAGGGAGCTTTGTAGCTCAGCAATCAGGCCAGCCAGCTGCTGCTTTTCTTCTTCAAAGTGGCCCCGCTCAGCAAGCAGCTTGGCTTCGCGTTGGCCCTGCTCGGTCTCCAATGCCTTCACCCTGGCTTGGAGCTGGGTGTTGTCTGCAACAAGAGTGGCTGCCTCTTGCTTCAGGGTTTCCAGCTGGAGACAAAGAGATAAATCAGGATCAGCACACCTCCTCAGTCACCATGGCCCCTCCAGGAACTGAGAATGGCCAGAAACTCACATGGGCCACAGCACATTCCTACCTGCAAGGCGTCCCCCAGCACCTCACCCTTCTGGGGTGGGTTCTCCCGCAGCTGGGCCAAATGTTCTTCCAGCTGTGAAAGTTTCCCCTGAAGGATTTCATTCTTCTCTTCAAGGCATTTCTAGGAGTAAAAAGCCATGTGTGAACAAAGGTGGAACAGGCATCAGATTGAATGTTAACAAAACACAAGACCCTATCACCTTGTTACCAAGATCTCCTTTTGCCCTGACTTAGGGAAACACTCAGAAAACATGGACCTGGGACTATGAGGGATGTGACTTTCTAGCCCAGTTCCAGGACTGAATTAAGGCATGTGACCTGCTAATGTCTTCTGCAAGGCCAATGAGTTTATTTCAAATTTCCTTACTGTATACCCTACCCTTCCTCAGACAAGTCGTTGCTCCCAGATTATCCTAACACCCACTAGCTTAAAAATACCCTCTGCCTGTGTGGGCATCAAGAGGGGCAGTGGCCACAAGCACACACCGTCCCCAGCCAACTGCTCTGGGCCAGACTGCTGGGGGCTTCTCTGATCCCTCATCCACCCAACAGATCCGGGAGGCAGCTGTTACTATCCCTCTTTTTCAGAGCAGGAATCTCAATCTCAGATGTTAATAAGCGCCTTACCCCAGGGCTACGTGGTTAATAAGTGACAGAGCTGAGATTTTAGTACTAGTAACTAATTACATTGCACCACACAATGTGTTAAGTGCTTTATATGTATTATCTTACAATGCAGCAGCTGCTCCTTACTTTTCCCATCTTAAGGATAGGCCGCTGAGAGAGAAGGAGGTCAAATAACACGTCCCAGAGCCGCATCGTGTAAACAGCAGAGACAAGATTCAAAGGAGTACTGGACTTAAGCCCACAGTCTGCCATTACAGCATACTATTACACCTTGAAGAAAAGGAGCTAAACTCCCAAAGGCCCAAAGAACACAGCAGTAAATGGAATTCAGCTTTCAGCATGTGGTTACAATTGTGGCCCTTATTCCCCAAACCAGGGGGCTACCTTGTCCTGCAGGGCTGTGCCGAGGTCCTCCTCCAGATGGGCCTGCTTTGCCACCCACGCCTGAGTGGCCTGGTCGTGCTCCTCTGTCAGTTCATTGAGGGCACCCTGTAGTTGCTGCAGGTGACTGGCAAACTCCCGCAGCTGAGACAGACAAGGGGGACCCCCATCCCCCAGGGTCAGAACTGGCACCACCACTCCGTTTGCTCCCTGATCTCCAGTGGGGGATGCTTCTGAGTATCCTCCCAACCTTCCTCAAACCAATCACAATTAATCACATCTCTAACTCAAAACTACAATTCAAAATTTGGGGCCACAACCCAGTGCCTGAAAGCAGCCAATTACAGGATGAGGAAAGGGGCAAAGTACACAGGGCTCTTGACAGACTGAAGCACTGGGCAGGTGCTGGGACATTCTTCTATAACCCTATCTTGGGGAATTGTCCAGACCAACTCAGCTGCAAGGGGCCTCCAAGTGGGACCAGGGTGCCACCTCCACCCGACCCCCCTGCCCGCACACACACACTACCACTCACTCACCTTAAAGGAAAGATCCCCATTCTCTTCAGAAAGCTGGTTAATTTTGCGATCCATCTGGCTCTTCTCAGTCTTCAGGTCCTGGCACTGCTTCAGAGTTTCATGAAGCCTCACGGTGAGGCTGAGAGGGAGGGGAGCAGTGAGAAAAGAGTGTATCTCCCTAACCCGTGAGTGTGGGACAGGAACTGGGAAGGCAGGGAGAACTATACCTCTCATTCTTGCCACGGAGCTCCTCAAGCTGTCTAGGCTCCAGCGGGCTGGCTGCCTGCTTCTCATTCAGCAGAGCCAGCCGATCAATGCGCTGCTGCATCATGGCTATCTGTGCATCTGCCCCAGACGAGGGGCAAGAAGACAGTAGAGTCAGCACAGAACCAAGAGGAGAGAGGAGAAGACATCCAATCTAAGGGAAGCGAGGATGGTAGCAAGGACAGAACCAGCTTCCAGAAAGCTGGCCTGACAGGGCCACAGCAGGAGAGGCAGAGGGGCCACTACTCAGACAAGCCCAGCGCTTCCCTGGATGAAAATCCCAAATGCTGCAGGTTCACATGCCAGCGTGCCAGGCACCTACCCTTCTCTGTGAGGAGCTTGCGGTTCTCAGCCAACTCCAGCTCCAGTTCATCTCTATTGTTTCTCTCATCTGCAAGCTGCTTCTTTAGACGTCTCATCTGGAATTGTGGAGTCTGCAGGATGTCGCCCATCGGGGAGGCTGGGGAACCTGAGAGGAAGCTAAGGAAGGAGAGCCCACATGCCATGTCAGAGCCAAGGTGTGAGGGCTGAAGCAAATGGCACGGCAGGGCTCTGTGATGCGAGCACTGACTGAGAGGCCAGACATGGGTTCTGACTGCAGTGCTGACTTCGTGCCTCATGACATGACCTTGAGAGAACTTTTCTTCTCCCTCTCCAAGCCTTAATTTGTCAAAAAAATAAAGAAAAAAAGGATGCATTCTCCTTGCCTCTGCAGAGCTGCACTGAAAGGACTTTAACATAGTCTCCAAGGAAGAGAGGAATTCCATAAAGAGGGAACAGCCTTTGAGGGAGGCCTTCTGCCAAAGACAGACTCAAGCCAATTCCCCCAGTCAGTCCTGGAGCAGGTGAGAACACCCCAGATCTACAGGATACTCCAAGCACTCTCTTAAGAGGTAAAAGGCTGGTCAACAGCTTAGCCTGTGGAATGCAAGGATCTGAGGACTGGATGTTCTGGCCCCATTCCAGGAGAAGAGGCCTAGCACCTACTTGTTCCCACTGGAGGAGGCAACCTTCTGCAGTTCTAAGAAGCGAACCTCCCTCTTCGCCTGGTGGCTGGGTGGGGAGGGCTCTTCAGAGATGGTGCTGGAACAGGTGGAAGGGACAGGAGCTGTGGGGGAGAAGCAGACAAACAAACCACATAGACGTTAGTATGGGCGAACGGATTTGCATCTCGCCTTAGTGGAAGTGAATCCACAGACACTTACAGGTAAGCTCCAGAGGAATGCCACTGGGCAGAACCTGAAACCTGGTGTCTGGATTATCCAGGGGTCAGTGTCCCTAAGCCAGATCAAGCAAGGGGCTCCATTTGCACATATCAGCAGCACTCAAGGAGAGCACAGTGGAGTGAGGGTTCTCCATGCTCAGTCACTGGGCCAAGTACCACGCTTTGCTCTCAAGCCAGCACTGCAGAGGCAGCTTGGGAACCCTGAACAGGATCTTCTCTCAGTCCCAACAACCTTTCAGGACAGAGTCACTGGCCCCCTTTCTGAGCGACTCCATTCTGAAATCTTACACTGCCAACACGACCTCTTTCTCAAAACCTCCTCTTTCCTTAGTTGCCATGACCACCTTCACATGGCTCTCCTACTTCTCTGAACACCTAACTCTTAGTTTCCCTATCTGCTCCTCCCTCCTCCACCCACCTTCTAAGCCCCAGAATTCTGGGGCCTCCTTGCTCTGCCTACAGTGCTCCTGGCTTCAAGATCATCCACACACTGACCTGCAAACCCATAATCTGGCCCAGAGCCCTCACCTGCATTTTAGACTCACATTTCCTACGTCTCTATCTGGAGGGCTCATGAGGAACATAAATATGAGAAATATCAAAGTCAGTGGCTGGAAGAGAATTTGCCTCCTTAGGTGGCCTCTTCTTTCTTCATCAGAAGACAACCAGTACCATCACTCCTTCTAACGTACTTTCAGCAAGACCATTGGCAGATTCAGTACCTCTGTTCTAGCACTTACTCCTTATCATTCTTGCTGGCTTATGTATCTTCCCACCTAGAATGTGAGCTTCATGTGGGAAAGAACATTTTTTTCAGACTGTGTACTCCCAGCTTCTAAGCCTAGAATAGTGAATGTTTAAAAATAAGAAGCAAAAAAGCTGCCCATATGGAGTGATCGAGGACAACCAAACAGTAGACATGACCACTTAAAAAGTCCTGCTTGGCTGCTGCCAGGCACCACGGAGCCGCTCCCTAGGAACTGGGAGGACAGCAACATGGCCCACAAGTCAACTGCTCTATCACACACTCTTCCTGACAACCAATTCCGCCTTGTGTTGGGGCTAGAGGCAAACCCCCACTGCTCTCCTCAACGACTCAGGATCCCAGCTCTCCCCAGCCCAGTAGCAGCAGATCCTCAGGAGTGGACCCTGCTTACCTTTCTGCAGGAAGTTCTCTAGGTCTTCATTCAGGTTGAGCCCATCCTCGTGGTCCAGCACAAATTTGAGAATGACAGCTAACTCAGCCTGGAGCAGAGAGAGAGAAAAGTAGCATCACTCAGGTGTTAGGGAGGCCTAAAGGCATGGAGGGTGAAACCCTGGCAGTGCCAGCCCCAGGAGCCTGCTGGAGCTCAGTCTTCTCTCAGAACCTGAAGCTCCAAGTCCAGCTGAGATTATTCCACTAGAGATACGTTCATCCCACTTGCTCCCACCCCGCACCTTCCCTAATGATGCACCTGGGCTCAGACACAGTTCCTGACTGACCTCACTCCTGACCATAGAGAACAGAACAGGCAGGAAAGCAGTACAGGCAGAAAGCTGTTATGTGGAACTACTAGAGCTGCTTCCAGGTGACCTGCACTGTTGTTCCCTGTCTGAGTAAGATTACCTCTGGGGCTCATCGAAGCTTATCTTCCAGCTCAGAAAAAAGCTCCCCTTCTTTTTCTCAATTCCAGAGTCACAAAGCTGATATGATTTTCCTAGAAAACTCTGCTATAGTTCCTTATTCCTTTAGAACTTCTGTTTCTACCAGATCTGTGACCAGCATGAAGCAGAGAAAAATTTGAAGGAAGGAACCACCCCCATCCCCCCACACCACTATCACCCCAACCCCCAGAGAGGGGCCATGAGCTAAGTGCATATGAAATAGGATGATTAAGCATTTTT
Organism: Smutsia gigantea; assembly: GCA_032199065.1. NCBI lineage: Eukaryota > Metazoa > Chordata > Mammalia > Pholidota > Manidae > Smutsia > Smutsia gigantea. The sequence goes on along the minus strand of JAVSCE010022602.1, from coordinate 50,291 downwards.
ATCACTACATGAAAGGCCACAGCTCTCTGGACACTGCCCCCCGAGTTACCTACATTACCCACTGTGGCATCCCAGCTGCTTCTGCCTGGGAAATAAAGGATAGCTGCTCATGCAGGAAGCAAGGCCAACATCAGGACCCACATGGCAGGTAGTCCTGGAAACCAGGTCAAATCCCTCTATAATGAAGCAGATGCACCAGCTTCTCTTCATTTAGGGACCATGTAGAGAAGGGGAGAGGAGGTAACCACTCTGAGCTAGACTCATGGTGGATAAAGACATTCTCACTTATCCTTCCTACTAGAGGAAAGAATGTAAATGGAGTGATAGTTTGTGTAAAAAATACACACACACACACACACTTATACACACACAGGAACACATATCAAGAGAGAACAATTTTGATGTATTATTCAGACACAGTATAAACATATACACATGAAAAAGGACTTAGGAGCATACCCTCTAAGAGTCAGCAGTTATCTCTTGGAATGAGATTATTAGCAATTATTTTCTTTTTTTTTTCAGTGGTTTCCAGACCTTCTATAATAAATGGCTGTAATTACCATAACATAATTTTTTAAAAAGCACAATATGTACTGCTTAAAGAAAAAACAATGGGGTGAGGTGAGGCACAGGCTATACCTACAAGGTGGGATGGAGGCACAAGGGTTTACCTGAATCTTATATTCAAACTGTTCCCAGTCTCGGGGACTTTTGGAGCTCATGGTGGAGTGGTACAAGAGCAGCATGGTCATCTAGAAGCCAAACAGGAGGCAGTCGCTGAGCAGGGCCATCTCTCATCAATGCTCCCTGTTCTGGGCTCTTCTGGGTTACTTTGCAGACTCTTCCAAAGCACCTAGGTCCCTGGCCTTAACTACACCAGCTAACACTTGATTGAGGACTCAATGCCCAAAGTGCAAAAAGCTGGGTGTCAGGATTCCTGCACACCTCAATTTCTGGACTCATGGAACCCGGGTATGAGGTTACCCTCTATAGGCCAGCACCCAGGAATAGAAGAGGGAATTAAATAGCCTGAGCTAGAAAGAAAAGTATGACAGAAGCCAGGTGAGGCCTGACTCCTTCCAGGTCTCCATCAAGGCCCATAGTACTGGTATACTTCTCTGTCACACGGCATGGGCTCCTAGAATCCTTGGGCTGAATTAGCCTCTGCCTCAGCCAGGTGGCTGCCTGGACCTACCTTAATCTCCACGAACCCCAAAAATAAAGCAGCCTTCCACTTCTAGGTTAAGAGAAGGCCCTGTAGGTCCCTCCAGGGCCACCCTCCCCGGCCCCTCACCAATCTGGTATTCATAGGTACCTTGGCCAATTCCAGCTCTGACCCCTCTATCACCTTCTGTACTGACACCAGGCATTCTGGAGAAGAAGGGTGTTTTCGGTTTTCTGTAATGACAATGTAGAGAACGGTGAACTTCCCGGGACTATCCCTGAAATCATTAGAATACCTCCGATTCAGAGGAGCAGAATCGCTGTCTCAGGTGGAGTTACGACATGGAAGGCTCCTTACTCCTGTGTCCTGTCTCCCCAACATACATATTTCCATCTGAAGTTAGTTCTGTCCTGGGTCAGTCCAAGGACTACAAGGATTGTTCAAAAGAAAGCAGGTTAGGAATTCATAGCAGCTCTGGGGCATGACATTGCAATCACCTACCCACACGCCAACTCCCACTCAGCACCACAGAGAAGGAACCTAGGGCTCCAACTAAGGTCACACAGGACCTACAGCTAGGACTGGGGACACCTCGTTCTTATGCTTCCTTTATCTAAATCTATTATCACCTTTCCGATAATTCTCTAAGGTGGAGAAATGGCAGATAGATCCCATGTCAAAGATTGAGGACACTGTCTGTGGCTGTATGAGGGAAGGGAACTGACAAGCACTGTGCTTTGCCTATGTTCTCATTTAATCTACCCACCAACCTTTGGAGTAATTATTATTATTTCCATTTTATAGACAGGGAACCTATGCCCTACACGAGCTGTGAGTAGAAGGGCCAAAGATCTCAACCTAAATCTGCCTCTGCCCCTACATCTATTGACTAAGCAATTAATTCAAAGTTATCTGGGGAAAATGGTTTTCTTGCAAAGGAAAGAGGGAACCATGGATCCTTCTCTCTCTTCCATCTCTTTGCAGTGAGGGAAGCAGGAGCCCACAGTGATGAGTCCCAAAAACTACCCTCTGGCTCCACCTGGATCTTGGAGATGGGCTCTAGGACTGAAGGGACACTCTTCTTCCCTGACTGGTGTACGCATCACCAAGCCCAGGGAAACTGTCCTGGCTGTATTCATTTCTGTGATACAGAATTGCCAGCTTGAGCGTTTGCAACTCCACACACCTGTGAACTGATTCCTCCAGACTCCCATGTCCCAGGAGTTGAGGAAAGAGCTCATTCTCAGCTAGATAAGAAAGGTGCTTACTCTGCAAAAAGTTGCACACAAAGTCCAGTCTCTCTGACACCGGCTGCTGCAGGATTTGCTGCCCCTCATCTGTGCTGTGGCTAGAAAAAGAGCAAGTGTTAGGACCAGAAAACTTAGCGACCCTTCCCTCCTTGCTACTGCATCACGTACTACTGTTGCCATTCCTTCAGGTTGGTCCGGCCAGTCTTGGAGAGAACCAGACCAGATGCTGGAGACAGGAGAGGATACCAAGACACCATTTAGTCATAAGGAACTATGTGGTGGGTAAGTAGGGACTTGAGGCATGAAGTCCTTCTGGAAAACTTGGTACTCGGTCATCCTATTTGTGAATATAAGAAAGTTCTATGACAAGGGGACCAAGAGGGGATGGCGGCAGCACAGATGAATGGGAAGCTACATTCAATAGTCTGGAATGATTCAATTATAAAAGGTCAGGAAGCCTGGAAAATGTGGCTTTGTAAGGAACAAGGCTCTGAAGTGACAAGGCAAAGTTCATTACATGTTAGGCTGAAGCTGGGGTGCCTAAACCTCAGAGGCCAGGCCGAGGGACAGTCACTCTAGATCTGTGGCCACGGCCATACGCATGTTTAACTGGAAGGACATGGCGAGTACAGAGAGCGATGAGAGGAGGGAGGCAGCAGGGGGAGCTCTCACACAGCCCAGACCCCTGGCCCCCCGCTGCTCAGCCTAACTGCAGTTTCATTTTCAGAGGTAAAAAATCTTCAAGTTAAGCTGACGTCTCTATCTAGGCTACTACAGTTGGAGATACTGATTAAAGGACCTCCTACTCCTCTGAGCCTGGATCTCCAGGTTTCAGCTAACTTTCTGGAGGGCTCGGCAGCCCCCAGAGCCAGAGAACCTTGCGGTGCCAGACATCCTCTTGCAACGTACAGCAGCATCCAAGCCAAGGGCACAAGTGTACCCCTTCCATCTCCCACATGGCTACAAAAGCTTCTCCCACGTGAACCACGCCACATGCACCATTCTGGGCGGTTGGTCTGTGCTTAGGGACTCCTAAAGAGTCTTCAGGAGATGCTAATCTCCTCACGGACTCCCAAAAGAGCCATCTTCCCTACCTACCCCCAATCTGGAATGTGACTCCCTACCTCAGCACAGAGCATTAATTCACCTAAGTATATCCCATTGGATAAATATAAAGAGGGTTCTTAGGTTAAATGTTTGAAAAATGCTGGTTAAACTAAATTGAACATTTTCTGAAGAGAAGACTATAATATACATTACTTCCTAAACCACAAAACCTGTTTTTTCCCACTAAGCCCCTAGCATAGATAAAGCTGCATGGAACATGCTTTGGAAAATGCTGGTCCTGGAGCAGTCCAGTCAGTCTTCTAAGACTGCATTCAAGTCTTATCTCTGGCGGGAAGCCATCCAGAACCACTGCTAGTCACAATCCCTTCCTTCTCAGGAATTCCTTCACTCACGGATACAATCCTTTACAATTGACCACTCCAACTGTGCGAGCTGAAAGCGAGGGCTACAGCATATGTCAGTCAGTCAGTATTGGCCAGCTGCCAGATGAGGGAGGCTGCTTACCAGGAAGCGCTTTAGGCTTCTGGCACATGCCTCCACTAAACTACTATTCAAGCCTCACAGATGCTGAAGACATGGGGCAGCCTTTCTGCTTCAGGCTATTCACACCCAGAAGAAGAGAAAGGGAAACCTGACCCCACTGACTTTTTCAGAGAGAAGGCCAAGGGGCCAAGAAACAAGCCACTGTTCAATTCCCACGGCTGCTCTCTGCCGCCAGACCGCCATCCTCCACTGCCTTCCTGAGAACTAATTAGGCACCTGACCTCAGTTAGCCACAGGAACCGCATCAGAAATAAAACGGCCAGAACATATTCACGGAGAATGTCTATTTTCCCAAAGGATGTTGCTCTGCCTTGTCCTGGATCTGAGAGGACATCAGGGTTAACCTCTCTCTGTGCCGCTGCCCCACCTCTGAGTCTAAAGTTCAGGCAGCACCTTAGAAAGCAACTTGGAAAATGGGCAACTTGAATTTTTGACCCTTCCTATGAAAAAGTTCCTACCAGGTTATAAACCGACAGTGGCAAACCCAAGGGCACACATCGTCACCTCCAGATACATGAACTGCGCCTATCTCCTCAAAAGCAAAAGCTCTGCGATCTATCCTTAAGGCAAAAAAAAGCATGTTTCACCTACCAGGCACGTTACACCTGGCTGCCTCTCTCTTAGTGACGTTACAATCAAGTAGTAGGCCAGGTATAACCAGCCTCATGGTTTTACCAACGACTGATGTTAGCTGCCTACATCTATCACTTCATTAAGGTCTGCAAAATAATTAATTTCATTAGGAGTTGCAAAATGCTGATTTATAGGTGGTGCACAACTCCATCTATGAAGTATCCTTGGGGAAAAAAAAGGCTAAGCAAACTTAGACCTAATTACCAGTTTATAGGCAACAAGGGGAAGAGAAGAACAAGCTAATAAGCACAGATGTTGCAATTAACAAAATCTGAAGGTTAGTAAATTCTACAGGATTATAAAAACCAAGTGGAGATGCATATGGAGGTAGAGATGAGTAGGTAACATGATTGTTGGGAAGAGATGAACCCCTGATGGAAGCTCTTGAATACAATGCTGAAGATTTCAGATTTTCAGCCTCCTAGCAGTGAAGAGCCACTGACACCCACCAGCCGTGGAGCATTACTCTGAAAGCAGGATCGGAGAAAGGCTCCTCACATCGCAGGTAGAGGAGTGCCCTGGAATGAGGGCAGCTTAGAGAGGGGCGAAGTCATGGCCGCCTGGCATCCAGCATGAGGCAGAGAAAGGGAAATGAGAAGTCTTCTGAAGGACGAACCGAGAGGATGGTGACTGATTAGAAATCAGTGACATGGAGAGGGAAGATATGAGGTTGAAAGGTCCTACCTGGGTAAGTGAGAGAGAAAATGTCTGTGCTTAAATAAGAATAGTGACTTCTTTCAGAGGCACTAAGGCAGGTGCTGGTTAGAGCCACAGGAACTTTAAAGAAATCCTGTAAGACATCCTACTAAGATACATGGAGTGGTTGGTTTTTTGTTTTTGTTTTTGTTTTAATCTTTTGAAAATAACCTCGAGTGAACCCATCTGTCCTGGGTTACTCAGCACCACTAGACTGCTGATGCAGAGTATCAACTACATTTTCATTTACTCAGTTATTTACTCACTCAACAAACATAAATTAAAATCAAAACAAAATATTGTCCTAAGTTAGGTGTGGAGACCCCAAGAGGAATAAGACCCAGTCCCTGGCCTTTGACAAGCTCAGTTCTACCTTCTTTCCTTGTCAATGAGCTGTTGCCTATGGATGGGTGGCCAAATTGCCTCACAGAAATGCTGGATCCCTGACACCAGTTCCTACCTGCCAGGTGTGGAACATAAACACCCTCAACACTTCAGTCTATCCTAGGCCTGGGGGCTCATGGTCTACTGTGCTTTCCTTTGAGAAGGGAGGGAGAGTCCTCTCCACTGTCCCCCAGTTTCTTTTACAATGGCTGGCCTTTACTTTTGCCTACAGCACAAAGAAGTGAGAGAAGGTCAGTGTTGCCCTCTATAATTCCTGAAAGCTGGTAATACAGGAAAAAGGATGAACTACATGAGCTTAAAAAAATGGCTGTTGGTTATAGCTTGACCCACCTATGCTTGGTTCCAGAGAGGTAAACTATTAGGAGGAGGCCCCACTCCACTGATTTCTCAGATAACTGTGACTTCAAGAAGTCACATATAAGAGGCCTGACCTGGAATCCCGGCTACATGAACAACAAACAACTTATCAAATGCTAATGAACTTCACAAAGCAAACTAATGAAGAAGGTGGAAACCTCAGAAATGCTATAATGGCTTAGAAAAGGGGCATATCTGTGCTGTGCCAACAAATCACAGGTGATATTTCTGTGTGCTCCTTAGTTCCCTTAAGTGTTGAGAGCTTCCCTCTTCCTGGTCCTACAGGTTGCAAAGAGGGCTAGTGAAATAAGGATGAGTCATGAGAAGAGGGTTGCGGAGGACTCCCACTGTGGTGAGGACAGGGAGTCCCGAAGCAGGCGCTTGGAATACTGTGAGAGCACGGAGCCTTGGAGGCTCTTCTTCACAAGAGTTTGGACACTTTAGGATGGGACAAGAGTGAAACCTCTCCTGTAGAAAGACATGGTGACTGGAGGATGAGGTCAATGATTTCTTGCCTCTGGCCCCACACTGGCTTACGACATCCCAACGTTGCCTGAGATTTCTGGTCAAGCAAGGAGGGGGAGCAAATGTAGCTTTACTTAATAGGCTGGGCAGGGGTGTGGTGCATACTCACATGCTGTCGATGATCTTGATGAAGACGCTACAGTCCTGGAGCTGCAGCACGGCCTCCACAGGGTCAGCCACATGCAGGCTGTTCACCTGTGAGACAAATGGAAGAACCTGATGAAGCTACCATAAGTGCCAGAAGCATGGTGGGCCACTCCTTTCTGCAGATGTTGGCAATTCTCTGCTCACTGTGAGAGCCTACACTTGTAGGCCATAGGCATGAAGAACACGTGACTGTATTTCAAATTTCAGCAAAGGAATGCTGCTGCACCTACTCACCCAGTAACAGCCACCTGAAGGCTGCCTTCAAAGGCCTTCCTCTGGCTTCAACTAAACTAGAGCTTAAATTTTCTAGGATGTTCCAGCACTAAAGATATATTTTATATACAACTAGGCATAAAATGGTTCTGGAAGGATACACAAGAAACTGGTACTACAAACACACTCAGCTTCTACAGGAAACCCTCATGAATCCCATAGGCACCAAGTTCAGAAGCCCAGGACTAAAGCTGACCTTTGTACTTCCATCAGAAAGCAGCATTTGTTAAGTCAGTCAATCACATAGGCAAGACTGAGGGAGGAGGGTGACTTCACCTACTTAAAGTATTTTTAAGGACTTCAAAATAGTGGTTATGTACAAATGAGTAGATTCTTTTGTTTATAAATATGCTCTTTAAAAGGCACTGGGCAAAGAGGCTCCAGATGAGGATTTGGGGTCCAATTCCTCCCACTGTCTTGCTAGTAACCTTTGTTGCCAACTTTACTTTTCTCTGTGCCTGTTCTTGCTTGCCAAGTGGATAGAATCCCTACCTCACCTACCTTAGAGGACCAGTGTGGGTTCAAATAGGATTATGAAGGCAAGAATACATTACAAAATAAAAGTACTAAATGCACCATTATGGTTAACAAAATTAAAATAAGTAAATCCAGCAAGACTTCTACTTCTTAGCAGTTAAATTAGCTGACTCCACTGAAGAATCAAGGGATTTAAAAAAATCACTGATTCAGCTATAGAAATGACAGAATTTATTTTGGTTAAAACTTTTATATCAAAAACAACTTCTAGATGGATCAAAATTAAAACAGGTTAACAAGTTTAAAAAAAGTATGGAATATAAAATATGACCTCTCATTGAAGTTTTAAAGACAATATACTTATTCCATCTTTTGGGGCAAAAGCTTAATCTGATTAGGCAGGAAAAGGGCAGTGTAAATTTTCTAGGAAGATCCTGAACATTTCAGGCCAAGGTCCCTTTATACCTGCCAAAAATGAAGAGACTGCCAAGGCTTAAGCACCTAAAAACCATCTTCTTTTAACACCTGCAATCTAGAGAAAATTCAAGAGCTATGAATGCTTATTTACTAACAAGACTGAAAAAATCACACCAGTTAGCTGATTTAAAATCATTTAAGGAATCTGGATTCATCTCATACCAATTAGGTACTAATCCAGCAATAGTTTCTTTTATAGATACAGAAATGTATTTTCCTCCTGTGCATTATTTTGCTCTCAAATGAGAAATCATTTGACAGTTGAGAAAGTGGAGAGGCTCTTTCAGGATATAAAATATGAGTGAGGGCCTAGCTTACTGCAGAACCCAAGAGTTGCCTGTACAGCTTTGGGGCTGCTTAAGGTTGTTGAATCTTAAAGTTCCCTATTATTCCCTATGATGATTTATTCAGTATAAGTTACACTGTAAGTAAAATAAAATTTTTTAACATTATAAATTACCAAAAATTTGGAAAATAAAAAGCCCCATTAATTCTAGTATTTTAACACATTAACTTTTAGCATTTTGATGTATTTCTTTCTAGTCTTTTTTCCCTAGGTCATTAGTTTTTTTAAAAAACAGCTGTATTTGTCCTGTGTGTGTGGTATGTGGTTTATGCCAGTCTCACAAGCATCATTTCATGTTTCTATAGTGTCATAAAATCCACTTTAGCTGCCTAAATTTTGTTTTAAATTGAAAAAAAGCACAGAAGGATCTGCTGTTAAATAAAACGTCTGCTGTCTATTCCTCTGTAATAGTAGTAGTCAACAAAGAAACAAGCCAAAGACCTAAATAAATAGATAAACTGATCAACTTAAAACAATGTGACTAAAGGATCCCCCCAAATTCAGTTAATCCACTGAACTAGAGACATAGTTCATGGGCCCCCATAACCCAACCATCCTTTTCTTGGGGAAGAGAGAAGACAATGTTTGTAATACAGATATAAACATTGAAATGTAAATATAAAATATATAAAATATAAATATAAAAATCCCATTTTAAAGTATACTACTAAAATCTGCATCTACTTCTGAAACTGAAAATTCGTAATACATATTTTGTACCATGGTAATATACATGGTTTTTCAGACAGACCTGGGTCAGAATGCTAATTCCATGTCACCATGGTCTTGTGACTTTGGACAAGTAGTATAACTTCTTTTAGTCTCAAGTTTCCTCATCTGCAAAATGGGATCCACAAATACCTTTCTGGGTGATTGTGACCCTTTAAGATAAAGCAAATAGCACAGTGCCTGGCAGATGGTAGGTATACAAAAAATGATCATTGTTCTTAAGCAGAAAGGTTGATTGCTGGCTCTTTCTATAGGTACCCAAATACTACATAACTAAAAATAACCAAGTCCTTGGGGAAAACCTCTCCAAATTCTGGATTTTTATATCTCTCACAGAAATTAAAGACACTGTGTTATTAAATCCACCCTACCTGGAAATTAAAAATTCATTTCCTTTCACATATTCTATAATCTTTTTAAAAGCTGGCCCTTTAATTGCCCCTAATTGATCAGTAGTCAGGGTAGGGACTAAAATACCTTGTACCAACAGGCATGCTCAGGCAGTATTTTAAGTGTCAAGAATTAGTATTTATTCAGATACTGTGCCGAATGGTCTCATGTATATACACCCTAAATGTTTTTATACACATTATCTCATTAACCTCAAAATAACCCCATGAGGTGGTATTATTATTATTATTTCCATCTTAAAAATAAAGTGTTGAGAGGCTAAGAAACTTGCCTTGGGTCACATAGGCCACAGTAGTGATTCTAAGCTGGGCTGACTTGCAGGCCCATGCTTGAAACCACTACACTCCATGGCCTCTTCTGATTCTCTGTAGCTTTAAGTTTACAATGGCAGAATATATATGAAAAAACTAGCAGAAGGATTTTGGTGAAGTAATCAAACAACAGGAGGACAATGAAGCGGACAGAAACACGGTAACAACAGCTAGGACCTTGCCCCATGATTAAAGACCTTTCAAGACCAAAGTCCCTGTGTGCCAGTGAAGTTCAGCACCAACCTTCTCATCAGAAAAATGCACAGGGAGCAAATAAAGATGAGCTTCCACGCTGTCCTGCAGCCTCCCTTCCCATTACCAAAAGGGAATATACACCTCAGAGAAGCCTCTTCTAAAGCCACACAAGTAGAGTCACGTCAAGCAGCAAAAGTCATCAGAAATAATAAAAATTAAAAAGGGGAAAGGCCTAGGAAAACTGTATTTTCTTGGTCTGGAAATGAGAAGACTTTACATAGCCCTGGCTCCTAGAAAATTCTTCTTCCATCCACCCTACCCCCTGACCTGCTAAGCTTCCTGGAGAAGTTTAGCAGAAAAAGGAGAGGAAGACCACTCACCCAAGAGAGGAGTGCAGCCGCCCGGGTGGCATGGAGCGTCATCTTGGTGATACCAGCCAGTCACCCCAGTGCACCTGGAACCCAAGAGACAAGGTGTGAATTATACCAGATATCCATGATGGAGGAGGGGAGGGGGGAATATGGTTCCATTTACTGGTCCAGAACACTCAAATAAAGCACTCTTCACTCAGCATTTAGTCCACCAAGGCACCATGGGAATTTTTAGAGTGCTCAGAGTACTCATCAAAATTACTACAAAACTTATCATGTTCGAGCCTGACAGTAAAGAATCCTGCATTTAGTTCAATGTTCACAAGCTTTACACACAGCCTTTCTGTTCCATAGAAAATACAACATTCAAAGCTGGCCTTTAACCCTGCTCTTTGGGATATGGTACCCTTAAAACATGGAATAAACATGGTTTTTCAGACAGACCTGGGTCAGAATGCTAATTCCATGTCACCATGGTCTTGTGACCTTGGACAAGTAGCATAACTTCTTTTAGTCTCAAGTTTGCTCATCTGCAAAATGGGATCCACAAATACCTTTCTGGGTGATTGTGACCCTTTAAGATAAAGCAAATAGCACAGTGCCTGGCAGATAGTAGGTATACAAGAAATGATCATTGTTCTCAAGCAGAAAGGTTGATTGCTGGCTCTTTCTATAGGTACCCAAATACTACTTAACTAAAAATAACCAAGTCCTTGGGGAAACCTCTCCAAATTCTGGATTTTTATGTCTCTCCCAGAAATGTCAAAGACATGGTTCAAATGACAGACTGGATGAAGCCAAATTCAGTTCTGGCAGAGATCCTATGTATGGAACATTTAATGAAACATTAGGCACTTGTCCTGGTATCTCTACCCCGAATTTCCCTTCCCAATGGGATTCAGCCATCTGCCTGACAACCTGACCAAGACACCATAACCTGGTGAGTAAGTATTCCCCAATACCTCCTAAAAGCCCCCACAATTCTCACAAATCTTCATGGAAACAATCAGCCCACCCCGCCTCCTGTCACAGTTGCTCAGTCTGTCACTACTCTAGACAGAGAAACAGGAATGGGAAGAGTGGCCACATTACCTGTAACTCTCCCAAAATATTGGCAGCTCCAAGGTGTGGGTTTTGTGGAACCAACATTTACTGAGCACCTTCTGTATACAAAGTGTTGGAGATAAGAAAGACACCATTCTTGCCCATAGGTGCTCACTGTCTAGTAGCTGATAATCCACTCTGCATCATCTTAGTCCTTCCTATGCAAGTGTATTCTGCTCATCAACTAACCAAAATGGTTATTTTCTGAGTCCTTACATATGTTCATCCTGTATTAGAAGCTACATGGGAAATGGGAGACAATGTCACAGTCCCTGCATTTGAGGGGCTTACAACAGGGTGAGGAGTCAAATTAAACATACATGAAAAGCATCAAATAATAGAAAAGAATTATGCTAAACATAACTAAATGCTAAGTACAATTAAGTGCTTCCTGATCCTGCAAAACCCAACGATTCCACCTGTCATACCAAAGTCACACAGTCTTGGAAATGAGCCAATTCACCTGGCTTCAGCAAGAACAAGTGAAGTAGTTCAGGAGCCTCTCAGAAGGGCAGAGAAGCTAAGGGACCTATGTGTTTCTCAGTCTTGGATGATTTTCATTCAGCATCATCTATCCATGGGCACTGACTGCCTAGCTCCCTGGGGCCAGCCAGCAATGAAGGTAGATGGCCTCAACTACTGAACTGCTAAAAGGCTTTTCTGGTGGTTAGCCAGTCTAAAGTGAGAGGGACCATGCTTGTTGTGGTGGAGGCGGCAATGGCCAAATGCTCTATTGTGGCCTCTTAAAAAAAAATGTCTGAGCTATTCAGGAATAAGGGAAATGACCAGATCACTTCCTCCTCATCCCGTTCTGCCTCTAGACTTACTGATTTTGATGAGGCCCAAAACTTCAGTCAGAAATTTTACTGGCAACCAGAGGTAGATCTTGCCCCCCTGAGAGGTCCACAGCTGCACTGCTAAAAATGAACTGAGGTTTAACCAACCTCTTTCCTTCATCTCAGGGGCAAAACATATAACACTTATGTCTCCCAGGGCAGCCTGTCTAAAACTAGTTCCACTGCTCAGGAAAACTGGTGTGAAGGCCAATACCTTCTTCTGTGCTCCCCAGGCACAGAAACAGGATGACTCCAATCCTCAGCTCAGGGAACTCCAGGATGACCTTGTCGGCTCAAAACTCACAAAGGGGTGCTTTCTCAGAGACAAGACACTGGAGTGAGACCTTTAGGACAGCTAACCATTTACTCTTCTCTGAGTAATGAATGATTGAAGCCAGTGGCACAGCCAGCTAGTTCTCAGCACTGGGACTACAGCTTTAAGCAGGCCTTGGCTTGGAACCCAAGGGCTTCCAGCCAGAGCACCATCCTCCCCACCCTCCCCCTGAAATCTGATGCAGGCCCCACCCAGAAGACCGGGTGATGGTGATGGAAAAACAGATCCCTGCGATGGCAGCCTGGAACCATTTCACAGAAGGATCTGCTAAGACCCACCCAACTCGATTGCTGCCCCCTCCCCGTTCACCCCATCAACCTCCTATCAACAAACAAACAAGCAAACAAACAAACAAAACCTAGGAATCCAGGCCCTCTGAAGGCACCTTCACCTTCGGAATTTCCATCTACCTGGTTCTTTGAAAAGAAGTACCCCAAGAATCTAAATCAGGTTTCAGAACTGATAAGGCCCCCTCTTTTCCCTGGCATCCTCAAGAAGGAACCAAGATCCAAAAGCAGCTGCCTAATAAATTAAACGCCTTGCATCCTCTTTACATTTCCAAAACTGACATAACTCCTCACATCAGGACCATTTTCCATATTTACCGTAACTCCTGTTTCCAGAGAAGATGTATTATGACAAGGAAAGTGACATTCAAGAGACACATGGTCACCTGGCTAGCACCTCTCTCTGGGTCTTAAAGAGTTAAAACCTCACAGAGGATTCCTACCAGAGCTAAAGCTAATGCAAACCACCTGCTCCTAAGCAAAGACCAGGACCTGAGGGTCAGGTTGCTGAACTCTGGGGTCTGTTCTGGAAAAGCTTCAATTTTAAGGGCTGACCAAGTGATAGGCCAAAGGCCAGAGGGCTGGAGTTGTGGCAGCTCCTTTTGAGCACACCTCTTAGCTCCTAATATACGCCAGAACACCAGCCCTACCTTAAGATAATACGAAAGTGACCTTTGATCCCAGAGAGCTGCTAAACTGTACTGATCACTCAGCTCATAGGCCCTTGACTCAGCTGAACCCTCATTCTCTTAGGTGCTAGCTCCCACTCTCAGAATTTCAGGGTCCAATGCCCACATAAACTCCCACCTCAAAGGATCCTTCCCCAAGCCCCACTCCCTCTCTACCCCACAGTTCTAAAGCCCCACAGGCTCAGAGCTCATAAGGGACATGGTTGTTCCATCTGTGTGCCCATGCTCAATGGCAAGACTTACCACTGCTTACCCCGACAGCCTGCCTGCCTCTAGCCATAAGAATAGACTCTCCCACCATCTGAGAGACGCCCCCCACATCCACAGAGTGAACACCCTTATCTCGAAAGTGTCCCTCCTCTTCTGACTCTGGAAGGAATGGGTCAGTTGGCACAGTCAAACAAACACCCAGGGTTCACCTGGTAGGTTACCCCAGAAGGGCCTGGCAAAGGCCAAGCAAGCTATGTCACCATAGGCTAACTCTCAATAAAGAACAGAACAGGAAATATCTTGCTGATGCATCCCTGGCATGGTAGAGGTAAAAGGCCCAAGGACTACCAGCTCCAAGAGAAACCAAAATGGGAAAAACAATCTTTTTCAACTCCTGGGGAGTCCTGAATAGGCTGTCTCCTCTAAGTCCAAAGGGTTTCTCTGCCCTCCTGAGGTCAGGGCAAACCAGCCTGCTGGATGTATTCATTCCCTGGATCCCCTAAACGGATATGCTCTGGACTCAGGCCTGCCCTACCCACCCCCTCTGTGTAGCCTAGAATTTGGCCCAGAGCCCTGGCAAGGAATAAGGGAAGGATTGCAAGGGAAACCCAGATCTCTTCAAAAGTGACTTATTGATATCTGCCCTTCCCCCCATGCTCTGTAGGTTCCAGATCAGAAGGATGTGGGCAAACGGGCTGTAATCATGAACTAGACTGAGGCCTACAGCCATATATTGCACATACAAACCCAAGCGCAACTCCAGCAGTTCACCAGCATCTGCCCCCATTGCTATATTCACACACCCTGGTCCCTACCAGCTGACAAAATGAACCTTTTTCACCCCCCACCACTGCGTACACACCCAGGCCTCATTCGGGAATGGAGAAGCTCTCCTGGGCTGTCTCTACTGCTCAACATGCAGGCGCACACGCTTTCCCCCTCTGAACAAAACATGCAGACATCTACACGCGGGGGAAAGAAAGCAACCCTTTGCGCTGAAAGGCGCCAACTCCCGGATGTTGGCAAGCCCCGCTCCCAGCGCCTGTTTCTGAGTGTTTATTTGCTCTCCCTCTCCACTCCCTCCCCTTTAAGGATGGCGCTGTAAGGGAGGCGAAGGGGGGAGACTCCACCGCACCCCCTCATCCATGTTTGAACAAAAACCCAGAGAAAGAATGAGGGAGAAAAAGTCTCAGTGCAGGGGGCCTTACCAGACTCCTAAAGCCAAACGTATCTACAGGTTTTAATCCGCCATTAGCATTTAAATCTTGAAAGGAGAGGAGGAAGGGGGGGGCTAGTAGAAAGTAACCCCACACAAAAGAAAAGTTGTTGGTTTTCTTCTCAGTCAGCCTGGCAGCAGCGATCTTCCTGGCTGACAGCCAGAAGTGCGTCACAGCCAGGAGTCTGCTTTCTTTAAAGGCACAGCAAGCTTCCGCGATCTGGGAGCTACAGCGTAGCAGGGAACTCTCAGCAAGGGGGGAGGGGTGGCAGCCAGGGGCAAGGAGGGAGGGGTGCACTGGAGAGGAGGGGCTGCCAGGGCTTGGCCCACAAACAAGAGAAGGGGACGCAAGGGGATTGGGGTGCACAAGCCAGCAGACAAAAATCCGGAACTGCAACGGTGGCAAGAGCCAAGGCACACTGTGGCATAAACACACAAAACATCTCAGCGGCCTGCCTGACAAACCTGGTATCACCGGACACTCCCCCTTCGCTCTCTTAAGACAGCAGTGACAGCCTGTCCATCTCTCTGGCCAGCAACGGAAGGGTAGGCCCCGGGCTGCCCTGACGATTAGATCAGCTCCTGCCTGGCAGCAAGCAGGGCAGGGAGGAAGACCCGGGAACAGACGCTTTGGAGAGCAAGCAAGACACAGGCCCTTTTAAACAGAGGCAGCTTCCTGCAGGCTCCAGGGCGGGCCGTTTTTAAGCACACACATGCAGCTTACACACAAAGCGCCTGCCTCCTTCCGTGGGCGCTGCCTGCCTTGGGACATGGCCACCCCACCAAAACCCATTCCCGGAGGGAATCTCTCCAGCCCGTACCTTCTGCGTGGCAAGGCCAGGATGCCGTTGTGCCTGCTCCTCCCCCTCGGCCACCCAAACAAGAGGCCCCAGCAGATTGTGGCCCTGGAGTGCAGGCCTGCGCTGTCCTGTCTGGGTGGCTGCGTGCTATTGTCGACTGTGGAATGGCCGCCAAAAATCCCAGCTGTGCTGCCAGAACCTAATCCCCTGTTCCGCTGAGCATTTGTGGGGAGGGGCTGAGGGGCCAAGGCATGGGACCTAATATATAATACACTGGCTGGAGCCCCTTAACAGATACAGGCGCCGGGACCTGTCGGCTGAGCCTACAGGCTATACCTCTCCTACATGGCCAAAAAGAAAAAATGTCTGCTCTCAGAAAACAAAACCAGTTTCCACCCACTGAACAGTGACCCTCACTAAGACTGTGAGAGAAACTCACCAGTTATCAGGAACCCCTCATCTTACTTTCACTCACACCACCATTTATTAAAGCACCTAGTATGTGCAAGGCACTGCTATAGGACATTGCAGAGAGCATACAAAGATGAATTAAACCAACCCATCTACACTCAGGTGGGTCCTAATTCCACAAGAGATAAGAAATGTGACTAGAAAATTATATTTCAAGATGATATTTGCTAACTCCCACAAAAAGACGCAAAAATTCTAACCAGCTGTAAGTGTAGGGAAGGACTAAGAAAGTGTTATTTTAATTTGGATCTTAAAACACATATGTGGAATTTCCCCAGATGGAAGTGGAGAGAGGACTGGGGAAAGAATGGAAAGCACAGAGGAGGTGTGGAAATAGCAGGAGAACAGATTTAAATGGTGAACTGGGGTCAGAGTTGGAGAATCTTGAACTTCAAGACATCAAATAAAGATACGAACATTTGTTTGTTTTGAACATATGGTATGATGACTTACACTTTAAGAAATTATTCTGACATAAAGCGAATGAGACTAGCAGCAGGAAAAGGGGTCAGAAGGCTGCCCTGACAGACAGGTAATGAGGACATGGAGAGTAAATGAAGAGAGATTGGAAAGAAGGGGAATGAGAGATGTGGAACAGGATGAAGAGGAGGGAACGAATGGAAGGAAAGGGAAAAGTTGGAAAGGAACGGAAAGTGTGAGGGATGGCTGGGAGGAAGAGAGGCCATATATATAATTAAGTGGGGAAATAATAAGAATCATGTTAGAACAAGAGAGAAAACAAGACATAATAAACAGCAGCTAATGCTTCCTGAGAACATACTATATGCCAGGCACTGTTCTACTGGCCTAATGGGTATTAACTCATTAATCATAAAAACTCCCTTAGTGAAGTATGCTATTACCACTCAACTTTACAGATGAGGAAGCGGAGCCACAAAGATGAAATAATTTGCCCAAGATCACACAGCTAGTGAATGGCAGAACTCTACACCACTTGGATGCTGTGTGAACCTGGCAAGTAACTTCTGAGTCTCAGTATCCCTGTTTATAAAACAAGAATAAAGACTCCTATTTTATAAGGTCATGGTAAGGATTAATCAGATGACATTCATAAGGTGCACAACACATTGACTAGCACATAGACACAAGGTGGTACTTAACAAAGGTCAGCTCCTATTTGGGCATTTTTGTTCCTTGTCACCACTGTGTCCAACAGATACGGGCTCACCATCTGTCGGGAAAGCTAGTGCAGGTGCTCCTCTCCAGAGCAGCGGCTTGGCCCTCAGGATGCTTGCTCTCCTTCCATCAGTCTGCCTCTCTGGATTTCTTTAACGTCCAGCTCAAATTTCAACTCCTCAAATATCTCTTAGCTCACAGCAGTGGTTACCTTAGGGAGGAGTTAGACTGGTGGGGCCTTTCTACACTATTTGTTTTTTATGTTTGAATTTATTTTAATCGCCATGTGTTACACTGGTGATCAGAAAACTGTGTCTACATTCTGCATTTGGCATTTGTACTGTCTTAACTATATATGCACAGAAGTCTAATCTTCATATCTACAATGTAAATTCCTCAAGGGCATAATCAGGTCCAGCTCTCTGATTCCCCCATAGTACCTCGCACATGAGGGCTCACTGAATCTGTTTCCCTGAACTACATCTGGATGGCAGATTCCAACTTCAACCTTCTGGCCACCAGAGAATGACTGGTGAGTGGTGGGGGTGCTGTGGAGGCAGTCCCACGAAGGCCCATTGCTGCAGAGACCTCCCATTGCCCCACTTTTTTTTCCAGGCCCTGTAGCTTCTTCCCACAATATCACTTGCAGTCTGTGGTTAGCAATTGCTTTTGGTAGAAAGGGAAGTTTTTCTTCAAAGAAGCACCAGAAAAGCAAAGGCAAAGCAAAACCAAAGCTTACAGAAAAACAAAGTGGCAAACATAATCTAATGACTGGCACAAACAATACTCCAGAAAGTGTGTGAGGTGAAAATAGGAGGCAGGCCTGCTAAAACTGACCTAGCCACACCTGGCATTGTGTCGCCCTGTAGCTCCCTAGCATGGGAAAGAACTGATACTCCTTCTCAAAGACTGAAGAGGTCTTCCCCCTACCCTCCCTTGGCTAGTTCAGAAGGTCTGAACTCTCTTCTGGAACCTCTCCACCAAAGTTGTCAAGCTCCTGAGCTTGTTCTTCAGGGCCGCCCAAGGAGGTGGGCCAGCTTCTCCAGCCTCTCCCTTCCCTATCACAGTGCCACCACTCCCCTCCAGTGGCAGGGGCAGAACTTCCCCACTCCTCCTCCCAGCCTAGCTAGGGGGCAGGAAGGCCACAGGGCTCCTGCCTGATTCCACACCCCCTGATTATTTTCCCCAAAAGACTGGGACAGGAGTGGTAAAACCATTTTCAAAAGAGGCGGTGGTCCAAGAAATGGAAGCAACCTAAGTGTCCATCAGTAGATGAATGGATAAAGAAGATGTGGTACATATACACAATGGAATATTATTCAGCCATAAGAAGAAAACAAATCCTACCATTTGCAACAACATGGATGGAGCTAGAGGGTATTATGCTCAGTGAAATAAGCCAAGCCGAAAAAGACAAGTATCAAATGATTTCACTCATATGTGGAGTATAAGAACAAAGAAAAAAACTGAAGGAACAAAACAGCAGCAGACTCACAGAACCCAAGAACGGACTAATAGTTACCAAAGGGAAAGGGACTGGGGAAATGGGCGGGAAGGGAGGGATAAGAGGGAAAAAGGGGCATTACGATTAGCAGATATAATGTTGGGGGGGCACGGGGAGGGCAGTACAACTCAGAAGACAAGTAGTGATTCTATAGCATCTCACTACGCTGATGGACAGTGACTGTAATGGGGTTGGTGGGGGGGACCTGATGAAGGGATAGTTTAATAACCGTAATATTGCACATGTAATTGTAGATTAATGATAATAAAATAAATTATATTTTTTAAAAAAAGAGGCGGTGGCAGGGAGATAGCAAGAAAGAGAGGGAGGAAGGAAAGATGGATGGAAGGATAGAAGGGAGGGAGGAAGGAAATGACAACACAAAATTCTGGATAGCATTCAGATAGAGGTTGGAGGCGGCTGCTGATGGATAGAGTGCGCGGCATTTTAAAGGGTCTGGTAATATTACATCTCCTGAGCTGGGTGGCAGGTGCATAGGTGTTTGTTTTATTATTTTTGTTTAAAATGTAAACGTTATAGTTTTTAATGTATATTACCATTTTTAAAAGTTTAAACAGAAGACTGGAAGACAGCAATTCCCCTGAGACAGCCCAGGAACCCACCTGGCATTCAAGACCCTCTGTGATCTGGCCCCAGCTTTACCCTCTAGAGTCACTTATGTCCTTACCCAAACCCTCCACCCTGGCATTCTGGTCTTCTCTCTGTCCTTTAAAGTCCATCTGAAGCTTCTACCTCAGCCTCCCTTCCCTGTAAGGGAAGCTTTCTACATAGGAAGTGGTCAGCTAGGGTCCAATGAGAGCCTCCCTTGTTTCTACAGACCCTCTCGCAAGGGAAGTTGGCAGTAAAAATGCTCTCAAGGATCCACTATCCTATGAAATGACTTTTAGTCTTTCTTCTGCCACCTGATGGCTTAGCCAATAAACACCTACAAAGCACCATTATGGGTGTTGCTGTCATTGTTGTGAATAATACCTAACATTTAATGAGCACTTAGTTCCTTCAGGCACTATACTAAACACGTCTGTGCTTTATTTTGTTTAATCCTCACAATGACCCAATGACACAATAACCCAAATACTACCATTACCCATATTTTACAGAAAAGGAAACTGAGAATTAGAAAGATGAAATAACTTGCCTAAGGTTACACAGTAAGTACTGGAGCCAAAATTTGAGCCCAGTTGGGTGTGTCCCCAGAGCCCATCCTCTTACATGGTCATCTCATCCAACCCTCTGGACAATCTATAAGGTACATTTTATTTCCATTTTAAAGATAAGGAAATCTGAGGCTCAGGAATTAACTGACCTAGTCACATCAGTAGTTCATTATTTATCTGGTCCCTACAGTATTCCCTACTGCTCTTAAATGAACAATCACTGAATGAATGAATAAAAGCCATCACATTCTTAGTGGCTCAAAAAAGCTTCATACCTGTACTTCCTCATAAAAATGCAAGATCTTTACAAACATGGGAAGACCAAAACTCCCCTAAAGCAGCAAGCACAGAAGCGTCTTCTACAAGAAGGGATGTTGGACTTAACTCAAGGGTGAGAAGCCATAGAGAAAGAAGGTGGAGGAAACTTGCTGGCTGGAGAGAAGGACTGCTGTTGCAGAATCCTGACCTCTAGCTTATTTACCAGGCCTCATTCTCCATCTCCAGAGGGTACTGGCTGAGTAATGAGGCAGTGCTGGTAAGCCTGCAGCTTCCTGGGGAGAAAAGCAGAGGGCAAATCAAAACCCAGAGAGAATTCATTATCACATCCAAGAAGCCCTATTCAGTTCTCCCTCAAGAAGGTCTTTCTACAGAACACCAAAGAACCTGTGCACCCTGTTTCACTGTCACAGAGGAATAAATGGATCTGTCCCTACAGGCAACATATCTAGCACAATGTTTGCTCATAAACATAGAACTGACGATGATGAGAAAAGCAGAAGAAACTGAAGGGGGAACAATTTTAATCTAAAGGTTTGCAACTCCTGGACAGCTTCATTAATGGTAGAAAACACAGTAGATTTGGTGTTGGAAGACCCTGGAGGTTAAGTTCTGGATCGGCCACTTACTAAATTTGTGGCTTTAGGCAAGTCACTTTCCCTAGGTTGGGTCTCAGTAAAAGAAGGGGATGGGTTAGATCCTATCTAAAATACTTGCAAAAACTCTAATGATTCTTTCTCCAGGACACCATCCTCAACAACAAAAATCTTGCAATAAAACTAATTTTCTCAGAATCTGGTCCAAACTTCACCAGTTACAGCTTCCTTTCCAAAAAAATCCTTTAGAAACAGGCACTTTGTTACCCTGCTGGGTCCCACCTCTAAAGTGAGGCACATGTGGGTGCTTCACTAATCTTGAGGAGAAGTGGAGGTCCTTGGAAAAATGGTAGTGCCAACTTTGTACAGGGTGCAATGGAATGTGATTGGAGCTATACCCAGGGCATTTACAGAGGTTAATAAGTAAAAGCCATGGAGAAAGTGCAACTCATAATTACATTGGTCTAAAGAGCCTAAAGAAAAGCAGCTTTCTATGTCTGGTCAACAAAACACAGAATCTCATGGTTGAAAGAGACACTAATGGTCATCTAGTCCCACCCTACATCCATGCTGAAACACATGGGACAACTTTGCTGAAGATTTGCTATCCCCTGCCTGAGACAGAAATTTTACAACTTATTTGTATTCCTGAGGAAGAACGTGTGCCAATTTGAGATAACTTGTGATTTCAGAACATGAGTTTGGAAAACAGGAACTCTGCTCAGGATCTGCTTTATTTCAAATAGGCTTTAAGGAGCTACAAAACTCAGAGGACCTCTCACTTTTCTCCCCGTCCCTTCTCTTCTTCTCTCCTTCTCTCCTTTTCTCCCTCTCTCCCTCCCTCACCCTCCATCATCTCTTCCCTTTCATTCTGGCTTTATCTTCCATGACTCCACCTTCTACACAGCACTGAGACCCCTGTCTTTCTGGTTCCAAATCCACTTCTCCTTCTACCATACCGGGATGCCTTCAACATCCTGACAGATGAACAAACACAAATATTAGAAGGGGTTGTGTTTCTAAACAGGATGTTAGAATGAAAGAACCAAACTTGCCAGTATGTTACCAATAAGTAAAATAAATGGGAATGGTAGCTAACATGGCCATGATAATGAATGAACGAATAAATAAATAAATAAATAAATAAATAAATAAATCCTAACATTTGAACAGACTTCAAGAATTTAAGGAAGTCTACGTGTCTCACATCTTAATTAATCCCCCTAAAGAACCCTAAGAAGCAAGCATGTTTGTTCTGATTTTATAGACTAGGAACCTAAAGCTCAGAAAGAAGAAAATACCTATCTTGAGGTCAACCACCAAGGTTGCAGAGGCAGAACTCACATCTTCTAAATCCATTGCTCTTTCTAGCACACCCCAGCTACATCCTATACCTTTCTCATCAGTATAGTCCTCTGTGTGTATAAAGCATTTATGCATTCCTTGTTCTAATCATTTCTCTTATAGCTCATGAAATGCACAGGGGAGGTGTCATGGTCTCCATTTTTAAAGATGCTAAGTAACTTGAACAGTGTAAGGTAAAATAACATCCCATATATCTGGCATCACTGAGAAGTACAAAGTACCTGACAATTTTCCTAAAAACTGAAATCTATCTCGTCTAGGGCCAAACCTTTTCCTAAAAAAACAAAAAAAACAAAAAAAAACTATCACTATACAAATTCTTCAAAATACATAAGATATTCTACTGTTTACTTGGCATTAATGAAATGTAATCAGGGACATTCAACTATAATCATGAAATAAACACCTATAGATACTGTGCTGGAACTCAAAGATGAATCAGAAAAGCTTATAATTCTGTGGAGAAAGAAACATACATATAACTCACCTTAGTATGAGGACAAAGAACACAGATTTGGTAGCATTGAAAGGAAGGTGCAAGAACCCTGGAAAGTCTAATGAGACCAGTAGTGACTTACTAAAGAGCAATGAGAGGCACAGAAGTGTCCTGAGCAGAAGAATGGCATCCTTGTATATTCTTTTTGAAAAGATGAGTCTGGCATAACACTGAGTCCAGAGGCAGAACACAAGTAGCAACTGTAGTGGCAGAGATAAAACTACTGCTGCCAGAGCACGGGCAGCAGGAGCTAAAAAGAAAGATTTTATTTGAGAGGCATTGTGGAAGCAGACTCAAAGGTCTTAGTTAGAATATGGAGATGTGGGAAAGGTGAGATGCAGATATCTTTAGGATTCTTTTTTGCAAAGACTTCAGAAGGGGAACACAGAAGTTACTTTTTTGAGGAACTGTGAGGGACTGATTAACTCAGGATGGGATGATGAGGAAAAGCTTAACAAGGAAATAACATTTAGGCTGAATACCTACAGTACAAGTAGGATGAGTAGGGTTTTACCAAAAAATAGGTAAAAAAAAGCATCCTAGGCAGAGAAAACAGCATGTACAAAGGTAGAGCTTATTACATTTGAGCAATGGAATGCAGTTTTACAAAGGGGTAGTAGATGATGAGGATAAGTAGTATTAAATTGTGAGGCACTTACATCATGCTAAGGAATTCAGATTTTATCCTGTAGGTGATGGGAAACAATCAAGGTTTCTAAAGGGAGAGAGTAGGCACTAATATAAATCAGATCTGTTCCAGTCTGTATGAATTACAGGCTGGAATGGTAAGAAACAAGAGGAAGGCAACATAGCAAATGGTTAAAAACATGGGGTCTGGAGTTAGAATGCCTAATTAAAATCCTGGCTCTATAGCTTACTAGCTGTACAACCTTGGGCAAGTTATTTCACCTCTCTGTGTTCCTAGTTTCCCCATCTGTAAAATGGGAATAGTAGTACTTTCTCAAAGGGTCATTACAAGGAATTAACAAGATAGTACATGTAAGTGCTTAGCACAACATCTGCTACAGAGAAAAATGCTAGCTATTTGAGGCTGAAAGTTCACTAACAGAGAATTAATCCCCATATGGTCTAGGGTTGTGCACGCTCTTCCTTTCACTGAAAGCTTTCTTTTCCTACCTCTTCAACTAGTTACTTCTAACTTATACCTCATATCACAGCTTCCTCATGTAAACTCTTCCTGACTGCTCAGTTTCTAGTTCCACAGTCAGTTAAGTTCCTACTCTGCATAGCACCATATTACTTTCCTTCATAGCACTCATTGTTTCTAATTACACCTTATATTATCTTATAGTATTTCATTAATTTCTTTCTTCTACTACCATATGTTCCATGAATTATGCGCTCATTACTGAATTCTTAAAATTTAGCATGTAGAAGGTGCTTGATAAGCATTTTTTGAATGAATGAAAGGTTTCAAATCATATTTTAGAAGTGAATCCTCTTGAGCTGCAATCTTTATACAGATAAAAGCAGACGGTATGAACTAAAGAGTGTTTGGACCCCAAAACTACTGGAAATAATAAGTGAACTCAGCAGAATTGCAGGATACAAAATTAATACACAGAAATCTGTTGCATTCCTATACACTAATGATGATCTAGCAGAAAGAAATCAGGAAAACAATTCCATATACAACTGCATAAAAAAGAATAAAATACCTACGAATAAACCTAACCAAGGAAGTGAAAGACCTATACCCTGAAAACTACAAGACACTCATGAGAGAAATTGAAGACGATACCAATAAATGGAAATACATCCTGTGCTCATGGATAGGAAGAATTAATATTGTCAAAATGGCCTAAAGCAATCTACAGATTCAGTAAAATCCCCATCAAAATACCAACAGCATTCTTCAACGAACAAGAGCAAATAGTTCTAAAATTCATATAGAACCACAAAAGACCTCAAGTAGCCAAAGCAATCCTGAGAAGGAAGAATAAATCTGGGGGGGATTACACTCCCCAACTTCAAGTTCTACTACAAAGCCACAGTAATCAAGACGATTTGGTACTGGCACAAGAACAGACCCATAGATGAATGAAACAGAATAAAGAGCCCAGGTATAAACCCAAGCATATATGGTCAATTAATATATGATAAAGGAGCCATGGATATACAATGGGGAAATGACAGCCTCTTCAACAGCTGGTGTTGGCAAAACTGGACAGCTACATGTAAGAGAATGAAATTGGATTATTGTCTAACTCCATACACAAAAGTAAACTTGAAATGGATCAAAGACCTGAATGTACATCAGGAAACCATAAAACTCTTAGATGACAACATAGGCAAAAATCTATTGAATATAAACATGAGCAACTTTTTCCTAAACACATCTTCTCAGGCAAGGAAAACAAAAGCAAAAATGAACACATGGGACTGCATCAAACTAAAAAGCTTCTGTACAGCAAAGGACACCATCAACAGAACAAAAAGGAATCCTACAGTATGGGAGAATATATTTGTAAATGACATATCCGACAAGGGGTTAACATCCAAAATATATAAAGAACTCACATGCCTCAACACCCAAAAAGCAAATAACCCTATTAAAAAATGGGTGGGAGATATGAACAGACAATTTTCCAAAGAAAAAATTCAGATGGCCAACAGGCACATGAAATGATGTTCCACATTACTAATCATCAGGGAAATGCAAATTAAAACCACAATGAGATATCCACCTCACACCAGTTAGGATGGCCAACATAGAAAAGACTAGGAACGATGGAGCTAGAGGGTATTATGTTCAGTGAAATAAGCCAAGCCGAAAAAGACAAGTATCAAATGATTTCACTCATACGTGGAGTATAAGAACAAAGAAAAAATACTGAAGGAACAAAACAGCAGCAGACTCA
This sequence comes from Smutsia gigantea, assembly GCA_032199065.1. Lineage (NCBI taxonomy): Eukaryota > Metazoa > Chordata > Mammalia > Pholidota > Manidae > Smutsia > Smutsia gigantea. The sequence continues at coordinate 24,528 of JAVSCE010022602.1, read as the reverse complement.
CAGAACCCAAGAACGGACTAATAGTTACCAAAGGGAAAGGGACTGGGGAAAATAGGCGGGAAGGGAGGGATAAGAGGGAAAAAGGGGCATTACGATTAGCAGATGTAATATTGGGGGGGCACGGGGAGGGCTGTACAACTCAGAGAAGACAAGTAGTGATTCTACAGCATCTCACTACGCTGATGGACATTGACTGTAATGGGGTTGGTGGGGGGGACCTGATGAAGTGGGTGGTTTAATAACCATAATATTGCACATGTAATTGTAGATTAATGATACCAAAATTAATTATTTAAAAAAATGAGTGAGCTATTGATACATGCAATACCCTGGATGAATTTCAAATGAATTTTGCTAAGTAAAACAAATCAGACTCAAAAGGCTGCATATAGTATGATTTCATTTAAGCTTGTCAAAATTTACAGAACTGAACACTAGAAAAAGATGCATTTTACTGTAGATAATTACACTTCATTAAATATGACTTTAATCAATTTGGGAGCATTAACATCTTTATAATGTTGAATTTTCTAAACCATAAATGTCATGTACACCCCCCCATTATTCAGGTCTTCATTAAGTTCTTCATTAATTCAATAAAGTTGCATTATTTTTTTCTATAAAAAAAAATTAAAGCTCACACACCACAAAGTTAAGAACTACAACTACTAAGTTGGTTCCTTGACTCCTGGGAACCTACTCAGATACTTCCCTTAAACCCAAAAGAAGATTTACATGTTGACTCTATTTTTACTTTTATAATTCTTTACTTCATTAATTTACTAAAAAATTAAAAGCACTTTTTAAAAATCAATTACAATGAAAAATGTTTAGGAAACTTCATTTCTTGCTTATAGGAGGTTTTTTTTTTTTGCCTTGTTCTATAAATTAATGAATTTAAATTAGTATACTCTCTCAGCCCTTTTCCATTTCCCTTCAAGCCCTCCCACAAGATAAGAAATGTTAACCGATTTTTCCATGCCCCCAAAAATATTAGGCACAGGTGTATTTTATATTTAAGAGGATTTTTCTATTGTTTTCTATTTTCTAAAAAACTTTTACACTTTAACAGTGCTCTGCAACTTGTTTTTCTCACTTAATAACTTATCATAACATCCCCCCAATTGTCAAGAAATAAAATTCTAATTCATATTGTTAAAAAATTGTACAACAGTCCATATAAAGGACATACTGTAATGTGCTAACATATTTTTCTATTGATGGACATGGCTATTTTCAATCTCTTACCATTTCAAATAATGCTAGAATGAATATCCTTGTACATATTTCTTTTTAAATGAAAGGAAAAACTATTTCTACACATACACTTTTCGTTGCTGTCCTGTGTTTTGATTACTTCCTTTTCTATCACCATCCCTGCCTCGCTTGATCACGCAATGCCAAGATGTGACAAGTGATAGCTACTGTTGGTAAATTAGAATTGGCCTGTCTTGGCTGCCTCTCCCAGCCACCTGTGCACACTGTCTGCTCACCCTCCATACATGTGCTCCTTACTCTTGTCTTGGCAGCTGCTTCCAACTCATCTGAGGTGGGCAGAGCTGGCTTAGGTAATTAATCCTATTTGTCACCCTCCTGACCCTAGCAAGTGCAGAGAGGCTCACCTATCCAAACAAGTGGGAAGGAGAAAGAATACATTATCACTATGAAATAACAACACAGAAATATATAGAGTGAAATGAAAAATTCCTAATTCACAAACCTTAACTCAGATTCACCAATGGCACTCCCCTCCACAGAGGTGACCACTGTTTTAGTTGTATAACCTTTCAGACTTTTCCTAAGCCTGCATATACACACACATATCTGGCATATACAATATGTACAGTGATACAGATATATGTGTATATATGCATATGTGTGTACACATGTATGTATGCAGATAGAAAGAGTGCATGTGTGTTTGGCCTACATATCTGCAACTTGCCTTTTTCACTTAAAAATTTCTTTGATATGTTTCCATATTAGTATATAATGGATTCCTCATACTTTTAAAAGCTTGAGAAAAATGCCATAATAAGGTTTGTGCCACAACTTTATTTTCCCATTTTGATATGTCTCAACATTTAGGTTATTTATAATGTTTTGTCATGACAAAGTATGCTGCATCAATAACAGTGGTACACACCTCTTTTTACATACAAGCTAATATTTCTCTAGGATATATACCAATAATTGGAACTGAAGTCTGTGAATGTTAAATGTTGACTAGTACTCCCAAATTACCATCCAAAAGGGTGTACCAATTTATAGTCCCACCAATAGCACATAAAAATTCCTGTTTCTTAAGCCAGGCGGAGAAAGACAAGTATCAAATGATTTCACTCATCTGTGGAGTATAAGAACAAAGAAAAAAACTGAAGGAACAAAACAGCAGCAGACTACAGAACCCAAGAATGGACTAACAGTTACCAAAGGGAAAGGGACTGGGGAGGATGGGTGGAAAGGGAGGGATAAGGGGGGAGAAGGGGCATTACGATTAGCACATGTAATGCAGCAGGGAGGGGATACGGGAAAGGCAGTATTTATAGAGAAGACAAGTAATGATTCTATAGCATCTTATTATGCTGATGGACAGTGACTGTAGTGGGGTATGTGGGGGGGACTTGATAATAGGGGGTCTAGTAATCATAATGTTGTTCAAGTGATTGTACATTAACGATACCAAAAAAAAAATTCCTGTTTCTACAACTTCCAACAATAGGTGTTAATTTTTATTTTATCAATATAATGGATAGGAAACAAAATATTGTTTTGATTTACATTTTCCTATTTTCCAGAAAAACTAAACATCTATCCACACGTGTTACTGGCCATATTTTTTTATGGAAAGTATTACCATTTTGATTTGAAACATGAGGACTCAAGAGATGCCAAGGTGACACAGCTCTAAGTAGCAGACAGCAAACCTAAGTTTTTGAACAACTTCCATCAGAGCTAGGCCTTCTAATCATTTTATTTCCCATTACCCAGGACAACAAACTGTGACCTTTGGACCAGCTGCCCATAGTTTGTAAATCAAGTTTTACTGGAACACAGCTACACCCATTCATCTACGTATTGTTTGTGGCTATTTTTGTTCACCAATAGCAGAGTTGAGTCAGCTGTGACTATATGGCCTGAAAAGCCTAAAATATTTACTATCTGGGTCTAAATAAGACAGTAACTCACATTTAACACCTAAAGAAAAGCTTCTTAATGGAGATTGGTTGTAGTCCATTGACTAGAGTATGGCTATGTTAGTCAGTGTGGCTCATTTTTAAGTAAATGTATATGTGGTAGAGGTCTGGTATATAATATTGAAGAAAAAAGCCCTGAACACTCAAATGAAGTCAAATAACATCCCCCTACTTCAGGTTGGGACACTACTCTAAAGGGTTTCCAATGCACTATTCATCTTCTTTGCCTCTTTACTTTCAACTAATGGGAAACAGATCTGGTTCCTATTGTCCTTCAGTGACTTTGATGAGCTATGTAGCTCCCATTCACCCACTACATCAACATGAAATCAAAGCAAGCCCCACTATGTCTTCTGTTAAACACCCCCAGCACATACACCTGTACACATACAACACAGGCACCCCTTCTTCCCTTTGGTTGCAGAAAAAAGATTCACTAGGAAGCAGCTGAACATTTCCAGCATGTCTAGCCAACTGCTAAGAGATAGGGCCCTGACCTTTGTTGGAAAGGAAAGCTGATTTTCTAGGAAGCAGCTGAACATTTCCAGCATGTCTAGCCAACTGCTAAGAGATAGGGCCCTGATCTTTGTGGGAAAGGAAAGCTGATTTTCCTCTCTAGAGCTTATCCTTCTGAAGATCATGGCCTGAAACTAAGTAATTTCTACTGGGAATTTTAGGCCATTGAGTTCCTGTAGGGCAGAAGGGGAAAGTGCTATAATCCCAATTTACAAATGGAGAATTGAAGGTAACTTGTCTCTTCCTTTCCTTTCCAAAGGTCATTTTACCAAATAGGGCTTCGTAACAGCAACTTTCTTTCTTCATCCTCTCTCAAATTTTGATTTTATATAGTAATAGTAAAGAAGCTATCAAACTCTCCAGGAAAGTTAACTTAATGTAGTATTTTGAATGAGAAATTATTGATTAAAGAAAGAACAGTGCATTTTCTCACACAACTAAGTGGGCTTTCTTTAAGCAGTTCTCTGGAAAGAAATTTAGCAATGCAAATCAAGAACCTAAAAAATGTTCATATTCAAACATTATGCTAAGCAAAATAAGCCAGACACAAAAGGACAAAAATTGTAAGGTTCTATTTATGAGGTGCCTAAAGGGGAAAATCCATAGAGATAGAAAGTAGAATAAGGGTTGCCAGGGGCTAGGGGAGGAAGGGATGAGAGTGCTTAATGGATAGTTTCTGTTTGGGATGATAAAAATGTCCTACAAATGGATAGTGGTGATGGCTGCACAACATTGTAGATACACTTAATGCCACTGAATTGTATACTTGTGAATTTAAATTAAACTGTGAACTTAACACTTAAAAATGGTTAAATGGTAAATTTTGTTATGTATATTTTACCAAAAATTTTTAAAGTGGGATTACTAAAAAATCAAAGTTCATGTTCTGTAAACAAATTATTCCATTCACAGCAATAAAAGTTTAGGAAATAATCTGAACTGTAAAAAAAGATATATATAAAATTGTTTATCATTAAGAAAAACTGGAGAAACAGTAAATATCTTAACTCAAATAAATTGTGATGCATCCATATGAAGAAACCTTATGCAGCCATTAAAAATATTTTAAGTAATTTTAATGACATGGGAAATACTCAAGAAATGCTGAATTTAAAAAACAGAGTATAAAGCCTTAGTATGCCATGACCCCAATTTATTTTTTAAACTACATACACAAAAGTGTTTATCCTACATATACCCATGCCTGAATACTTGTAAGTGTGAGTATTTGTGTTCATACTTAATAAGGAAATAGACCAAATAATCTTTATTTCTGAGTTGTGGAATTAGTCATTTTTACTTTCTTCCTTAAAACCTTTTTCCTGTTTTCTAAACTGTTCCATGATATACAATCAGTAAAAAACTTTATTTCACATTTTGAGATAGTAATCTACTTGCAGACATATATAAGAAAATAACCAAAAATACTGATAGAAACTTACAAATAATAATGTTCATGCAAAGATACACAAGAAACTAATAATAAATAATAAATTAAAAACTATTAATAAATAACAGTTACTTCTGCAGAGTAGGATTAGGATAAAGGGTGAAATGCAGGGGACTTATTATATGTATTACTTTGTAATTTGTATAAAAGTATTACAGTATTGCTTAAAATAGAAAAAACTAAAAGCACTATAAACATATATAAGATAAACTTATTGCAGTCATTAAAAATATTTACAAAGAGTTTCAGCAACATTACAATATATAGAATTTATATAATGAAAACAATGGTAAACAGAAAAAAGCAAAATATAAAATTGTAGGCAATGTATGACTGGACTATGCAAAAGAGATATGCATCAGTACAAAATACTGAAAGGAAGCACTAAGAGGAGAGTGATTTCCTCCAGAGGGTGGGATTATGGATAGTTTTAGTTTTCTTTAAACTTTTTTGTATTTTTCATTATTTCCTACAATGAATATACACTATTTTTCAATCAGGTTCAAAAAAATGTTTTTTGTTCCACTATATAATCAAAAGTCCACCCCTGGTGAAAAATTTTATCCTCAAAGGATTAGCAGTACTAAGCAACCCAGTAGCAAGAAAACTGCATAATGTATGTTTAAGAAAACCTTCATCTCAGGAGTGCAGGGAAGACCGTCTAAAGGAATGCTGCTGACCACTTCCTGCCTTCCTGCTTGTGGAGTTGCCTTAGCAAATTTAACTGAGCAATCAAGTACCTGACATGAACTGCCTGACAAACTTTATACTCTAAGAACCAGGACAACTACCTACTCAACCCTGAAATTTAAGACCTTACTAAGACTTAAAAAATAGACCAAGACCTATGATTCTAAGTGAAATAAGTCAGAGAAAGACAAATACTATATGATTTCACTTATATGCAGATTGTAAAAAACAAAATGAACAAACAAACAAAACTGAAATAGACTCATAAACACAGAGAACAGACCTATCCAATAGGGGAGGCGGATGGAAGGATGGGTGAAGGTGAAAAAACTAACGAGAATAATTGATATCTTAATCTGGGCAATGGTTACATGAGTGTATACAAGTCAAAATTCACTAAGATTTGTGCATTTTGCATGCATCTCAATATAAAAAATGTTTTTAATCAAAAAATAAATAAAACAAGAAATTGATGAAGACTCAAGTAACATGTGTTGGGGTCATGTTACTAATTACATCAAAAACATTCAACAGCTAACTCCATGCAGAATAAAATCCAAATCCCTTAGCATGACACTTAAGGTTCTTTAAGATCCAACCATCAAGCTTCCTTTCCAGCCTCATTTCAGCTCATTCCTCCAAAACATCTTCCACTTTAGGAATACTTTTCCCAAACATGCCAGGAATTTTCTAGGCTCTGTGCCTTCCCCATGCTGTGGTCTGCTCCAAAATGCCCTTTCTTCTAACCTACAGAACTCCTTTTAACACTTTATAACCTGGCTCGAGTACCTTCTCCCTTCAGAAGCAATCCTTGTTTCCCTAATTCAGGAACAACTGTCCTCTCAGAATATGCTCCCATGTTGCTTGTTCCTCTACACACTTCATTTCATTACTCCCTGGGTATATGCTAACTGTACACATTTTTCACTTGAATAAGCCCCCAGAGAGCAGAAACCATCTTACTCACCTATCAGCTCCATTCCAGCACAATGCTTGCACACAGTAGGTGCTAGATAATGTTGCCTGACTGAATGACAGCCAACTGGCCCTAATCTAGTGAATTCTTTCAATGAAGCCAAACTGTCAAAGAGGGCAATCCCTGTAATTTAAACTCATATACCCTAGCATGAATGACCAGCAGAAAATGTCATGGGCCTGCCACTTTAAGGGGACTGGTAAACTGACTATATTTACACAATCCTAATTAAAACTAAAGGGCACTGAGGGAAAGAGGGAGGCTAAGATTTGTAAATTCTACAGGTCATGTCCTTTGTTTGAAGTCCAAATCTCTCAAACCTAACACCTCCCAGCTCAGCAAGCTCACCAAGCAGCCTATTTTCTCCTTGGGGTCACTGTAGGATCTAAGAATTGAAAAATGCCTGACTTTAGGCCACTTTTTCTCTCCAGTAACTGGCTCTGCTCTTGGGCATTTAACTTCTAATTGTGGTTACATGGGGCTTTTTCTCTAAATGAATCCCACTGCACCAATAAGAAAATCCCTTTAAAGAAAGGCTTGAAATTAACAACAGCAGGGAACAGTCTTTAAATCTTCTAAATCACAGTATCCACACTGTCCATTTTGATGAAATTCACCCCACCTCCTTCAAACAATAGGTCCTACCAAGGAATGACTTCTCTTGAAACCAGCATGTCCAGTGACTACTTTTCAGGAGAAAGCTCCCATTGCCTGCTTCTCATTAAATGGCTACTTCATGTTTAATCACTCAGCTGTGACTGAAAGTGAAGTCACTATAATTTAGGGGCTAAAAGGAATTCCACTCCTACCCTTAGTCTAAGTACCTTAAAACAAATAGATACTTCCCCACCTCAAACCTCCATAGACCAGTTTTCGGATCTAGAACTTAGTATCTAACTCTTTCAATATCAAAAAGAGGAAAACAAGGCCTAGAGTAAGAAAGAGAATTGCAAATGATCATATAGTGACTTAGTGACAGAATCTTTTGACCAGGCTACCTAACATCTTATTATTCTGACATCTTATTATTCTAGTAATCAACAAGACCACTATTTCCAGGAACAGATTCCAGGGTGCTACAGTGAACCTAATTTAAATACATTCAAGGTAGCCCCTCTGCTTTGACCCTCCTCACCACACTCCTACCGCCCATCCCCACCCTTTCTCAAACCCAACTGTTGACAAAAAAAATCAATGAAGTGACTTGATATTATTTCTCCTATGAAAGACCAGAGCTACCAAACCACCTGATTCAGCCATGCCACCTGGAATCATCCGGAAGGACTCTGACACACTGGTGAGCAGTGGGTGCTGCAGACTAAATTCAGGATCTGTGGCTGTGAGTCTTCTGAAGATGGGAATGCAGTGGCTCCTCAGCTACAATGTTCTAGAGCAAAACATTCCAACACATTCATGATTTGGGAGAACTACCATAAGAAAGGCTAATTTTCTCCACTATTTAGTCAACTTGACTAGAAGAAAGCATATGCACAAGTTAAGTATGAAGAGAGATCTTTCTAAACAAACTTTTCCAATTATATTAAGTAAAATGAAGACAGTAATCAAAAAAGTCTCCTTAGGAATTTCTTTACTTATTCTAACAATATTACCACTGCTCAAAAATATTTACAAAACGCCTCCTTTAGGAACTGCCTTAGGCTACTCCATGTGAGTCACACACAAAACTGTCTTACTGTTTTATAGTTACACCTCATTCTTCACCAAAAGTATTGCTTTGCTCGACTCTTTGGCTCACAATATCTTCTTGCTGTTTCCAAAATTGAGTCTACCAAGCAAGTGAAGATTTGCTACTTCTAAGGAGATTCAAAAGATTGTCTTACAAGCCAAAAATTTTCTGAGCGCTGGCAGCATTCTGAGCACTGGTAGCATCCCCAGAATAAATGTAAAAACTGAGAATACAATCACTTTGATGGGATAAACTTACAAAAATTGTCAACAAGGTATGTGAAATATATCTCATTTGTGTTAAAAATAAACTATTACAGACTTCCGGGAAGATGTGGTGTGAGAAGGGCGGCAGAAATCTCCTCCCAAAACTATATATATATGAAAATACAGCAAATACAACTACTCCTAAAAGAGAGACCAGAATACAAAGGAAAGCGCACAGCGTGCAGCTATACCTGAGAGGACACGGCACCCCGCAAGGCGAGTAAGATACGGAGCTGCGACCCAGCTGGATGCGAGCACTCACCACCCCAGCACACCGGCGGGAGGAGAGGATTCAGAGCTGGGAGGGAGTGGAAGTACACCCCGCGAAATAACCAGCCTGGTGATCTGTGCGGGGAGCGCTGACACACACAGCGTGGTATAGCGGAGATTGGAGAGACAGAGGGTGCAGGATCTGAGGGGGAACGCGCCAGGGTGCTTGCAGCTGGCTCCTGGGAAGGAAAAAAAAAAGAAAAGCGCGTGCTTTTTTCAGCAGGCTTAAAGACACAGGAGCCCAGTGGAGGAGCCGGATTGCCCTGGCACACTCAGCCCGGCAGGCTGGGAGTCCTGGGGAGTTTCGGACCACTTAGCTGGTGACTGAGAAACGGTGGCCACACTTAGACTTCTCACAGAGATCAACAGCCTCCCATTCGTTCCCACCCCGGCCAGAGCTACAAAGGGCACTGTGGAGCAGCACAGCCACGGCTAAAGAATAGTGCAGCAACAGCGCCACCTACAGCATCCCCACACAATCTACTCCCGGTGGCATTTTTTTTTCTTTTTCTTTTGTTTTGTTTTTTCTTCTTTTCTTTCTTCTTTTCTTTTCTCTTTTTTTTTCTTTTTAAAGTCAGAAAGAGCCCAGCTGACATATGTGGCAACTACCAGCGACCACTTCTATAGCCATGAAAAGACAGAGGAATATGATCTGGACTAAGACCAACCAGACAACCCAAGAGAGGTAGCCTGAAGGGATGGAAATGCACTGTCTTCCTGAAAAAGAATTCAGAATAAAAGTCATAACCATGCTGATGGACCTACAGAGAAATGTGCAAGAGCTGAGAGAGGAAGTGAGAGAAGTGAGGAAAGACAATACAGAAATCAGAAAAGCAATCGACGGGCTTAACAGCAGACTGGATGAGATGCAAGAGACTGTTAATCGAATAGAAATCAGAGAACAGAAATACAGAGAAGCTGAGGCAAAGGGAGATAAAAGGATCTCTAGGAATGAAAGAATATTAAGAGAACTGTGTGACCAATCCAAACGGAACAATATTCGCATTATAGGAGTACCAGAGGAAGAAGAGAGAGAAAAAGGGTTAGAAAGTGTCTTTGAAGAAATAATTGCTGAATACCTCCCCATGCTAGGGAAGGAAATAGTCTCGCAGTCCACGGAAGCCCACAGATCCCCCAACACAAGGGACCCAAGGAAGACAACACCAAGACACATAATAATTAAAATGGCAAAGATCAAAGATAAAGACAGAGTATTAAAAGCAGCTAGAGAGAGAAAAAAGATCACCTACAAAGGAAAACCCTTCAGACTATCATCAGACTTCTCAACGGGAACCTTACAGGCCAGAAGAGAATGGCATGATGTATTTAACGTAATGAAACAGAAGGGCCTCGAACCAAGAATATTCTTTCCAGCACGATTATCATTTAAATATGATGTAGGTATAAAACAATTTCCAGACAAGCGAAAGTTGAGAGAGTTTGCCTCTCATAAACCACCACTACAGGATATCTTAAACGGACTGCTCTAGAGGGAAGCACCCCTAAGGCTAAAAAGATGTCACCAGAGAAAATAAAATCATAACAAAGAAAGCAGATCATCCAAATACTAACTAAAAGCAAAGAATAAAACACCTAGTATACAAAGAATGGAGGAGGAAGAATAAGAAGGGAGAGAAATAAAGAAACATCAGACGTTGTTTACAATAACTTAACAAGAAAGTTAAGTTAGATTGTTAGATAGTAAAGAAGCAATCCTTGAACCTTTCGTAACCACGAATCTAAAGCCAACAATGGCAATAAGTACATAACTATCAATAATCACCCTAAATGTAAATGGACTGAATGCACCAATCAAAAGACGCAGAGTAACAGAATGGATAAAAAAGCAAGACCCAACTTCCGGGAAGATGGCGGTGTGAGCAGGGCGGCAGAAATCTCCTCCCAACACTATATTTATCTATGAAAACACAGAAAATACATCTATTACTAAAAGAGAGACGAGAATACACAGGAAAGCGCACAGCGTGCAGCTACACCTGAGAGGACTCGGCACCCCAAGAGACGGTCTTAAAGAGCCCAGCTGACATACGTGGCAACTATCAGTGACCAAATTATACAGCCATGAAAAGACAGAGGAATATGGTTCAGACCAAAATCAACCAGACAACCCCAGAGAGGGAGTCTGAAGGGATGGAAATGCACAGCCTCCCTGAAAAAGAATTTAGAATAAAAGTCATAACCATGCTGATGGACCTACAGAGAAATGTGCAAGAGCTGAGGGAGGAAGTGAGGGAACTGAGGAAAGACAATACAGAAATCAGACAAGCGATCGACGGGCTTAACAGCAGAATGGATGAGATGCGAGAGACTGTTAATGGAATAGAAAACAGAGAACAGGAGTACAGAGCAGCTGAGGCAGAGAGAGATAAAAGGATTTCTAGGAATGAAAGAATATTAAGAGAACTGTGTGACCAATCCAAACGGAACAATATTCGCATTATAGGAGTACCAGAGGAAGAAGAGAGAGAAAAAGGGATAGAAAGTGTCTTTGAGGAAATAATTGCTGAAAACTTTCCCTCGCTGGGGAAGGAAGTAGTCTCGCAGTCCACCGAAGCTCATAGATCTCCCAACACAAGGGACCCAAGGAAGACAACACCAAGACACATAATAATTAAGATGGCAAAGATCAAAGATAAAGACAGGGTATTAAAGGCAGCTAGAGAGAGAAAAAAGATTACCTACAAAGGAAAACCCATCAGACTATCATCAGACTTCTCAACAGAAACCTTACAGGCCAGAAGAGAATGGCATGATATATTTAACGTTATGAAACAGAAGGGCCTCGAACCAAGAATATTGTATCCAGCACGATTATCATTTAAATATGATGGAGGGATTAAACAATTTCCAGACAAACGAAAGTTGAGAGAGTTTGCCTCTCATAAACCACCACTACAGGATATCTTAAATGGACTGCTCTAGAGGGAAGCACACCTAAGGCTAAAAAGATGTCACCAGAGAAAAAAAAATCATAGCAAAGAAAGCAGACCATCCAAATACCAACTAAAGGCAAAGAATAAAACACCTACTATAGAAAGAATGGAGGAGGAGGAATAAGAAGGGAGAGAAATAAAGAAACATCAGACATTGTTTACAATAACTTAACAAGAAAGTTAAGTTAGATTGTTAGATAGTAAAGAAGCAACCCTTGAACCCTTGGTAACCACGAATCTAAAGCTAGCAATGGCAATAAGTACATACCAATCAATAATCACCCTAAATGTAAACGGACGGAATGCACCAATCAAAAGACACAGAGTAACAGAATGGATAAAAAAGCAAGACCCATCTATATGCTGCCTACAAGAAACTCACCTCAAATCCAAAGATATATACAGACTAAAAGTGAAGGGATGGAAAAAGATATTTCATGCAAACAACAAAGAGAAAAAAGCAGGTGTTGCAGTACTTGTATCAGACAAAATAGACTTCAAAACGAAGAAAGTAGCAAGAGATAAAGAAGGACATTACATAATGATAAAGGGGTCAGTCCAACAAGAAGATATAACCATTATAAATATATATGCACCCAACACAGGAGCGCCAGCATATGTGAGACAAATACTAACAGAATTAAAGGAGGAAATAGACAGCAATGCATTCATCTTAGGAGACTTCAACACACCACTCACTCCAGAGGACAGATCAACCAGACAGAAAATAAGTAAAGACACAGAGGCACTGAACAACACACTAGAACAGATGGACCTAACAGACATCTACAGAACTCTACACCCAAAAGCAACAGGATACACATTCTTCTCAAGTGCACATGGAACATTTTCCAGAATAGACCACATACTAGGCCACAAAAAGAACCTCAGTAATTTCAAAAATATTGAAATCCTACCAACCAACTTCTCAGATCACCAAGGTATAAAACTAGAAATAAATTTTAGAAAGAAATCAAAAAGGCTCACAAATACATGGAGACATAACAACACTCTCCTGATTAACCAATGGGTTAATGACCAAATCAAAATAGAAATCAAAGAATATATGGAGACTAATGACAAAAACAACACAAAGCCACAACTTCTGTGGGACGCAGCAAAGGCAGTTCTAGGAGGAAAGTATATTGCAATCCAGGCTTATTTAAAGAAGGAAGAACATTCCCAAATGAATAGTCTAAAGACACAATTACAGAAATTGGAAAAAGAAGAACAAATGAGGCCCAAAGTCACCAGAAGGAGGACATAATAAAGATTAGAGAAGAAATAAATAAAATTGAGAAGAATAAAACAATAGAAAAAATCAATAAAACCAAGAGCTGGTTCTTTGAAAGAATAAACAAAATAGATAAACTCCTAGCCAGACTCATTAAGAGAAAAAGAGAATCTACACACATAAACACAATCAGAAATGAGAAAGGAAAAATCACGACGGACCCCACAGAAATACAAAGAATCATAAGAGAATATTATGAGAATCTATATGCTAACAAGCTGGAAAACATAGAAGAAATGGACAACTTCTTAGAAAAATACAACCTTCCAAGACTGACCAAGCAAGAAACAGAAAAACTAAACAGACCAATCACCAGTGACGAAATCGAATTGGTAATCAAAAAACTACCCAAGAACAAAACCCCTGGGCCTGATGGATTCACCTCTGAATTCTACCAGACATATAGAGAAGAAATAACACCGATTCTCCTTAAAGTTTTCCAAAAAATAGAAGAGGAGGGAATACTTCCAAACTCATTCTATGAAGCCAGCATCACTCTAAGTACCAAAACCTGGCAAAGACCTCACCAAAAAAGAAAATTACAGACCAATATCCCTGATGAACGTAGATGCAAAAATACTCAACAAAATATTAGCAAACCGAATTCAAAAATACATCAAGAGGATCATACACCATGATCAAGTGGGATTCATCCCAGGGATGCAAGGATGGTACAACATTCGAAAATGCATCAACATCATCCACCACATCAACAAAAAGAAGAACAAAAACCAAATGATCATCTCCATAGATGCTGAAAAAGCATTTGACAAAATTCAGCATCCATTCATGACTAAAACTCTCAACAAAATGGGTATAGACGGCAAGTACCTCAACATCATAAAGGCTATATATGACAAACCCACAGCTAACATCATACTTAACGGCGAGACGCTGAAAGCTTTTCATCTAAGATCGGGAACAAGACAAGGACGCCCACTCTCTCCACTGTTATTCAACATAGTACTAGAGGTCCTAGCCACAGCAATCAGACAAAACAAAGACATACAAGGCATCCAGATTGGTAAAGAAGAAGTCAAATTGTCACTATTTGCAGATGACATGATACTGTACATAAAAAACCCTAAAGACTCCACTCCAAAACTACTAGAACTAATATCTGAATTCAGCAAAGTTGCAGGATACAAAATTAACATACAGAAATCTGTTGCTTTCCCATACACTAACGATGAGCTAACAGAGAAAGAGAAATCAAGAAAACAATTCCATTCACAATTGCATCAAAAAGAATAAAATACCTAGGAATAAACCTAACGAAGGAAGTGAAAGACCTGTACTCTGAAAACTACAGGACACTCCTAAGAGAAATTAAAGAGGACACTAACAAATGGAAATGCATCCCATGCTCTTGGCTAGGAAGAATCAATATTGTCAAAATGGCTATACTACCTAAAGCAATCTACAGATTCAATGCAATCCCTATCAAACTACCAACAGCTTTCTTCACCGAACTGGAACAAATAATTCTAAAATTCATATGGAACCACAAAAGACCCCGAATAGCCAAATCAATCCTGAGAAGGAGGAATAAAACAGGGGGAATTACACTCCCTGACTTCAAGCTCTACCACAAAGCCACAGTAATCAAGACAATTTGGTATTGGCACAAAAACAGACCCACAGACCAGTGGAACAGAATAGAAAAATCCAAACATTAACCCAAACATATACAGTCAATTAATATTTGATAAAAGTGCCTTGGATATACAATGGGGAGATGACAGCCTCTTCAGCAGCTGGTGTTGGAAAAACTGGACAGCTACATGTAAGAGAATGAAACTGACTACTGTCTAGCCCCATACACAAAGGTAAACTCAAGGTGGATCAAAGACCTGAATGTAAGTCATGAAACCATAAAACTCTTAGAAAAAAACATAGGCAAAAATCTCCTGGACATAAACATGAGCAACTTCTTCATGAACATATCACCCCGGGCAAGGGAAACAAAAGCAAAAATGAACAAGTGGGACTATATCAAGCTGAAAAGCTTCTGTACAGCAAAGGACACCATCAGTAGAACAAAAGACATCCTACAGTATGGGAGAATATATTCATAAAAAACGTATCTGATAAAGGGTTGACATCCAAAATATATAAAGAACTCATGCACCTTTAACAAACAGAAAGCAAATAATCCAATTAAGAAGTGGGCAGAGGACATGAATAGACACTTCTCCAAAGAAGAAATTCAGATGGCCAACAGGCACATGAAAAGATGCTCCACATCGCTAATCAGAGAAATGCAGATTAAAACCACAATGAGATATCACCTCACACCAGTGAGGATGGCCAACATCCAAAACACAAACAACAACAAATGTTGGCGAGGATGTGGAGAAAAGGGAACCCTCCTACACTGCTGGTGGGACTGCAAATTAGTTCAACCATTGTGGAAAGCAGTATGGAGGTTCCTCAAAAAACTCAAAATAGAAATACCATTTGACCCAGGAATTCCACTCCTAGGAATTTACCCTAAGAATGCAGCAGCCCAATTTGAAAAGGACAGATGCACCCCTATGTTTATTGCAGC
Source organism: Smutsia gigantea (assembly GCA_032199065.1). Classification (NCBI taxonomy): domain Eukaryota; kingdom Metazoa; phylum Chordata; class Mammalia; order Pholidota; family Manidae; genus Smutsia; species Smutsia gigantea. The sequence continues at coordinate 8,677 of JAVSCE010022602.1, read as the reverse complement.
ACTATTTACAATAGCCAAGAAATGGAAGCAACCTAAGTGTCCATCAGTAGATGAATGGATGAAGAAGATGTGGTACATATACACAATGGAATATTATTCAGCCATAAGAAGAAAACAAATCCTACCATTTGCAACAACATGGATGGAGCTAGAGGGTATTATGCTCAGTGAAATAAGCCAAGCCGAAAAAGACAAGTATCAAATGATTTCACTCATATGTGGAGTATAAGAACAAAGAAAAAAACTGAAGGAACAAAACAGCAGCAGACTCACAGAACCCAAGAACGGACTAATAGTTACCAAAGGGAAAGGGACTGGGGAAAATGGGCGGGAAGGGAGGGATAAGAGGGAAAAAGGGGCATTACGATTAGCAGATGTAATGTTGGGGGGGCACGGGGAGGGCAGTACAACTCAGAGAAGACAAGTAGTGAATCTATAGCATCTCACTACGCTGATGGACAGTGACTGTAATGGGGTTGGTGGGGGGGACCTGATGAAGGGGTAGTTTAATAATCGTAATATTGCACATGTAATTGTAAATTAATGATAATAAAATTTTAAAAAATGTGGGATGATAAAAAAAAAAGCAAGACCCATCTGTATGCTGCTTACAAGAGACTCACTTCAAACCCATGGACATACACAGACTAAAAGTGAAGGGATGGAAAAAGATATTTCATGCAAACAACAAAGAGAAAAAAGCAGGTGTGGCAGAATTTGTATCAGACAAAATAGACTTCAAAACAAAGAAAGTAGCAAGAGATAAAGAAGGACATTACATAATAATAAAGGGGTCAGTCCAAAAAGAAGATATAACCATTATAAATATTTATGCACCCAACACAGGAGCACCAGCATATGTGAAACAAATACTAAGAGAATTAAAGGAGGAAATAGACAGCAATGCATTCATTTCAGGAGACTTCAACACACCACTCACTCCAAAGGACAGGTCGATCAACCAGACAGAGAATAAGTAAAGACACAGAGGAACTGAACAACACACTAGAACAGATGGACCTAACAGACATCTACAGAACTCTGCACCCAAAAGCAACAGGATACACATTCTTCTCAAGTGCACATGGAACATTTTCCAGAATAGACCACATACTAGGCCACAAAAAGAACCTCAGTAATTTCAAAAATATTGAAATCCTACCAACCAACTTCTCAAATCACCAAGGTATAAAACTAGAAATAAATTTTAGAAAGAAATCAAAAAGGCTCACAAATACATGGAGACTTAACAACACTCTCCTGATTAATCAATGGGTTAACGACCAAATCAAAACAGAAATCAAAGAATATATGGAGACTAATGACAACAACAACACAAAGCCACAACTTCTGTGGGACGCAGCAAAGGCAGTTCTAAGAGGAAAGTATATTGCAATCCAGGCTTATTTAAAGAAGGAAGAACATTCCCAAATGAATAGTCTAAAGACATAATTACTGAAATAGGAAAGAGAAGAAAAATGAGGCCCAAAGTCACCAGAAGGAGGGACATAAGACAAGAGAAGAAATAAATTAAATTGAGAAGAATAAAAAAATAGGAAAAAAATCATTGAAACCAAGAGCTGGTTTTTGAAAAAATAAACAAAATAAACCCTTAGCCAGACTCATTAAGAGAAAAAGAGAATCTACACACATAAACAGAATCAGAAATGAGAAAGGAAAAATCACGACGGACCCCACAGAAATACAAAGAATTAAAAGCGAATATTATGAGAATCTATATGCTAACAAGCTGGAAAACATAGAAGAAATGGACAACTTCTTAGAAAAATACAACCTTCCAAGACTGACCAAGCAAGAAAAAGAAAAACTAAACAGACCAATCACCAGCAACGAAATTGAATTGGTAATCAAAAAACTACCGAAGAACAAAACCCCCGGACCAGATGGATTCACCTCTGAATGCTACCAGATATATTGAGAAGAAATAATACCCATTCTCCTTAAGGTGTTCCAAAAAATAGAAGAGGAGGGAATACTTCCAAACTCATTCTATGAAGCCAGCATCACTCTAATACCAAAACCGGGCAAAGATCAAACCAAAAAAGAAAATTACAGACCAACATCCATGATGAACATAGATGCAAAAATACTCAACAAAATATTAGCAAACCAAATTCAAAAATACATCAAGAGGATCATATACCATGATCAAGTGGGATTCATCCCAGGGATGCAAGGATGGTACAACATTTGAAAATCCATCAACATCATCCACCACATCAACAAAAGAAGAACAAAAACCACATGATCATCTCCATAGATGCTGAAAAAGCATTTGACAAAATTCAGCATCCATTCATGATTAAAACTCTCAACAAAATGGGTATAGAGGGCAAGTACCTCAACATCATAAAGGCCATATATGACAAACCCACAGCTAACATCATACTTAACGGCGAGACGCTGAAAGCTTTTCATCTAAGATCGGGAACAAGACAGGGATGCCCACTCTCTCCACTGTTATTCAACATAGTACTAGAGGTCCTAGCCACAGCAATCAGACAAAACAAAGACATACAAGGCATCCAGATTGGTAAAGAAGAAGTCAAATTGTCACTATTTGCAGATGACATGATACTCTACATAAAAAACCCTAAAGACTCCACTCCAACACTACGAGAACTAATATCTGAATTCAGCAAAGTTGCAGGATACAAAATTAACACACAGAAATCTGTTGCTTTCCTATACACTAACGATGAACTAACAGAAAGAGAAATCAGAAAAACAATTCCATTCACAATTGCATCAAAAAGAATAAAATACCTAGGAATAAACCTAACGAAGGAAGTGAAAGACCTGTACTCTGAAAACTACAAGACACTCCTAAGAGAAATTAAAGAGGACACTAACAAATGGAAATGCATCCCATGCTCTTGGCTAGGAAGAATAAACATTGTCAAAATGGCTATACTACCTAAAGCAATCTACAGATTTAATGCAATCCCTATCAAACTACCAACAGCTTTCTTCACCGAACTGGAACAAATAATTCTAAAATTCATATGGAACCACAAAAGACCCCGAATAGCCAAAGCAATCCTGAGAAGGAGGAATAAAACGGGGAATTACTCTCCCTGACTTCAAGCTCTCCTACAAAGCCACAGTAATCAAGACAATTTGGTATTGGCACAAAAACAGACCCACAGACCAGTGGAACAGAATAGAAAATCAAACACTAACCCAAACATATACAGTCAATTAATATTTGATAAAGGAGCCTTGGATATACATTGAGGAGATGACAGCCTCTTCAGCAGCTGGTGTTGGGAAAACTGGACAGCTACATGTAAGAGAATGAAACTGGACTACAGTCTAACCCCATGCGCACAGGTAAACTCAAGGTGGATCAAAGACCTGAATCTAAGTCATGAAACCATAAAACTCTTAGAAAAAAACATAGGCAAAAATCTCTTGGACATAAACATGAGCGACTTCTTCATGAACATATCTCCCCGGGCAAGGGAAACAAAAGCAAAAATGAACAAGTGGGACTATATCAAGCTGAAAAGCTTCTGTACAGCAAAGGACACCATCAGTAGAACAAAAAGACATCCTACAGTATGGGAGAATATATTCATAAGTGACATATCTGATAAGGGGTTGATATCCAAAATATATAAAGAACTCACGCACCTTAACAAACAGAAAGTAAATAATCCAATTAAGAAATGGGCAGAGAACATGAATAGACACTTCTCCAAAGAAGAAATTCAGATGGCCAACAGGCACATGAAAAGATGCTCCACATCGCTAATCATCAGAGAAATGCAGATTAAAACCACAATGAGATATCACCTCACACCAGTGAGGATGGCCAACATCCAAAACACAAACAACAACAAATGTTGGCGAGTATGTGGAGAAAAGGGAACCCTCCTTCACTGCTGCTGGGAATGCAAATTAGTTCAACCATTGTGGAAAGCAGTATGGAGGTTCCTCAAAAAACTCAAAATAGAAATACCATTTGACCCAGGAATTCCACTCCTAGGAATTTACCCTAAGAATGCAGCAGCCCAGTTTGAAAAAGACAAATGCACCCCTATGTTTATTGCAGCACTATTTACAATAGCCAAGAAATGGAAGCAACCTAAGTGTCCATCAGTAGATGAATGGATAAAGAAGATGTGGTACATATACACAATGGAATATTATTCAGCCATAAGAAGAAAACAAATCCTACCATTTGCAACAACATGGATGGAGCTAGAGGTATTATGCTCAGTGAAATAAGCCAAGCCGAAAAAGACAAGTATCAAATGATTTCACTCATATGTGGAGTATAAGAACAAAGAAAAAAACTGAAGGAACAAAACAGCAGCAGACTCACAGAACCCAAGAACGGACTAATAGTTACCAAAGGGAAAGGGACTGGGGAAGATGGGTGGTAAGGGAGGGATAAGAGGGAAAAAGGGGCATTACGATTAGCAGATGTAATGTTGGGGGGGCACGGGGAGGGCTATACAACTCAGAGAAGACAAGTAGTGATTCTATAGCATCTCAGTATGTTGATGGACAGTGACTGTAACGGGGTTGGTGGGGGGGACCTGATGACGGGGGTAGTTTAATAACCATAATATTGCACATGTAATTGTAGGTTAAAGATTCCAAAATAAATTACAATAAATAAATAAATAAATAAATAAACTATTACATTACTTTACAATCACATATTATATAATCATAAATTTTGGCTCTGCAAGAAATCTTCTAGATCATATAATCCGAACTATTCATTTTTACATATTTTTACATATAAAACACAGCCCTCTGAGGTTAGGCAATTTGTCCCTTGTCACACAGTTGGTTAGAAAAAGTCAGGACTAGAAACCCAGTCCACCCTGACTCCTAATATAATCCACAAACATATCCTAATCCATATACCTCCCCTTTCCCTGTTCCTCACAGCTGTCTTCCAAAGGGAAAGGAAATAACTCTGGACACTATAGCACACCGAGAATGGTTCTGAAACCCAGTAGTTGAGAAACAATGGTGTAAGACCAGGGCCTCTCTGCAGTCACTCCTGTGGGTATAAACCAGTGTTTAGTGTTTGGCTCACAAAAGTACTGGGTAATCTACCTCAGAGGAGGGGTCAATGAAACTTCTCCCCTCACAGCTAAAAGAATATGTTTATTAAACCTCTCTGCCTACCTCCTGCAGTAACTTACTTGCTTCAAATAACTGAAAGAAGACTCTGAAGAACATGGATCAGGGAAAAAGAAAGTAGTAGACCTCCCATGCAGGAAAAAGCTGACCTATGAAAAAGCAGGAAGAAGGCAGGAACCACCTTGACTTACCACTCGGTGGACACTTTCCTCAGGCTTAGACAAAGTGCTCCCAGACAGTCTGGTTTAGAATTAGCCTCTACCCAGGGAAGAGGCAAAGAGACAGTGTTTATTCATTCCCCCATCCCACTCACTGTTGATCAGCTCAGTTTCATACCATCCTGGGAAGCCCCAGCATTCTGCAGATCAGACAGCAACTGGAAGGGAAGCCAGGCAGCCCAGGTCAATGGTGTGAGTGAGTGGCAGAGCAGGAAGAGTGGCTGGGGAAGAAATCCTGGCCTCCTGTGCCACCACTGCCAAACCACACCCCAGCCTTGGTCAGCACTGACACAGCCCAGCCCTGTTAGGATTGCAGTGTCCAAACTAGGGAAGGGCCTTCCTCAGAAGGCTTCATACTGCTTCTCATTTTCAAGTGAGTCTCTCGTACTCAAAAACCTCCCAGGCTTTTCTTCTCCCTAAAGCATCATATCTAAATTCTTTGGCTTTATTTTCCAAGTCCTCCATTATATGGCCTCAAGTCGTTTATTCAACCTTATTTCCCACTATTCCACAGAGTACACTCTGAACTAATCAAGGCAGTCTTCCCACTTCTCTTTGCATAAGCCAAGGCCTTTCTCATTTTTATGCCTTCAGTTATCCAGAAGTTGAAAATTGAAACACCTTCAGGAGTTAGGCAGATAACAGAAATGAATGCTCCAGTGGATCATATGGTAGAATTACAGAGCCCTGTCCTCACCTAAAGGCATTCAAAAATTTTATTTTATTTTTTAAATAATTTATTTTGGTATCATTAATCTATAATTAAATGTGCAATATTATGGTTATTAAACTACCCCCTTCATCAGGTTCACCCCACCAACCCCATTACACTCACTGTCCATCAACGTAGTGACATGCTATAGAATCACTACTTGTCTTCTCTGACTTGTACAGCCTTCCCCGTGCCCCTCCAACATTACATCTGCTAATCGTAATGCCCCTTTGTCCCTCTTATCCCTCCTTTCCCACCCATCTTCCCCAGTCCCTTTCCCTTTGGTAACTATTAGTCCGTTCTTGGGTTCTGTGAGTCTGCTGCTGTTTTGTTCCTTCAGTTTTTCTCTTTGTTCTTATACTCCACATATGAGTGAAATCATTTGATACTTGTCTTTTTCAGCTTGGCTTGTTTCACTGAGCATAATACCCTCTAGCTCCATCCATGTTGTTGCAAATGGTAGGATTTGTTTTCTTCTTATGGCTGAATAATATTCCATTGTGTATATGTACCACATCTTCTTTAGCCATTCATCTACTGATGGACACTTAGGTTGCTTCCATTTCTTGGCTATTGTAAATAGTGCTGCGATAAACATACGGGTGCATATGTCTTTTTCAAACGGGCTGCTGCATTCTTTTTTTTTTTTAATATAATTTATTTTATTATCATTAATTTACAATTACATGTGCAATATTACGATTATTAAACTACCCCTTCATCAGGTCCCCCCCACCAACCTCATTACAGTCACTGTCCATCAGCGTAGTGAGATGCTATAGAATCACTACTTGTCTTCTCTGAGTTGTACTGCCCTCCCCGTGCCTCCCCAACATTACATCTGCTAATCATAATGCCCCCTTTTCCCTCTTATCCCTCCCTTCCCGCCCATTTTCCCCAGTCCCTTTCCCTTTGGTAACTATTAGTCCGTTCTTGGGTTCTGTGGGTCTGCTGCTGTTTGTTCCTTCAGTATTTTTTCTTTGTTCTTATACTCCACATATGAGTGAAATCATTTGATACTTATCTTTTTCGGCTTGGCTTATTTCACTGAGCATAATACCCTCTAGCTCCATCCATGTTGTTGCAAATGGTAGGATTTGTTTTCTTCTTATGGCTGAATATTCCATTGTGTATATGTACCACATCTTCTTTATCCATTCATCTACTGATGGACACTTAGGTTGCTTCCATTTTCTTGGCTATTGTAAATAGTGCTGTGATAAACATAGGGGTGCATCTGTCCTTTTCAAATTGGGCTGCTGCATTCTTAGGGTAAATTCCTAGGAGTGGAATTCCTGGGTCAAATGGTATTTCTATTTTGAGTTTTTTGAGGAACCTCCATACTGCTTTCCACAATGGTTGAACTAATTTGCATTCTCACCAGCAGTGTAGGAGGGTTCCCTTTTCTCCACATCCTCGCCAACATTTGTTGCTGTTTGTGTTTTGGTTGTTGGCCATCCTCACTGGTGTGAGGTGATATCTCATTGTGGTTTTTAATCTGCATTTCTCTGATGAATAGAAATGTGGAGCATCTTTTCATGTGCCTGTTGGCCATCTGAATTTCTTCTTTAGAGAAGTGTCTATTCATGTCCTCTGCCCATTTCTTAATTGGATTATTTGCTTTCTGTTTGTTAAGGTGCATGAGTTCTTTATATATTTTGGATGTCAACCCTTTATCAGATACGTTTTTATGAATATATTCTCCAATACTGTAGGATGTCTTTTTGTTCTACTGATGGTGTCCTTTGCTGTACAGAAGCTTTTCAGCTTGATATAGTCCCACTTGTTCATTTTTGCTTTTGTTTCCCCTTGCCCGGGGAGATATGTTCATGAAGAAGTTGCTCATGTTTATGTCCAAGAGATTTTTGCCTATGTTTTTTTCTAAGAGTTTTATGGTTTCATGACTTACATTCAGGTCTTTCATCCACCTTGAGTTTACCTTTGTGTATGGGGCTAGACAGTAGTCCAGTTTCATTCTCTTACATGTAGCTATCCAGTTTTTCCAACACCAGCTGCTGAAGAGGCTGTCATCTCCCCATTGTATATCCAAGGCTCCTTTACCAAATATTAACTGACTGTATATGTTTGGGTTAATGTTTGGATTTTATTCTGTTCCACTGGACTGTGGGTCTGTTTTTGTGCCAATACCAAATTGTCTTGATTACTGTGGCTTTGTAGTAGAGCTTGAAGTCAGGGAGTGTAATTCCCCCTGTTTTATTCCTCCTTCTCAGGATTGCTTTGGCTATTTGGGGTCTTTTGTGGTTCCATATGAATTTCAGAATTATTTGTTCCAGTTCATTGAAGAAAGCTATTGGTAGTTTGATAGGGGTTGCGTTGAATCTGTAGATTGCTTTATGTAGTATAGCCATTTTGACAATATTTATTCTTCCTAGCCAAGAGCATGGGATGCATTTCCATTTGTTAGTGTCCTCTTTAATTTCTCTTAGGAGTGTCTTGTAGTTTTCAGAGTACAGGTCTTTCACTTCCTTCATTAGGTTTATTCCTAGGTACTTAATTCTTTTTGATGCAGTTGTGAATGGAATTGTTTTTCTGATTTCTCTTTCTGTTAGTTCATCGTTAGTGTATAGGAAAGCAACAGATTTCTGTGTTAATTTTGTAT
>JAVSCE010022601.1:0-20022 GCA_032199065.1 Smutsia gigantea | reverse complement strand
TTGATAAATTACTGTTTAACAGTAATTGGCTTGTTAACTAGCAATTTTAATAGGATGACATAGTAATAATAAGATAGCAATAATTTTGAGTTTCTATAGGAAGATCAAGTATTTTGAAAACTGGTGCTATGTGTCCTCTTTATGGTTTTTACACAGAAGATAAAAAGCAAAAGGAAGGACTATATTTAACCCTTTCCCACTAACTGTATAAATAATTCATGCTAAAGTCAAATAATTCTTCCCACTTTTCTCAGTAAGCTAGGTGCAAACTCATAGTTTCAGAGATAGAAAAGAGATCGACATATATGATAGCTTCTTAGATCAAAGCAATTCTGTTTTCAATATTGATAAATTTTTTTAAATCTGTATTTCTGGTGATAGTGAGGTAGAGCAGGGACATGGGACAAGCATCACGACTAACTTTTCATGCCTATGTTGAAAAATGCCAAGATATAAATAGTATAGTAAGAAGAGGAGGGAATCCATCTTAAGGCTAAGATTCCATTTTAAAACCAGGGAGTTAGAAGGTAAGATTCCTAACATATTTTATGGTGATTAGCCAATAACCTACCCTATCTTAAGGCAGGGCAAGCAGTCCTAAATGACATGATCCCAGTGCTTGAGAGTAACCACTATCTTGGAGAAGAACAGAATCAATAAATTCCTTGCACTAAGTTATCTTACAGAATATCTAGAGGACTGGCTATGGATGGTGACATAGTATCTCCTACCAGAGACAGACATCATGAGACTATAAGTCATGCCTACACCCCCTGACCCTTTGCCCCATTCTTGAAAACCTTAAAAGGCAGAATCCTAAGCCTTTAAGCGCACCTCCTCTCCGAAGCTGCCTGCACTCCCCTTTCTTTGAGTGTGTACTTTGTCTTAAGTAAAGATTTCTCGCTCTCAATTTATTACGTGTAGTCTCTACACTTTTCCAGTGGTAAGCATCTTTGTTACTTCACTAGTTCATTCAGTTTTCTAGACTTAAGCACAAGTCTTCACTCTCTCTGTCCTACTTCAGACAAGAAGGGAAGGGCTACTGGGATCTCTGATTTGGGCTTGTCAGGTCCCATCAACTGGGTGACCCAGACAGGACTGTAGCTGTAAGATTATGCTCTTTAGTAGTCTGCATGAAAATATCCTTTCTTTGCCTTTGGGAAGTTCTCAGAACATAGTCTCACTCTATCCAGTGTTCTGCAGCTCTCCCAAATCCTGGGGTGGTAGGGGCTTAGTTCCCCTACCATGCAGATTCAAGCGGACACTAGATGCCAGGTGACCCAGGATATCAGAGTTGGCAAGGGATCTGCCCTATGCTGAGCTGGAGTGCAATGAGCTTTCCTTTCCTCCTTTTCTTCTTCCTTGCTCTCTACAGCCTGCATGTCTGCTGCCATTCACTACTACTTTCACTTTAATGAATTCCTTCCTTATCTATATTTGTCTGACCTGTTGGAGAATTTTTTCTCGAACACAGTCAAGAACCCTCCCCAGTCCAGGGTGAGGTTTAACCTAGTGTGCAGGGAGAGACCTACCCAGACACAGCTGCCCAAGAGCAGTAGTTGCCCCTGGTTAGTATCTTCCTCCTCTTGAAATTTTAATGCCAATTCAAATATATGCCAGAGAGAAAAAGGAAAAAAGTCAATTTGGATTGATATGGAACCCTCAGATCATGGATTTATTATTTATGAAGGCATAAATCCTGGAAAGCAAGTTAATATTTGGCTGCATTTTTGCAGGTGAGAGAACTCAAACACCGATGATTCTTTATCTGTAGGAACCATGAACTGAGGAAGGAAGCAAAATGAAATCCTTGGGCTGGTCAACTCATTGGGCGCTGCAGGCAGTACTTAGTCACCCCTCCAGATGAACTTCCTTCTTGTCATCATTTCCTGAGGTTTGAAACCAAGAGAGCCCAGTCTCGAATGACTCTCAGTTCTGTAGCCTGAAACCAAATCTGGAAGAGGGGAAGGAGAAGGACTCTTCTAATAAGTGTAAGTATAGTGAGTCACAAAAAGAAAGGAGAACAGGAGCAAAAAATTTCAATTTTTCTTGTGACTTTTTTTTTTCTTTATTAAGACAGTGGTGGTTTATGGCCTGTTTTCTAATAGTTTGTGGAACTCAGTACACTATCAAAGCAAAATATGACATCGGCATGTCTAAGCTGGGCACCCATATCCCCAGATGAGGTCAACAGGTATCACTGAAAAATTCACAGAGTGGGAGGTGACAAATACAGGACTCTAAGGATAATGTAGGCATAAAATTTAGTTCCTGAGGATTCTGCAAAGTTCCACTGGAAAGATAGTGAACACAATGTTCTGCAACCAGAATATGAGATAATAATTTATGTAATTGGAAAAGACCAAAAGTGCTGCCTTCTGCTTACAAACTAAGGGTCAAGTTATTGTGAAGCTATTACATTAAAAAAAAAGTACTGATGCAGTTTAAATGAAATCTCTAACTTCTAGGAGGCCCAAACAGGGGAAACAGTCAGGCTAATCTTATGAGATGGTAGGGGATCTGTCACTAACTCAGTGGTTGTGTTTATGCATACTTTCCTCCAATGTGCTTGCAAAAGAAGCACAGTGGGCTCTGTAATAACTCAGGAGGAATAAATTGTGCTTACCCTTAACTTGGAGTAGTTAATGTCTTGGCTAGAAAAGTAGCAAGAGTGGTGACATTTCATTGATTATTTTTATAGCACTCAACACCATAGTATATATGCTTGTTAGCCTAATGACCACCACAAAGGACATGTGGGTGGCTGAAAATATATCAGAGCTTAATACACCCTGCCATGAAGCTACAGAGAAAAGGGAGGCAAGGAAAGAAAAACTGTAAAATGCAAACAAAAATCTGGCCAAGGAAAGAAAACAAGAAATTTCTAGTGTGACCTGGGGTGGAAGGGAATCTAAGGGATGAGCACACACTAGAAACCTATTACGACTGATCACTGGGAAACCAAAGACATGCTCTGAAAGATTATATTTCATATTCAGACAGAAATTAGTGTTTTAAAATGATATTATGAAAAGGTTGCAGTTTTTGCCTGATTTTCTTCATGCTGGTTTTAGAATGCTTACATGATCATTATGGAGATCCCACCCGTCCCAGATATCAGCATGCAGATGAGTAGCTTCTAGATGCCATGAAAACAACCAAAAGTCCACTTGAGAATTCCTGAATTCAAATTGTGCAATGAGAGGTATATATTCAGCTCTATTTGATTAACTTCAGATTCTACTAACAACTTCGGAAGTTTTAGAGGAGCTTCTTATGTTAATTTTAATTTCCTACTTGCTCTTCACCAAGAAACTCACAAAAAATTGACAAGTATCAAACTATTCTAGGACTCAAAATAATATCTCTTATGAATACATATAGAAAAACAAAATCGAGCAACATATAAAAAGGATTATACACCATAATAAAATGGGATTAATCCCAGGAATGTAAGGTAGGTTTAACATCTGAAAACCAATTAATCATATGATCCATTTACATGAAATGACCAAAACAGGCTAATCTATAGAGACAGAAGGTAGATTAGTGGCTACCTAGGGATGAGGAGGGATGCAGAAAATAGGAGATGCAAGGGGGTGACTGCTTCAGGGTATGGGGTCCCTTTTTTGGGATGATGAAAATGTTCTGAAGTGCGGTAATGGTTGTACAACTCTGGTGAATATACTAAACACTATTGACTTGTATGCTTTAAATGAGTGAATTTTCTTGTATATGAATTGTATCTCAGTAAAGTTGTTACCAAGAAAAAATTTTCACAGACTTTTTATACATAATCTTTTTTAACATCCCTAGAGTAATAATTTTGGCAGTGCTATTTTGCCTTTGCAAGTGCTATTTCATTTTTGCCCACTTCCCACCCTTTTTGTCTCAAAAACTTCTACTCCTTTATGAATAATCAGCCAAAATGTCATCACCACTGTAATGCCTGCCATGATTTCCTATCATAAAATGCAAATACCTTTAAAACATTTTTGACCATGACCCACACATGAGCCCTAGATTGATGGATGAATAGGTAGATAGATGATAAATGAAACAAATTTTTTACAAGACAAATACTTCTTCTTACCACATGCAGCTCATCTTCTATTGTATTTTATTCTAGTCTATTTCATTGTTTAATGTTTTTCATGACCCTTTAATTTCATGACATCCTAATGAGTGGCAACTTGCAATTTTAAATATACTGTTCAAGATAAATGGATCCCATGTTGTACATTTCAATATAAGATCCCTTTATGTATTAGTGTACAATAATGAATATTATTTCTTGGATTCCTATAATAGGATATTGTAATCATTGTCTGTATCCTTCATTCATCTCCTTTTTGAATGTTAGAGCTGTTATTCTTTTCTGAGTATTCTAATCCTGTGCTACACATGGAAGTAAATTTTTATGCCAGGGAAATATTACTATTTGTGGAAAAGACTAATCTCTTACCTTAAAATAATGCTTATTTCCAAGTACCCTCCTGTATTGCCATGAAAATTGCCCTTCCCTCCAATATGCTCTACAAAATGATGGTCAGCTGTTTTATTTACTACTCTTATAATGGTCTGAGCTGTAACTTTCTTTCCTGTTCTATTCTGAGTTTAATATGATCTAAACAAGCCTATTTGTGTCCTGCTCCATATTTCCCTTTTAATGTGAGCAGACTGGAAACATACTGAAAGCGAATTCCCCGTAAGTAGAGGAAAATGACACAAGTAGCCCTTACTGTGTCATGCCATTAATTGCACGCTATTAGTGTGTACCACAGATAATTCATAATTGAAGTCATACTCAGCAATAAGTAGGTTACCCAAGCAGCATGGTCTCAGATTTTCATTTTTCCTGTTTTCATATCTACTTATGGTTACTTTTATAATACCTGCATCCATTATAAAACAATACATCCAGATTTTAGATAAATAACATGTATGAAGAGGGAGTAATAAGAAGCAGGTATAGACTCTGTGAATCACTTCTATCTTTGATATAGAGTTAGAACAATAATGGACATAGGTACTTTTGAGTTTATTTTATATATGGCAATTGAATTTACTTCTGGAAACCTCAGTTTAGGCTGTGTGTGTATGTATGTGTGTTTGTACGTGTGTGTGTAGGAGAGAGAGAAAGTCACAAAGAGAAGCAAAGACAGAGACAGAAAAACAAAGAGTTTCAAAAGGACCAGAGTACATTTACACATAAGTCACACTGCCTGGGTATCAGGAATTCTCTCCTTTGGGAATAATTGCAAAGAAGTTATTGACAGACACTTTGCAACAATAAGTTTTGGCTTAGGCTTTAGAAGGACTAGCCCTTGTTTAAATCCCAATTTTGGTCTTAGTAGCATCTTCTCTCTGTAAAACTAACTCCATTCCTGTAGCTCTATGTATCTTGAGCATTGTTTATCTAGGAATAGCCTTTCTACATTTTCTTAAACTAAAATTTCCTGTCTTAGGACTTTGCATTCTTGTTTTTTAAGCATTCCTATGCCTTCTTTGGTTACTTACTACCCTGAAAAACATCATATCTTCATTCCACATCCTTGGAATAGTTCTGAAAAGCACAGACTTAAAGACTGACTTTTGTATGTGCTGCAGATTCTTCATAAGGTCACTAACCTCCAGGGACATGGAATCCAGATGCAGAGGTGAAATAATGAATATTAACCAATAAAGAAGAAAGGACAAGAACTTTCAGCACATACCATAAGTGCTACAGGAATCTAGAGATGGGAAAAAATGTTGAGACTTCTGGTTATGGAAGGTCTTACACGATAGGGAAGGAGTGTCTTGGAGGGATGCACTGCATGTGAGTAGGCAGAAGAGGAAGTATGCTCCAAACAAAGAAAAACAGTTAGGAGGCTGTGGGTTATAGTGAAATAGGTCTAATGGGCTTTACTTCAAGTCTTGATCTATCCTTCTACAAATGTTATCTTATACAAGTTAATTAATATATCTGAACTGAGAGTTTTCTTACCTCTGTAATTGAAGCAAAGTACTTACAGTGCTTGGCAATTAGTAGGCAATCAATACATGTTTATTGCCTTCCTTTCCCATAGGGGATTAATAAAAGTATAGTTGTAAATAAAAAGTGATCACTATTTTATGACCTTAGGGCAGGATATTTTTTTCAAGAGTTCAATGCAATCATGAACTCCTAGCACAGGTAATAACAGGTAACTCAGTAGCAAGAAGGAGAGCATTTAAAATTCCTAACACCACACATTTACATTGAAATAAAACACCATATGGCAGGAAGCGTCTCTTGCCCCTTGGCTCCTTTTTACTCACGGCATCCTCATTTTTGATGGGGAGGAGACATCTGGCTTAATAAAGTTATCAGACTATTGCTGTAAAAGGCAACTGGTCTTAAAAAGTAAATCCTCCGTCTGCAGAATTTTATAATCCAGAACATACAAGAAATGACTGAAAGGTCAGACTAAGCAGCAGGGAAAAGGGGTAAAAAATAAAAGAGGGAGAAATCCAAGGTGAAAATATCACTGACTTGATGAGAAAACTATCTGAAAGATGAAGAAAGAATGTTAGCACCTTCCTGAGGACTTGGAATATATTCCTGGTCACAGAAGTAATGGAGGGGCTCCAGGGGCAGAGGACTGAATCAGTGATCCCTTCCAACTGATAGTGAAATTAAGGGCAGGTTTCTGAAAATCACAATTAAGGTTAAATGGATTATCCAGTTTGGGATTCCCATGCTATTGCTGGCCCTTCCCACCCTCCCATCTCCCAACATAGAATCAATTCGTCGACAACATCTGCTTTTTAAGGAAAAAAGAAACCTCTGTCAGAAGATCTATGTTTAAACAAAGATTGAAGACTAAGGTTCAGCTGGGATGGGCCATGTGGCTTTCACGGGATCCGGAGTGTAGCTCCTCTGGCATGGCCTGTCTTCCTTTGTTGCCTGAACACAGCACTGCTGTCATGATTCTGTGAAGGCATCTTTCAATCAACTGGCATCTGAGAGTTTTCATTAATTTCACACACATTTGCAGAGAGCCTGCTACCTGCCAAGTAAGTGCTGTAAGCAATATAGAGGAAAATACAACTCGCCCTATGGTCTAAGAACATTTACAACAGAGAAACACCTATATCTAACTCAGGGGCAAAGAGTAATATAACGGAACAATAAATAAAATGCTGGGAAATCTGAGAAGAAGAAATAACAATTTGAATGCTTAAAAAATTTTGCTTGGCATTTATTCAGTAGTACCTAATAGGCAGTAAGAAGAGGAAAGAAAAACAAAAACACAAAAAACAAAAAAGTGAGCTATCCTAAAGAATGTGTGGTAGGCTTGTTCATCAAGTGCCCAAGAACTGCTAACGAGTGTCATGCCAAGTTCGGTTATTATTCATAAGATCACCTCAGTGCTCACTTTAACCTAAAGTGAGTGTAAATTGCTTCTCACCAAGATGCTGGTGAGCATGGCCTTGAAAAATAAAATCAGCCCTATTTTTTACTCATTCCAAGATGAAACACTATATGAGACTATAAAAGTACAAACAGAAGCTGGGGTGGTCATGTTAATGAAGTGGCACATGGACAGACTGCCCACAAATGGAGACTGTAGGTGGGAGGTTGTTCATTATAAACAGCCCTGATCTGAACCATCTGAATGTGTATGAGGCTCCCAGGACCACAGACACCCTGGGGCTTGCATCTCACACTCAGGAGTACCTGCCGTGTTGTCACTCAGAACTTTGCATCTTCTCTCTCATGTCAGCGCATCATCTTTCACCTCTAAATCTGTGTGTTCACCTGAGGCACATGTTCATTGTTTTAATTACATATGTAGAAGCACCTGTGAAAGTGTTTCAACAAGATTACTCTAGAAATTAAACTTCTAAAACTAAAATATGTGGACTTTATGACAAAAACATTTAGGGAATTGGAAAATAGTGGGAAAAAAAGATCGATGAAAACAAATTAATTTAAATATATTGAAATAATGTCTCATGGTTATTGATAAGGACTTTCAGTGCCAAATCCTTCAGCTGCTTCAGAGAGAATGTCTAAAACTCCAAGTGGGATTGTATCAATCTCTAACTGATCATAGTCCTAAAAGTCACCCAGGGTCATTGACAGTAGATTCCATCAGTAATAAAACACGTGCTGTCAATGATCACCTATACAACACAGGGAATGATCCAAAAACATTACAAAAATTTCCCTCAGCTTTTACACCTGTGATCCATGCTATTGCCTTTGCTTTCAGAGTCTTTCAATGAGTCTTCCTTGTCCCAACCGAGGGCGTTCACATTTGTCAGGAATGCTCTTCCCTTACTCCCTCTGTCCTTTTTCTACTCAATTCCACTCATCCTGAAGGATCATCTTAAATATCACCATTTTCTGGAAATGCTTTCCTAACCTGCCAGACTAGATCAGACCCTCTTACTATATGGTTTATAGGTCACTCCTCTTTATATTTCTAGCACCATCTACATTGTAACTAAGTGATTTTTCATGCCATTGCTTATAAAATGTGTGTCTTCCCTACTAACCTGTAAGTTCCATGAACTAAGGGACATTATTTGTCTTATTACTGTATAACTAACATCATAGTAAGCTCTCAAAGATGTTTGTTGAGTGAATATTCCAATTAAATGTCATTTGTCAAATTAAGGAAAAAAGTACCATGATGGGATAATAAGAACTGTTAGACCCTAATATTTTCAGTCATTCTTTTTCAGCCCCATAAGCATTTGACTCTAGTGTGGTGAAGAGAGTGTGATTTAACAACAACAACAAAAAAGCCAAGGACAGTTCAGGTGTCAGAATTAAAATAATAAAGGCAAGACATTAGAACCCTACTCCCTGAGACAGGAAAAGAATAAGAATCGTGCCAGCGATTCATACTATGTGATGACTATTATCCATCTGACCACCCATGTCCATTCTTCACCTTTCTCTACCCTGCTCTGTGCCCTGAGAAAATGCCCTCAATGGACCACATCACTTCATCCCCCTGTTGTCTGGCTTTATGTTGAGTTGAGCCAATGGGAGATGCCGGCAGGAGGTCAGAGAGCAGAAGGAGAGAGATCAAGGGATGTTTCCCTCCTTTGCTCCCTGACTGGTCACAGCTTGGCTCTGTGCATGCATGTGTGTTTGTGTGTGGTATGACAGGGATGCTGGGAAATTGTGGCTTTCTTGTGCCTTACTTAGCGTCTCTAGTGTCCAACTTACCTCCAACTAGGAGTCATAAGTGAACTGTGTGCGTATGGACCATGCTATTTGTGATAGAAGGCATCACATAAGAATAAGATGTCTTTGTCCTCAAAAAGCTTACATTCTAACAAGTATGCCTGTGATAAATCCATAGCAATGACAGCCACAATAAACCCATGGGAACTTTTCTCCAAGGGTACTTTGAAAAATTAACTCTTTCAAGTGACTAGAATTTTTAACAAATTATTGCACTATGATTTTTAAGTGGTTTTTGTTTTTGCAAGGTGAAGAACTACTTAACAAGACTTTACAGAGGAATCACATTCCATTTCAGTCATAAGAGACTAGTAAAAAGCAAAATGAGCCATGGAGGAGAGCTCAGATACCATGTTAATAAGGTCAGGACTGTAACCAAGGTCAGATACTATTATATGCTTTATGTGACCCTACATCTGAAGCAGAGGCATATATCAGAGCCCAAGTCTAGATCTTTCTCTGATGTCTTTGATGATAACAAAAGTATTATTACTTAATAATTATTTATTAATACTTAATAAAAATAGACTACCATGTAACATGTTAAATTTTCTTCTATTTTAATCACTAAGGACTTTGTTAAAATGTGAAAATGAACATTTAAAAAATATACAAACATCAAGTTATAGGGAATTAATTATTTTATGACTAGTATTTAGTGTCAGAAAAATCGCTTGATATTTGATGATGATGATATAATATAATGTCTAATATACATGTCATTTTTCTATTGTGCCAGAATATCTGATATTATTTCAATTAATACTCAAAGTCACACTACATAAAGTGAGTACTCATATTATCCTCATGTTAAAAGAATGGTGATCAAATTAAGAGCAATTAAGTAACTCACCCAATATTTTAGAGTTAAACCCATGAACTTCGATTTGGACCCATATTTGTCTCATTCAGAACTTTGTGTTCTGATCTTAAATAAATAGTTTAACCACTTAATGCTATATTTGCATTGTGCTTAGGAAAAAAATTCATTATTTCATAATAGCAGTCTATCTCATAAGTCCACAAGGAGAATTTTTGGAATCATGTCAGCAAAAAAATCTTAAAAAGAAGGTGCCATGCATGATATATTCTTGTGTTCTATTTATGCCCTTGGCTCATCACCAATTATTCACTTTCACCTGTGCATAATAAATCACTTCAATGCATTTTACAAAAAATTAACTCAATGCCCAGCAAAAATATTTATTCCCTACGCTGCTTCCTTGTAGGAAAACTCCTTAAAGAAACAGCAGTGGAAAATAACATACTTAATACCATCAGATGTTTCCATTAAATTTTTAATATTAGTGAATCAAAAATAATGTTTCAGCACTAAGAGAAAATAAAAATAAATTATACTCTAATTTTCATTAAGTGACTGATTTATATAACTCAGCTATTTACCACAATGTGTCATTTCACATGAAAATTTAAATTATTGCTAATAACATTTATCAAGTTTTGGAAATTAATGGTACAGGCAAGTTTTAAAACAACAGTGATTTTCAAAAACTTGAAAATTAAGTTAAAATATTCTAAGCCCTAGAAAAATATCTAAAATTTGCTTTCTATTCATTTAGTAGAAAGGATATATATCCTTTTATTTATTATATGCATGAGTAAATTAAAAGTATATATATATATGTGTAAATAAAACAAAATTTTGGTTTGGTTCAGTTTTGCGTTTATAGCGTGAGTTTCTAGTGATTGTGATATTCATTTCTTTGGAAAGTTATAAGAAGAAAACATGAGCACTATTGCAATGTTCTATCCAGGATTTCTGGTGTACTTCTCAGTTTTTCTCATCCCTACCCAACTTGTCAGCAATAAAATCTAGTTTCTACTTCACCCAGTATTAAGTTAATAAGAGACACACCTTTCCATAAGCCAATAAAGTTCTGAAATTAGTAAGGTGCACCTAACACTTAATGTAGAAGGTATGGATTTAACCTCTGGAGTACTCATGCTGATATGAAGTCATTGTGGCCTTCTTTATTTCTCAGTCTTCTGGCCAATCTACCTTACTTGCTTTCTGCTTGGATTCTGGTTTCTCAGCAGCACCTCAACTTTCTGCTAAGAAAAGAGTCAACCCCCAACTGCTTCTTACATTATAGTCTTCAGGTCTTCAATCTATTTTCCATACACCGCATAGCCAATGGATGAACCATGGTAATTTATATAGATGGACAGATGTAATTATTAGTTTGATACCCACTTCACCATTCTATCCCAAACAACACATTCACTCTTTGCCTCAACTTCTATGCTCTGCCATTTCCTTAGTCCCAACTGGCTCAATTTCTAGGGAGTGGAGCTACCTCTATTATCCATTAATTGCTGTCAACCCTCACTTTGTGCTGTCCTTAATTAACCTTCCAAGTACCAGTCAGTCGCTGCTAACACACGAAGTCAAGGAGCATGAGCCTACATGTTGGCAGGTACATACAGTTTTTTTTTTCTGCTGTTCATTTTCCTTATTTGACTAAATATCCTTAAACAGTTCTGGAAATTCCCCTTTTCTATGCCTTCTTAAACTTGATTGCCTAAACATTTGGTGACTTGCCATTTCTATTAAATAAACTTTCTGTGCACTAGCATCTCAACAAAGGATCCCCAATTTCAGTGAAGCCATGATGCGCTATTCTGTATTACCTGAGTTTCTAACAACTCCGTTTTTGCATGTTTGTGATACATTGAAATATTTTTTTAGTTAGAATGATTAATAATTAATAGAACATAGATTTCAAAAGACCTCATTCCCATCAAAACAACAAGATATGTCCAGTGAAACAAATAAGAACATAATACTTTTTTAAGCCATTTAAGAGATAAGGACACAAAGAAGTCTAAAAGAAATGAACTTCAGAGAGATGAGCCTTTAAATTGGCAAAACCAAAGGACTTTTGCATACCTGGAGACAGCTATTAAAAGCCTGAAAAAAATTATCTTTTACTCAGACAAGGAGAAATAAGCTAAACTTCTGACAAATTTATGAACACACACATCAGATTAGAATCTAGAGGAACTCTAGCACAAAGCACTCACACAGTCTCTGGGTCTTGAATATTTATGGACTCTAAATCTGAGTGTCTTTCAGGCAGGGAGACTCCCAATATCACATTATCCAAGTCTTCAGCCTCCCAAAATTTCATTCTTAAAGCCTGAGGTCTAATGGTATAATAGTGAGAAAATTTGTCAGACTTGAGGTTACCCAGATTTTTTGTATTTGGTCTCAAAGCCCTACTGGAAGAAGAGACTGAACTTCTACCTCTTTGCCAAAACTCTGCCAATTGAAATTTTGAAAAGATAAAAGCTATTAGAGAATGCAAATTGGTACAGCCAGTGTGAAAAGCAGTATAAAGGTTTCTCAGAAAATTAAAAATAGTACTATATGATACAGCAATCCTACTCCTGGGAATATGGTCAAAATAAATAAAATCACTATTTTGAAGAGGTATGTGCACTTCAATATTTATTGCAGCACTATTTACAATTCCCAAGATATGGAAGCAACCTAGTTTCTGGTAGATGAATGGATAAAGAAAATGTGGTATAGATATACAATGGGATATTGTTCAGCCATGAGACAGAAGGAAATCCTCCTATCTGGGACAACATGAATGTACCTGGAGGACATTATGCTAAATGAAATAATCAGACCCAGAAGGACAAATACCATATAATCTTACTTATATGTGGAATCTAAAAAAAGCCAAACTCATAGAACCAGAGTAGAATGGTGTCAAGAGGGGCTGGGTGGTGGGGAAAATGGGGAGATGTTAATCAAAGGGACAAACTATCATCTATAAGATGAGTAAGTTCTGTGGGTCTAATGTACAGCGTGATGATTATAGTAAATAATACTGTACTGTATACTTGAAATTTGCTAAAAGAATATATCAAGTGTTTTCATCACAAAAGAGATAGCTCTTTGGGGTTATGGGTGTGTTAACTAGCTTCATTTTTGTAATCTTTCCACAATATATACATATATTAAATCATCATGCTGTACACTTGGAAAAAATCACTTTGCACAACATAAATATATACAATTTTTATTTGTCAATCATACTTCAATAAAGCTGGGGGAGGAAAAGATATCCATGTAGCACATATAGGACTAGATAAAGAAGCACAGAAAAATCTTAGACATCTGTTGCTCAATTGCAAGGCCACAGTAGAGGGATTAAACTGTAAGTTACACCAAACACACTCAAATACTAATTGATTGAGAGGAATCATTCTTCACTTGAACTGCCTAAGATTACAGTTTGTTCTAGCAATAAAAATGAGTGGGAAAAGCAAAGAAACAAGGAGATATGACCTATAGTCATGAGAAAAAAAATAATTCAATATAAACAGGCCACAGATTGCCCAGATGTTGGAAAAATTAGAACAAGTTTTAAAATCAAAGAATCTATGGTAACAGATTGATAAGCTATAGGATGAAGAATCCAAGAGATATTTAGAAGCAATTTTAAAACACATGGAGATCACAAAATAAAAAATATTTTGAATAAAAAATTTACTGACAAGATCAGGTGCTTATCAAAGAACTTCTCAGACCACAATGATATGAAGCTAGAAATAAATTACACAAAGCAAACAAAAAAGCCTGCAAACACATGGAGGCTAAACAATATGCTTCTAAATAATCAATGAATCAATGACCAAATTAAAACAGAAATCAATCAATACATGGAGACAAAACAAAAATACAAGAGTCTGATATTTGTGGGGTGCTGCAAAGGCTGTTATATGAGGGAAGTAAATAGCAATACAGGCCAACCTCAAGAAACAAGAACAATCCCAAGTAAACAGTCTAAACTCACAATTAAACTAGAAAAATAACAAATGAAACCCAAAGTTAATAGGAGGGCTATAATAAAGAACAAAGCAGAAATAAATAATACAGAGAAGAATAAAACAATAGAAAAAAATTAATGAAACTAACAGCTGGTTCTTTAAGAAAATAAACAAAATAGATAAACCCCTAGCCAATCTGATCAAGAAAAAAAAATAGAGTATACAAATAAAATCAGAAATGAAGAAAGAATAGTCACAACAGATACTACAGAAATACAAAGAATTATTAGAGAATATTATGAAAAATTATATGCCAATAAACTCAACAACCTAGAAGAAATGAACAAATTCCTAGAAAAATACAACCTCCCAAATTTGACCCAGGAAGAAACAGAAAATCTGAACTAATGAAATTGAACTGGTAATCAGAAAACTTACAAAAAAAATAAGTCCAGGACCAGGTGGCTCCACAAATGAATTCTACCAACATTTAAAGAAGAGTTAATACCCGTCCTTCTTAAAGTATTCCAAAAAGCAGAAGAGGAGGGAATATTTTCAAACTCATTATATGAGGCAAGCATCACTCTAATACCAACACCAGACAGAGACACTACAAAAAAGAAAAATTATAGACCAATATCCCTGATGAACATAAATGCAAAAATCTTCAAAAAAATAGTAGCAAACCAAATTCAAAACTTATTCAGAAGGATCATCCATCATGACCAAGTGGGATTTATTCCAGGGATTCAAGGATGGAATAATATTCATAAATCAATCAATATCAGAAACCATGTTAAAAGGATAAAAACCACATGATCATCTCAATAGATGCTGAAAAAGCATTTGACAAAATTCAACATCCATTCATGATAAACACTCAACAAAATGGGTACAGAGGGTAGGTACCTCAACAACATAAAAACCATATATGATAAGTCCACAGCTAACATCATACTTAATGGTGAAAAGCTGAAACCTTTTACTCTAAGATGGGGAACAAGACAAGGATGTCTATTCTCATCACTTTTATTCAACATAGTACTGTAGGTCCTAGCCATAGCAATTAGACAACACAAACTGGTAAAGAAGAAGTTAAACTGTCACTATTTGCAGATGACATGATACTATACATAGAAAACCCTAAAGGCTCCACCAAAAAACTATTAGAACTAATAACTGGATTCAGCAAAGTTGGAGGATACAAAATTAATACACAGAAATATGTTGCTTTCCTATATATTAAAAATGAACTAGCAGAAAGAGAAATCAGGAAAACAGTTCCATTTACAGTTGCATCAAAAAGAATAACATACCTAGGAATAAACCTAACCAAGGAAGTGAAAGACCCATACACTGAAAACTATAAGAAACTCAGGAGAGAAATAAGTAGAAATCTACCCCATGCTCATGGATAGGAAGAATTAATATTGTCAAAATGGCCATCCTGCCCAAAGCAATTTACAAAGTCAAAGCAATCTCTATCAAAATTCCTACAGCATTTTTTTCAGTGAACTAGAACAAATAGTTCTAAAATTCATATGGAACCACAAAAGACCCCAAAAAGCCAAAGAAATCCTGAGAGAGAAGAACAAATCTGCAGTTACTATGCTCCCTGACTTCAAGCTATACTACAAAGCTATAGTAATCAAAACAGCATGGTACAGGCACAAGAAAAGACCTAAAGACCTATAGATCAATGGAACAAAATAGAGTACCCAGATATAAACCCATACATGTATGGTCACTTAATATGATAAAGGAGCCATAAACATACAATGGGGAGAACACAGCCTCTTCAATAACTGGTGTTAGGAAAACGACATACAAGAGAATGCACCTGGATTACTGTCTAACTCCATATACAAAAGTAAACTTGAAATGGATCAAAGACCTGAATGTAAGACATGAAACTCTTAGAGGAAAACATAGGTGAAAATCTCTTGAACATAAGTATGAGCAATTTTTTCCTGGATACATCTCCTCCTGCAAAGGAAACAAAATTAAAAATGAACACATAGGACTACATCAAACTAAAAAGCTTTTGTACAGCAATGGACACCATCTGCTGAACAAAAAGGCAACCTACAGTGTGGGAAAATATATTTGTAAATGATTTATCTAATAAGGGGTTAACATCCAAAATATATAAAGAGCTCATATGCTTCAACACCAAAAAACAAATAACCCAATTAAAAAGTGGGCAGAGGATCTGAACAAACGTTTCTCCAAAGAAGAAATACAGATGGCCAAAAGACACATGAAAAGATGCTACACATCACTAATCATCAGGGAAATGAAAATCAAAACCATAATAAGGTATAACCTCAAACCAGTCAGAATGGTCACTATCCAAAAGACAAGAAATAATAAATGTCGGTGAGGATTTGGAGAAATGGGAACCCTCCCACACTGCTGGTGGGAAATTCAGTTGGTGTAGCCACTATAGAAAACAGTATGGAGGTTCCTCAAAAAACTAAAAATAGAAATACGATCTGACCCAGGAATTCCACTCCTTGGAATTTAGCTTAAGAAAACAAAATCCGACTTCCGGGAAGATGGCGGTGTGAGCAGGGCGGCAGAAATCTCCCAACACTATATTTATCTACGAAAACACAGAAAATACATCTATTCCTAAAAGAGAGATGAGAATACACAGGAAAGCGCACAGCGTGCAGCTACACCCGAGAGGACTCGGCACCCCAAGAGGCGGGTAAGATCCGGAGCCGCGACACGGCGGGACCGAGCCCTCCCCCACCCCAGCGCACCGGCGGGAGGAGAGGATTCAGAGCCGGGAGGGGGTGGAAGTACACCCCGCGAAGTAGTAGCCAGCCCCGGTGATCTGCGCGGGGAGCGCTGACCCACATTGCGCAGTGCAGCGGAGATTGGAGAGACAGAGGGGCAGGATCTGAGCGGGGAACGCGCCAGGGGGCTTGCAGTCGGCTCCGGGAAGGAAAAAAAAAAGTGCGCACTTTCCTCAGCGGTCTTAAAGAGACAGGAGCCCAGCGGAGGAGCCGGATCACCCCAGCACACTCAGCCCAGCAGGCTGGGAGTCCTGGGGAGTTTCAGACGCCTTAGCTGGCGACTGAGGAAGCGTAGCCATACTTAACACTTCTCACTGAGATCAACAGCCTCCTATTCGTTCCCACCCCTGCCAGAGCGATAAAGGGCCCTGCGGAGCGGCACAGTCACAGCTGTGGAATAGTGGGGCAATAGCGCCACCTAGAGCATTCCCACAGAATCTACGTCCGGTGGGCATTTTTTTTGTTTTTTTGTTTTGTTTTTTGTTTTGTTTCTGTTTTTTCTTTTCTTTCTTTTTTTCTTTTTTTCTTTCTTTCTTTTTTTTCTTTTTTTCTCTTTTTTTTCTCTTTTTTTTTCTTCTCTTTTTAAAGTCTTAAAGAGCCCAGCTGACATACGTGGCAACTATCAGTGACCAAATTATACAGCCATGAAAAGACAGAGGAATATGGTTCAGACCAAAATCAACCAGACAAACCCAGAGAGGGAGTCTGAAGGGATGGAAATGCACAGCCTCCCTGAAAAAGAATTTAGAATAAAAGTCATAACCATGCTGATGGAACTACAGAGAAATGTGCAAGAGCTGAGGGAGGAAGTGAGGGAACTGAGGAAAGACAATACAGAAATCAGACAAGCAATCGACGGGCTTAACAGCAGAATGGATGAGATGCGAGAGACTGTTAATGGAATAGAAAACAGAGAACAGGAGTACAGAGCAGCTGAGGCAGAGAGACATAAAAGGATTTCTAGGAATGAAAGAATATTAAGAGAACTGTGTGACCAATCCAGACGGAACAATAATCGCATTATAGGAGTACCTGAGGAAGAAGAGAGAGAAAAAGGGATAGAAAGTGTCTTTGAAGAAATAATTGCTGAAAACTTTCCCTCGCTGGGGAAGGAAGTAGTCTCGCAGTCCACCGAAGCTCATAGATCTCCCAACACAAGGGACCCAAGGAAGACAACACCAAGACACATAATAATTAAGATGGCAAAGATCAGAGATAAAGACAGGGTATTAAAGGCAGCTAGAGAGAGAAAAAAGATCACCTACAAAGGAAAACCCATCAGACTATCATCAGACTTCTCAACAGAAAACTTACAGGCCAGAAGAGAATGGCATGATATATTTAACGCAATGAAACAGAAGGGCCTTGAACCAAGAATATGGTATCCAGCACGATTATCATTTAAATATGATGGAGGGATTAAACAATTTCCAGATAAACGAAAGTTAAGAGAATTTGCGTCTCATAAACCACCTCTACAGGATATCTTAAATGGACTGCTCTAGATGGAAGCACACCTAAGGCTAAAAAGATGTCACCAGAGGAAAAAAAAATCATAGCAAAGAAAGCAGACCATCCAAATACCAACTAAAGGCAAAGAATAAAACACCTATTATAGAAATAATGGAGGAGGAGGAATAAGAACGGAGAGAAAGAAAGAAACATCAGACTGTGTTTACAATAACTTAACAAGAAAGTTAAGTTAGATTGTTAGATAGTAAAGAAGCAACCCTTGAACCCTTGGTAACCACGAATCTAAAGCCAGCAATGGCAATAAGTACATACCTATCAATAATCACCTAAATGTAAATGGACTGAATGCACCAATCAAAAGACACAGAGTAACAGAATGGATAAAAAAGCAAGACCCATCTGTATACTGCCTACAAGAAACTCACCTCAAATCAAACATACACAGACTAAAAAGTGAAAGGGATGGAAAAAAGATATTTCATGCAAACAACAAGAGAAAAAAAAAGCAGGTGTTGCAGTACTTGTATCAGACAAAATAGACTTCAAAGCGAAGAAAGTAGCAAAAGATAAGAGAGGACATTATAATGATAAGGGGTCAGTCCAACAGAAGATATAACCATTATAAATATATCGCACCAACACAGGAGCGCCAGCATATGTGAGACAAATACTAACAGAATTAAAGGAGAAATATGAACTGGCAATGCATTCATCTTAGGAGACTTCAACACCACTCGCCAGAGGACAGATCAACCAGACAGAAAATAAGTAAAGACACAGAGGCACTGGAACAACACTAGAACAGATGGACCTAACAGACATCTACAGAACTCTACACCCAAAAGCAACAGGATACACATTCTTCTCAAGTGCACATGGAACATTTTCCTGAATAGACCACATACTAGGCCACAAAAAGAACCTCAGTAATTTCAAAAATATTGAAATCCTACCAACCAACTTCTCAGATCACCAAGGTATAAAACCAGAAATAAATTTTAGAAAGAAATCAAAAAGGCTCACAAATACATGGAGACATAACAACATTCTCCTAAATAATGAATTGGTTAACAACCAAATCAAAACAGAAAACAAAGAATATATGGAGACTAATGAGAACAACAACACAAAGCCACAACTTCTGTGGGACACAGCAAAGGCAGTTCTAAGAGGAAAGTATATTGCAATCCAGGCCTATTTAAAGAAGGAAGAACATTCCCAAGTGAATAGTCTAAAGACACAATTGCAGAAATTGGAGAAAAAGAAGAACAAATGAGGCCCAAGAAGTCACCCAGAAGGAGGACCTGTGGAATTAGAGAAGAAATAAATGAGTGAGAAGAATAAAACAATGAAAAAAATCAATGAACCAAAAGAGCTGGTTCTTTGAAAAAATAAACAAAATAGATAAACCCTAGCCAGACTCATTAAGAGAAAAAGAGAATCTACACACATAAACAGAATCAGAAATGAGAAAGGAAAATCACGACAGACCCCACAGAAATACAAAGAATTATAAGAGAATATTATGAGAATCTATATGCTAATAAGCTGGAAAACATAGAAGAAATGGACAACTTCTTAGAAAAATACAACCTTCCAAGACTGACCAAGCAAGAAACAGAAAAACTAAACAGACCAATCACCAGCGACGAAATCGAATTGGTAATCAAAAAACTACCCAAGAACAAAACCCTGGGCCTGATGGATTCA
>JAVSCE010022600.1:0-17962 GCA_032199065.1 Smutsia gigantea | reverse complement strand
TTCCCAAAGCACAGAGCATTTGTTGTCTCTCATCTGAAATAGATGGTTGTGTCTTGCTGGAGCTTACAGGTATGTACAATTGTTTATTCTCTGAAGGTGATTCTTCATCATAAGGTATCAGAAACAGGTTCTCTAGGGAAAACATCTGTTCCGCTATAATGCTAGCATCTGCCAAGGTAGGTGTGCTAACAAAAAAGAAGTTGATCATAGTGGTTCAGGGAGCTCAAATCCACAAGCTAATGTAATATCACAGACAGACAGGCTGAGTCTTTCCTCCATCGCTCATACACATAGCCTGGTTCTGGCCATGCCAGACATAGAACACATAGTGAGATAGCATTGGGCCTGGGTCAGTACTGGAGGCACAGGACATGTGGTCCACTTATCAAAAGGACCTGAGACCAAACTAGACACTGGCTGTGCTCTAGCATTTCCTTAGGGCTTTCTAGTGTTTCAGTTGGGCTTGATTATGGATCTGAGGTGTTGGGCATGGCACCTGAGAGAGGTACAGTGTAGTGGATAGGGGCATGAGCATTGGATCCAGATTGCCATGGTTCAGGTGCTTACCTCTGCAACTAACTGTGTTTTTTGGGAAACACAAGTTAGTATTGGGCAAGTCACTTAACCTCTCTCAGCCTCTATTTCAGAATTGGATGTAAATGGACAAGAGATGTGAAGGCACCATAAGCAATCTGGAAATGTGTGCTCTTAGAGCTGTTTAGAGTGAATAGCAAACAGTTCATACTAACCCAGTTAAACCTAGGTAATAACTAACCCTTTGATAAAAGTCGTCTTGGGAGAGAGCTCTGAGCCTCCAGAGGATTTTAATCTACATATATCCCTACTTTTATCTTAACTCTCTTTACTCTAACAGAATGTACAGGCCTCCCTCACCTTTAGCCTGCGCTCCCTGCCCTAGGGATGGTGAGCAACCTGAGTACTTTCTTGAATTTACAGAGGATTTACAACACATGAGTTGATGGAGCTTCAGCTCCCACTCCATTCCCATTCCACAAATGCTTTCTGAGTGTTTCTGTAAAGCAAGGCACTTTGGTGCTCAGTAGGATTTTGGTGCTGGCAAAAGTAATTTTTGGTTCTAAAAATCTGTTCACTGTCCTGTTGCTTTTGATCAACCCTTATCTGATACTGCATTACGCATTTAACCCTGTGCTAACAATGTCCCTTGCTCCTTCTCCACTGCTTATATATCCACTGTGATGCAGATCCATATTGTTGTCATTCCTGGAGGCCACAGTAAGGTGCCCGCTGAGAAACTTAAAAAGTTGAGAGTTAAACTCTGAAGGTCATATGCCATAGGTCGGAGGGTAGAGTTAGTTGCTTAAAGAGGCAGCATGGCTCTTGGACCAGCAAGGCTGGACAGCAATCAGACCTGCTCTGTTAACATTTCTGAAGACTGAAACAACCTTGACAGTGGTGGAAAGGTAATCCCACACTATCAGGATCCTTCTAAGCACAGTAGAGTAGAGAGAGAATCTGGGCCAAGTAGAATGGCCAGTAGAGCACCTTTGGTAAGACTCCTTGGGCTGGGTGGGGAAGCTCAGGCTGCATCAACTGAGGAATATTTCTCAGGATCTCCTAAATTCTCTTGCTCTGAACCCATAGTCATTAAGACCTCTGGCCTCCCATGCAAAAGGGAATGTGCTGATCTGCCACTTTGAGTCATCTGTTACTCTTTTGACATTTTTATTTCTCAAGGTAAATGGATGAGTCAGCATTTTGTTGGGTCTTCTATTTTGGTTTCATGAGCTTAATGAGTATGAGGATGCATCTCAGAGAGGGGGCCATGACCAATGTCCAGACAGATCAGGTTCCTGGGTTTGCCATGTGAAGCCTAGGCCTTATTTGATGACACCGTTGCCCAGTCCTTGTCAACTCTGACAAAAATCTAACCCCTTGCCTGAGTTGTGACATCATTTTCCTAACAAATTTCCCATTTTCCTGCCTCTTGTTTCTTCCCCCTTTACTCCATCCTGTACCTAACTGCAAATGCTTCTTTCTCCACATTTCCATTTTATCATGTCACCTGCTCAAGAAACTATGTGAATACCTATTGCTCACCAAAAGAATTTGAAGAGGCATGTAAAAGATCCCCACCAAAGGATGCTTTATTTCATCTCAACTGCCAAACTACCAGAAATGTTACCATCAGAGCTTCATTCCTTTTAGTTTAAAGCCCAGGATTTTGGAGCGCTCTGTTTTTATTCTCTTTTAACCTCCACTGTTCTTTATGAGAAGTCACACATCATTCTTACTTTTGTTACTTTGTACATAAATGTACTTTTTTCCTCTGGCTACTTTTACATTTTTCTCCTTATTTCTGGTTTTCAGTATTTAGACTAAGATGTGGCTATGTTTGGCTTCCTTTGTTTTTACACTGCTTAGGGGTCACTGAGCTTCCTGAATATGTGGATTGTTGATTTTTATTAAATGTAGAAAAGTTTGGTCAGTATTTCTTCAAATAATTCTCATGCGCCATTGTCTCTCTCCTCTCCATCTGAGACTCATTTAAGCTCGGCTGATACCATCCTACAGGTCACTGTAATGCAGTTCACTCTTTTTTCAAATTTTGTCTACTCTATTTTTTAGTTTAGGTGAT
This sequence comes from Smutsia gigantea, assembly GCA_032199065.1. Classification (NCBI taxonomy): domain Eukaryota; kingdom Metazoa; phylum Chordata; class Mammalia; order Pholidota; family Manidae; genus Smutsia; species Smutsia gigantea. The sequence continues at coordinate 15,345 of JAVSCE010022600.1, read as the reverse complement.
TTTATTGTCCTATCCTCAACTTCACTGACTCTTCTGTTGGATGCAATCTACTGTCAAAGCCAGTTAGAGAATTTTTTTTATTTTTGATATTGTATTTTTTTTTAGTTCTAGAATTTTTAGTTGGCTCTTTTTTTGGTTTAAGAATGTCTACTGAAACTCCCTATTTTTCCACCATTTACCTATTTTTTTACTGTAAATTCTTTAACATATTTATCATAGTAATTTTAAAATCCATGTCTGTTTATTACAACATCTGGATCATCTGTGGGTCTGTTGATACTGACTGATTTTTTTCCACATATTCCTGTTTATTTTGTTTCCTCATGTATCTAATAATTTTTGATTATATACTGTGTGATACATTATATAAATTCTCGATTTGCTTATCTTCCTTTGAAGATTGTTGAGTTTTGCTTTGATTGGCAATTAAATTACTGGTGGATCACTTTGATCTTTTGTGCCTCATTAAGGTATGTCTTAGTTTTGCCTTTTATCCTTGGATAAGTTCCTTAACCTGGCATGGGGCATTTATTACAAAGATGTAGCCCTGATGGAATTACAATGTAAAGTCTGAGGTGTTTATTTACCAAGCTCTTCTAAGCAGAGAAACTCTGAACTCTTCTCTGCAGTGGGCTAGTTAGCTAGTGTGATTCTCCTGTTTCGTGGGCCAAATTTCCTCTAGTTCCTTTTTGCTTTTGGTCACTGTCCAGCACCTCCAAATAGTCATTTCATATGTTTTTCAGAGTTTATAGTTGTTATCAGAAGGGTTAGTACCATATTAGCTACACCATCATTACTAGAAGTCCTAAGCCTCCTCTTTGCCATTGTAAACCATCCCTGCACAGGTTAATGCATGAAACTCTTATTGCCCATTAGTACATTTTTTAAGACAGAAGTTGGGGTTCTCTCTTTGATTGATTGACCATGGCCACTGATCCCCAGTGACCAGCTACTCCTTGCCTGTCTCATCTGCTCACCTGCAGTAACTATTTTGGCACAACATGAGCTTGTGGGGATAATGCTTTAAAAGTGATGTGACTGGTTTTATATTATTATAGTGACAGATCAACAACCATGAGGTTGACTGGGTGAGCATCAGAAATATACAGTATGCTCATGGAACTCTTTGGGAGGCCAGAGAGCATAACTGTTTGGAACACATGCTTTGGTGTTACATGTCCTAAGTTTGATTTTGAGCAATTTCCTTACACCCATGAGTCTCCATTCTCTCATTGTAAAATGGGGATATTATCTCACAGAGTCATTGTGAGAATTATATAAACTGATATATATAGATATATCTTAGCACAGTACCTGGTAAGTGTTCATTAAATAATTATCAAAACTTTGGAAAGTCAAGAAAATATATCTTTGCTATCACTACACTGTTAGAGAGGGTGAAAGCAGCAAATTTAGGACAAAATTTCCCTAGATCACTATTTCTCAGAATGTAATCAGCAGCCCCCTTGCAACAGGATGATCTGAGATTGCTTATTAATAAGGCAGACTTCCTAGCTCCCGTCTCAGAACTAGCAAACTGAAATTGGCAGGGGCGGGGTCTAAGACTATGAATTCCTAATTAGCTTCCTAAATAATTCCTACACTCAGTAAGTTTTGAAAACTACTGGAAAATTCAGAGGCAAAGAGAAGTTTCTTGGGGGGTAGAGAGACTGCAGGACTTTGAACTCCCACCTCACCATCGAAAAGTCTAGATTTTATTGCCTTTCTGGCATTGATGTCTATAATTATTATTTTAGACAGAGACTGAAAATTTTTAGTCATCCTTAAGTGTCTGGCTGGAGGGCAATCAGCAGAGTGATTAAACCAAAAGAGGTTATAATTCATCCTTTATATTCGTGGTTAAAGGCATTCTGCTGCATAGCTTTTCACCTGTGAAGTACTCCAGAGCTTTTAAATCATCTTTTACTAAGGAGAAATCCCAGCTTTTTAGAAGAGTAGATATTGTTTATAATCCTTCCTTTCTCTTACTTTTAACAAACATGTTAAAACAATTAAATTTGGGATTGCAGTTTTCATTTCCTTTTTATTGTGGAATCATGACAGGTTTTATAATTTACTTAATGTTGCATCTTACAGCATACGGTAATTACAAGGATCATAGATACAGTTGATCATGGTTTCTAAAATCTGTGTTTTTTTTTAAGTAAAACTCAAATCTTTAAAACTGAGTTTTTTTAAAGTAAAACTCAAAAAAACCTATCTTTAGTAAACATATAAAGACTAAGACAGTATCACCAAAAGCAGAGGGAGAAGAGGTAAGGATAGGGACTCACCAGGGTGAGTCTTAGGTATCCAGTACATTGCCTGTCACTCAGTCAGTACTCACTAGAGACTTACTGCAAGAATGAATGAATGAATAAATGCACCCTATGCACTTTCTGTTTGGGACTGATGGAGCCCCACTTTTGAGGAGGTGAATGGGTATGTCCTGTCTTAGGGAAATCCTCTCCTCATAGCTTCTCCACTTTCAACCTGATGTGCTGGGATGGAAAAACTTGTACAAGTGCCAACTGCAGAAGCTGCTGAAGGGCTGCCAGGCTGGGACAGAGTCAGGTATGATCTATCCACAGGCAACCCACCTGTATCTTCCTCTGTGGGCATGCTCCTTTCTATCATACCCTTTATCCCAAAGTCCAATTTCCAGAATTTTCCACAGTATTCTTAGCTTACTCATCTATATTGCCTCCCAGGGTGCTACTCAACTCAGGATCCTCCCCTATTGCCCTCCAAAGGAACCCTTCTGGAAATTTTACCAGACAAATGAGGAACAGAAAACTATAACCATGAAACAAACCCCTTTGATCTAAAAAAAATAAATCCAACATCCAGCAAAAATTGATGGACACCCGCTCATGAACAGCAGTGGTGATGCTATGGATTTGCTTGCTGGCTGTTTCACTTGCTGAGGGAATTGTTTTAATTTTCCAGACCTGGAGAAACATACTCTATTAATGTTTTGCCCATTGTGTGTGGCTTGACAGTTCTCCTGACTTGCTGCAATCATATGCATGAAACTCTGGGAGTTTCAGTTATTTTGTGACACAGAGCCTAATTTTTTTCATTCTAAAAGCTTACCCTCTATTGAAAGAATTTTAGGGTATTGTCTTTATACAATGTTGATATATATAATAAACTATGTTTTGTTCACAAAAAGATTTATAAGTGTAAGGGGCATCCCATCCATGTTTAATGTGCTTACTGCTTTTAAAGATCAATTTATGTCTGATTAAAAAAACAACAAATCTATAGTTCTGTATAAGGCAAGTATTCATAATATAAAAATGCATAGAGGAAGAGGAAACAAAGTGGCAATTAACACAGCACACAAACAGGCTGAAAGCTGATCTTAGGTGAATGGTTTGTGCTGGTGGGCCAGGGATGAGAGTACAGTACAGGTTGATGGTGATTGTTAAGAATTACTAGATTGTTGTGGACACTAATAACAAGGTTCTTCTCATGTCTCCTCACTCACAACACCTGTAGTGGGTTGAATATTGGTTCCTAAAATATATGTCCATGTCCTAATCCCCAGAATGTGTGAATGTGAACTTGTTTGGGAAATGTGTTTTTGCAGATGTAATTAAGTGGACGATCTTGAGATGAGATCATTCTGGATTAGGGTGGGCCCAAAGTCCAAAGACTGTCCTAGAGGAGAGAAGAAAAGAGAAAAGAAGAGAAAACACAGACACATGGAACCGAAGGTGATGTGAAGACAGAAGAAGAAACTAAAGTGATGTGACCATAAGCCAAGGACACCAAAAAACACCTAGAGCCACCAGAAGCTGAAAGAGGCAAGTAAGGAATCTCCTCAGAACCTTCAGAGGGAGTGTGGCCTTAATGGCACCCTGATTTCAGACTTCTGGCATCCAAACTGTGAAAGAATCCATTTCTGTTGTGTTTAAGCCACCTAGTGTGTGGTAATTTGTTATGGCAGCTCTAGACCAATACACCATGTCAGCGCTCTGGCCAGCTGGACTGCCAACTGCTAGAATATACATTTCTTTACAGAAGGCTTCCTCTGGCTGCTAAGTCCTACTCTGCCCACTTGTTGAGCGGGTTAAGCTAGTTGTGCCTACCTTAGAAGCTCTCAGGTAAAGACTGACGGGGGTGTATAAAGCCACCAGCCCCCTCACTCCTTGGGTGGGGTGACTCTGTGGCTACCATCCTGTGCTGGCTCCTAGAATTTAGTTCCAGCTCTGCACAGTGCAAACTAGTGTATGAATTCTGTACTGGTTTCCCTCCTTTCCCCAGTTTCAATTGTCCACTCCTAGTTTTTGCTGGGATAGTCTGCCAAATAAATTACTTCTACTTGAATGCTTGTCTCAGGGTCTACTTCAGATGGGGATTCCAAAGTAAGACAAATATAAAGGAAATGACATTGTCTTAGTAGTTGTGAGAAGGTATTATCTCAGTGAGGTGATGTGTTGGGCATTTTCCTGGGCTGTTCCATGAAAGTTGTCTGATTCTAAGTATGTAGGTATCCATAACATCCCTATGAAAAGGATTTGAAGTAGCACTTGAATTGTGATATTTAATATATCATGTCATATTCTTTTATTCTGTCCACTACAAAAAAACATTATGCCTTGACACATAATTGGTGCTCAACACCTACATATATGGTAAATGAATGATTTACTTAATATATACATATTTAGATATAATATTTCAGAAAGTTTACCATATATATATTATAAAAATTATTTTAGGGAGTATTTTGGAAATGAATAAAACTTTTGTGTTTCCTTTCAAGTGAACACCTTTGACAGATACTGTTTTCTAGACATTTTCTAGACATTCAATGAAACATTTACTTTAATTAGTATCCTTAAGTTCTTTACCAGGTTTCAGCTTTGAATTGTTCATCAGTCTATGTTTTAAGTAGGTACATGATTAATAAGCTATATCCCTCCCCTCAAAGTAGAGGTCAGTGCCAATAAATGGCAAGTGGCCATTTTTATTTTATGCAAATTTGTTTTCCTCTTTGTTCACAATTAGATGCTCTTTTTTAAAGTGTTCAAAATTCCTTTCTTATCCTCATTGTCGAAGTCCAATTAGCTCCTTCTTCCATATACTGTTTTTTTGTGTGTGTGAAATTTGAAAAAAAATTATGATTGAATGATAAACAAAATATCAAAATTAACTTTCCAGATATTATACTTCAACATTCCCATTCTTTGTTTTCATTTAGTATGCCCTCCCCTTTTTTGGTTCCTAGACTCTTCCTTTGCTTTCATTTAAACAAGCAAACCAAAAATTCCCAATGGAGAAAAAGGTGTTCCCGCATAATAATTTTCACCAAATGCAATGCTATCCTCGTATTCAAAAGTGCTTGCTTGCTTGATGCTGTCTTAAATGGTTACGTGTATCTCTGAATATTGGTAAAAAGTTATTGAAGCCACTGACTTCATTGCTCTTTTTATCTCTTCTCAAAGCCCTGAGAAAATGACCTGAAGGTCAAGTAAATAAGTTGTAAACAATGGGTAATAAGCAATATAAGATTTTTAAAAGAAAACTATTTTAGTGTGGATATGCCCTGGTGCAGCCAAAGTGTTTTAATTTCACAAGTATGTGGAAATAGCTGCATACAGTCTAGTCTCTGTAGAAAATATATTTGACCTTTTAAAAAATACTGCCCACACCAGTGACTATTTTTTCCTTATGAAAATAGAGGAAATTATGGCAAGTTTCAAGTTAGCTGAAAAAGAGAGCAACTGGCTGTGGAAAAGTCTGCTGAAGTCATACAAACAAGAAATGACTATTTCCTTCATTCCAAAAGCAGCAGGCTCCCTGAAAATTATTATTTGTTTCTTAACAAAACACTTCTGGGCCCATGCTTCCATCAGGAAATCTTTATTGGAAGTTTCTTAGATCTTCAGAATACAGTAGATAAATTGTTCCTGCTTCCATTTATTAAATTATTATCAAAAACACCATTCACTGGGAAAAAATAAGCAAATTTTATATTAATATAACTAGATAGTATATTAACTTTAATCTTTAATAAAAGTTTACAGAGCAGGACAGAAATGTGATAATGTTTCAATAACCCATTCTTATTGTCTGTGTTCACAGTGAACTGAATGCTTATCCCCGTTTTTCCCTAGCAGGAAACAAGGTATTTTTGTATCAAAATGAGGCCATTTGCTGACACGTGGATTTGCATGCAATTTTAAATACTGCTGAAAAATGGACAGTCTAGGTACAAATACTATATAAGAAAGAAACTAAATGGAGATATTTTGCGTTGAAGTACAAAATCCAGGAGTTAAGGAACTGGTAGGTCCAAGGATGAAACCTAAGTTAAGGTTCCATTATTGTGTCAGTCTTTAAGGAAGGAAAAAAATCCCATAATCTAGATTTTATCATAAATACCGGTGCAAGGAAGTTTTCAGCTGAGGTTATGAACTGAATTTAAAGTAGCACCATGTACTTTATTAATAACTTTCAGATATTATATTACTTGATGCGTCAACCTGTCCAGACATCACACAAATAAGAAGGGAAGCCTCAGTGTTTCTTTGCTGCAGAAGCAACTATTTCACATGATGTTTTTTTCATTTCTAGACTAATCTACTATCAGTATGCTTTCTCCAATGGCTTACTGTGATTTTTAATGGGATTTGGATGGCTTCTTTTTACATTTGTGATGCAATTCAGGTGTAAGGACATAACACTTCTTCCCAATTATCCTTTGGAATGGTGAGGATGTAGTCAATGATAATTTAAAAATTCATAGATCACTCTGCAATGCATTGTATGGTATTCTTGTGCAGATCTGCTTAATCCAGTTGCTTATTGCGGTAGGATCCTGACAGCTGTTTGCATTTTCTGAGTGGGCCCTTCGCACTGTTGTTGGTGTGTGTGTAAAGGGTAGTAACCAAGTAGACAGGCTGTGTGGCAGAGTGGTAAGAGAAAGCCAGTTCAGAAAGCTCTGGGGCCTCAGCAAAGTGGATTCTCAGGCTTTGACTGTGGGTTTGGAATATAAAGTCTCATTTAGCCATCTAGCCCAGCATTCAAGAATATTGGGAATATTTACTATTCTTCACTCTGGTTCAACTCAGTAGGAGCAGTGTGCTGACCAGGATTCTCTCCTAGTCAAACTAAACGTGGGGTTGCTCGGCTCCGTTCCATATTCACAGAACAAGGGGGAATCAGTGACAAATCTCATAACAATATATCCTTGCACACAGTGGTCTGGTTTCAAAGTTTTTGCAAAGAAATTTAAAAAGACGGGAGTCTCAGCTTCTTGCAGAAAAGGAGACCGAACCACATTTCTCTGTGAAGTGGAGGCCTCAGGCAACCGAATAGACAGGTCGAGCTTTTACACGTGGCTGGGTTGTTAAAGCTGGGTGCAAAGCAAACTTCTTGTGAGGTCTCAAACCCAAATGCTGCGTTTTGTATGAAATAGGATATCCAGAGCCTGGGAACTGGGACTCACTGTCACCCAGGTCTGAATGGGATGTTTTCAAGGATTTTGTCATTGTTTGTCACTCCTCAGAATGTTCATGAAGAAGGAAAACACTGAACAGAAGAGTCAGACACTCTTGTACATGGAGTAGGCTTTAGCAGATTACAGTGAAAGCCATCCGTCCTTGTCAACAGCCTGTAGGAAAGAGTGGCAGGGTGGAGACAGCCTTGTTCTGCTGTCAACAGCTTTGCTTCTCTTCTGTCTGAGCCTCACAAACATTGCAGCAGAGTTAGAGATGCAATTCCTACACTTAGAATGGCTGCTTGGGAAGTGTTGGTTGAAACTAAAAAAGCGAAGCCCAGTAGAGGTTTTTTTCTTAGGGCTTCTGTAGTCAAGCCACTCCGTTCATAAAGAGTGGTTTTAGAGGTTACGTGGGACATCGTCATTCAAGACATTTCCAGACACAAACTAGATGAGAGCTTAACAATTCAAATACACATAAATCTTTCTCCTACAGATTTAAGCTTTATGTTGCAAAAGACATCTATATTGTGTTTGGTGAGAGATATTCCATCTACAGGACTAATGATTGATGGCAACTCTATAATGCCAACAAGGCTGGCCAATGTTTTCTGTATTCCTTGAGGAGCCTGGCCCCCAGTGTAGGATTATAAAGAGCATAAATTGTATCAATTTATTGGACTGTGCCCATTGTCATTCTCCGTGACAAGGCTCCAGATTATACTTATCCCTAGGATCAGCTAAGGTGAATTTCTTTTACCTTATCAAAGCCTGATTCCACTGTCAAGTATAATTTTCAAAAAGTTAAAAACATGATTCATATGCATATAATATGAACACATGTTGAAGATTTATTAACTCATTAATGAGAGAACTGGTAACATGGTAAAATCAGGTTCAGAGAGTATTTTTAAGGGTTGGAGTATTTACAGGCATTTAAAAAGGATATTAAAATAAATTGCTATTAGATAAAAAACTGATTTATATCCTACAGGACAATAAAAAACAATAACCTTTGGTATTTTCTTTACAGCTGGATAGAAATTATTTGCATTGTTACTGGAAAAGATCTACGAGTTAACATGTAACTTCACAGAATCTGAGCTAGTAATTAATACCAAGTAACACAGTTAAAGTTATCTTCCTGTCAGTAAGTAAACAATTCTTGGTAAGCTTCTTGCAATATGACATTGATAGGACTTCATTTCCAAGACTTAGATATTTTTTTTTAACACCTTGTGTTACATTAATAAGAGGCACTGAGATTTCATTTGCTCCTGCCTGCCTCTCCACCCCTGCCCCAGTCTGATTTAAGGCCTAGTGGAAGTAGCCCTATGCCAAAGCATAAGATATGTTAAGAAGAACATGAACTAGATTTCAGCATATTTCATTCTAGGGTGTCTGACTGCATTCACCTTCCTATCCAGAGCAACGCTGATGATCCATCCTTGTCTATTAACGTTAAACCAGACCTTTAGCTTCTACAAGAGTCTCTTTAAAACAGAACCCTTTTCAGATCCTGTTTTGAAGGACAGATGCTACAAAGGCAGTCCCTTTCTTAGAACCTGGAAAATGCAGCGGACTGGCATTAGCCCCATGAGGCCTAGATGCCCACTCCCTGTCGCTATCCCAGACCTCTGTACCTGGCAAGCAGTCTTCAGACATTTTTTTATTTTTGCTTACCTCCTAAAATAAAAATAATTTCAATAAAACCATGTAGCTCCTAAGACACTTTAAAGTTGATGTGTAAAATTTTTTATCTTAAACCTAAATAGCTGCAAAGGATGTAGTTTGTGGTATATTATAAATATTGACATTTAAAAATAAAACTTACATCACCCTTTTGAATGTGTCACAGTCTATTCGGACCACTATTAACAAAATACCATACACTGAATGACATATAACCAACAGAAATTTATTTCTTGCGTTTTAGAGGCTGAGAAATCCAAGATCAAGGTGCTGGCAGATTTGATGTCTGGTGAGAGCTCCCTTCTTGGTTCATAGATGACCAACTTTTTGGTGTGTCCTCACATGGCAGAAAGGAGGAAGGAGCTCTCTGGGATCTCCTCTTTAAGGGCACTAATCCTGTTCATGAGGGTTCTGCCTTATAACCTAATCAATCTAATCATCTCTCAAAGGCCCCACCTCCTAAAACCATCACATTGGGAATTAGGTTTCAACATAAGAATTTTGGGGGGAACACATTCAGTCTATAGCAAAATTATTCAAAGGAATCTAAATAAAGCAATTTTATACCAGTCATCATCCTTTAAAAAAATACATGAAAAGGTTTTCTTTAACAGACAGAAACTTCTTTTCCTTCCTTTATCTCATTGAACTCTGTTTCATTCTGCTTTCCTCCTGGGACTTTATTTTAATGTAATATATTTTTGTGTTTGAAAGAATTTTATGATTCACTGTATTATGCTCTCTACAATAAAATATATAAAAATTAACATTGTTACTTTTATTTCCTATGATTACAAGCCTCTAAGTGTTTAAAAGTATGTTCTGGATTGAGTCATTGCTATAAAAATTAGTTGTTCCCAACTGATTAAAATAACATATTACAAATTTTGACAACCATTAAGCATAAAAAGAAAAATTTTATTGAAAATACATTTCCTAATACAGCAAATGGGGATCTTTAAAAACATATTTCATGTATCCATGGGTAATTATTTTTTATGGCTAAAATGAAATAGGGATTAGCATGATTTTATTCGGATCTTTAAAAAATGATATCAACCATAAATAAGATGAAAGGAAGGGTTTTGTTATATCAGTTTTAGTCAACTTTACTCAGATGTTTAAGCTCCTTCCAGGTTATGCACCAAAAAATTATACAAAAATCTATTTTCAATAATAATCTTAAATGATCTATCAGCTGACAACTTAATAATCTGACAAAAGCAGGAACCACCTAACTTATAAAAGTTTTGTGATCTAGTCTTGAGAATCCTTCACTTTTTGAAAGCTAACCCCAGTTATTTTGAACAGTACCTTTGGCATTTTGGAGATTTTCACACTCTAGTGCAGTACACCAGAGTAATATTCAGGAAGGAAGAGAGGTACTCCTTTCTTTTATAAGTGGGAGAGAGGAAACTGTGGAGGAGGTGGGAAAGTGGGGTACACAGACTGTAACTTCAGTCTCAGGCCTGTTCTCAGGCAGACTGCATTTGGAAAAAGTGAGGATCTGGACATTGTTCCCATTAAAACTGTGTCCACATACCTCATGGAAAGTCTTCATGTGCTCCCACGATATGAACCAGTTTGAAGATCATTACCTGCTATCTACAGTTGCCAGATTTAGCAAACGGAAGAAAGTACAGGACACCCAGTTATATTTGATTTCATCCAAACAACCAATACTAAATTGGTATAAGTTATGTCCCATGAACTAACTATAACATGCAATATTCAAGGCATACATATACTAACAAGTATTCATTGTTTGTCTGAAATTCAAATTTAACTGGGAGTCCTGAATTTTATTTGGTAATCCTAGCTTACCCTTCTACTGCAAATTATTGTTACAGCTCTTGGGAGGAGGAGTAATCTCTTCTCTGCAGACAATGAAACTTCTCAAGGACAAGTTCATATCTTACTTATTGTTGCAGTTTTTGTTTCCTCAGCATCTAGCAAACTAGTAAGCATCAAGAAATACTTGTTGAATGTTTGCACAGAAGAATAGTTGGCATATAGTAGGTGCTCCATAAAAGTTTATTGAATAAAAAGAACAAACTTGGTCTTGGCTTTTGGACAGTGGATTTCTGGACTGCCCTTTGAATAACATTTGGTGCCCTCCATGTGGATAACTAACTGTTCCTGACCTTGCAACTTACCCAGCCACCTGCTTCTACATCTTTGTTTGCATAAATTCTACATACCTAGGTATAGCAGTCATTTTACTCAGTTTTCATGCCCATTCATATGGAAAAAACCTTCCAATGGCTTCCCAACCCACTCTGAATACAATCCAAATGCCTTGTAATGATTTGCAAGGCTATATACAAGATTTGGTCTCTGCTGTCTCTCTGATCTTAATTCCTACTACTCTCCCTATCCTTAGTTCTGTTCTAAGCTTGTTTTACTAGTTTGTAAAACAGTAGGAAAACATAAACACTGATTCTCACCTCAGGGCTTTGCATTTTCAGTTCCTTCTGCCTGAAATATTTTCCTCCAGAAATTTGCATGTCTCGTTCATCTCATTCAGGTCTTTGCTCAAATGCTATGTCCTCAAGGAGACCTTTGTTGACCACTCCAGTTGTAAAAGCTCTTCTCCTCCCTGCATCTTGAAGGCTGTCTTGGCTCATCTAATTGTAAACAGAAACTTGGATTTCTGCTAAAGATGCTAGAGAAAAATCCTCAAATGCCTCCATGCCTGAGCTTGCCAGTCCAAACAGCAGGGTGCTCAGAGGCAAAGTGTCTCCCCCACTTACACCTTTCAAATTTCATGTGAAATATATGGTTATTGGAGCCTTAATCACACCCCAAATCCTAGCTTCAAGGGAGTCTGGGAAATGTAGTTTGTAGCTTTCCAGTTGCTGGCTTCAGCAAGATAGAAAAAGAGGGAGAGTAGAATGGGTATCATATCCATCATGTTCACCACAACTGTGGAGACATTACCAGTAATGCTTGGAAGAATATTTATATGTGAAAAAGTTTGTAAAACAGTAAAAAAATTACTATTTTTTTTTAGTTTGGAATTTTTTTTATTAAAGTATCATTGATATGCAGTCTTATGATGGTTTCAAATATACAACACAGTGGTTCAGCTTTCACCTATATTATCAAGTTCCACATCTCCTCCATTGCAGTCACTGTCTATCAATGTAGTAAGATGTGATAGAGTCAAAAAATACTATTTTTGTTTTAAAATTTAATGTGGTGCCTATGTATATATAACCTGAAAGAATATATACCAGAGTTAATGGTATTTCTGAGTAGTGGCTGTAATATGTTGATGGAATAAGGTCTTGAATAAGGGGTTCAAACATGTGATGAGATTAGGCTTGGGCCAGGATAAGGGCCATCCTCTTCCTAAAAGGTTGGAGAGGAGAAGATAAGGACAAGTATTTGAAGACAAGTCATAGGTAAGAAAGGGAGCTATGAGATGGTTCTTCATTTTTGGCCTCCATTTTTGCTTTTAAATTGAGAGTGAAAGGAGGCACTACAGGGTTGGAGATGTTAGATTAATGGTGAAAGTTCCAGACTACAGATATGGGGAATGGTAGAGACAGCTGATTAGGCTTAGGCACAGTTGTTTCTAATAGGCAATGAGAGTCCAGCTGATGTAAGAAGCTGACCTGTGTTGTTGAGGTCATTTTTCCAGCAGGACTAAACAGCCACAGAGGCTGATTACGGTCTGATCTGTTAAAATCTTCAGCCTTCACTCATTTGCTGAGTGAGGTAAAGTTTCCTACCAAGAATCGTTGCGTTTGATCACATCTGATATGATGTGCATTCTAATAAACAGCCATTTTTTCAAGTTATGGACGCAGCTATACTGTAATTGATAGTTTGGGTTCTCAAATACAATTGTCTGGGTACAAATCCAGGCTGCATCACTCATTAGAGTTCTGTGATTTTTGTATGCCTTGGCTTTCTCATCTGTATAGTGGAGGCAATAATAGTGTTTATTTCATAGAGTTGCTGTGAAATTTAAATGAAATAATGCAGTGTTTAAAACAATGTCTGGTACATTGAAAATCCTTAATATATCATATTTCCCATTGCTATTATTATTATCATGTTAATAAAGAAAAGGAATAGTGTAAAAAAAGTATGACTTAATTTTATTACCTATTTCCACCTTCCCAGTAGACCTGATCTCAGGCCTGAAGGTCATACCAACATAGTTGAGAAGTAGGGCCCTTTAATTAATCAAATATTCTGATTAAGAGATCATGACCATATATTGATTAGCAATTTCCAAAGCAGAACTGTACAGTAAACCATGCAGAACATGAATTTTTTTTATTGCATGTAATCTACTGTTTGATGGAATAGGAGGCTTTAAGCACCTGTTATATACTGTGTTCCCTGTGAAGACAATTATGAGATGGATATTAACACATAGGCATGTTATGATGGAGTGTTCTTGGGATCACCACCATGGGTTAGGCTGTAATGCAGTTTCTATTGAAGGCTCAGCCCATCTCAAGTGGGAGCTCTGAGCCTTGCATGGCCCTTCAGAGTTGTCTTGAACTGGAGGGAGGCAGTCCAGCCTTTATATCTGTGTATTGACCAAACATGTGATGCAGGCTACCCCTGAAAAGAAACATGATCCTAGGCAAGGGAGTTTACTTTAGCAGAGGCAATCCTCAAAGAGAGCTAAGACATGAGAGCCACCTACTTGACAGCAGTACCAACAGTGAGGGGAATAGTCCCTCCCTCCTTCAAGGGGGATCTGGGTGCCACATCACAGTGTCCACCACCTGATCCTTTGAGCACCATTATTTGAATGTCAGTTACCTCAGTGTGGTAGATGTACAGTTTTGTTAAAAGAGAAACTTGACCAATCAAATTACAGGTGAAAGAGATTGTACAATGCTTTGACTTTTCATGGAAAAAAAATGCAAGTGGTCTATTTATTGCCTGTGAAGTAATGTCATCTTTCTGCTGTGGAGTTCTGAGAACACAAGTGTCCATGTGTGTGTGGGTATCCTCCAATACAATCTGGAGGCATTGTTCCCTTTCTCTCTCTTCCTATAAACCACCTTTCTACTCTCCTAGTCTTGCTTTATCTCTCTCTTCTCTTTACTGTTCTTTAATACTACATTTCCTGGTAACAGAAGAGAATGTAAGCCAGAGCCACAGGGGAACTGACCTTCTTGTGTTGTTTTTTACAGACACCGAGGATTAGCTGAAACAGGCACTTTTGAGGGGAAGGATTACCTGTAGGACACGGTAGGTTCCAGGGAGGAAGGTCAGTGCTCTGGCAGAGATGATAGCTACAGCAGCTGGTATCATATGGCAATAACGACCTGATGGCAGTGGGCTGAACACTTGCCATAGGGCCTCTGTTTGGGAATAGTGGAGGAGTGGCCATCTTGGTACCTGACCACAGTATTTCACTGTGTCCACTGTCCGCTGAGGCTATGGGTTAAACCTGGGGCTGTCACTAGCTTACAGCTCCCTTCACCTTTGTGTTAACTTGTTCTATCTGGGACTTAGTTTTCAAGCTATCGAAAAACATTTTTCTTGCCAGGGCTACTTGTTAGTAAGGGCCTGAGGAGGAAGACAAGACACTGTTATTACGCCTACCACTGTTTAGTCCTGATGGCAGTGTATGTGATTACTCTTGGAAAACATTTACAGTAAAGTAGAGCAAAGAAAATCTTAGAGATGACCTCATCTGTAATAAATAGGAAATGGTGGCAGTAAATAGTGGTGTTCAAATGAAGGGCTCTACCATTGTTTCCCCCTCCACCCAACTAGGGTTTTCTTATTTTCTTCTCTTGTATACAGGTATTGAGAATAGGGAACCAAATGGTAAATACACAGCCTTTTAATGGAGGAAAAAAAATTATTAGAGATAGTAGGGAGTAGGATGTGGTAATGAAAGACGCAAAGTCAGCCAGACAATAAATATTTGTGGAATGCCTACTGTAGAGCAAGGGGGCTTTCAGGAGCAGAAGCTGTCCATGCCCTGGCCCTGGATCTTCATTTTACCACTTCAGGGAACACAGGTAGGTCCCTGTGCATTGACCGAACATGTGATACAGGCTACCCCTGAAAAGAAACATGATCCCACTTAAAATTGTCAGAATGTGTATTTTGCAGCCTGGGGTCTTTCTCTAGCTGTCATAGCCCCCTTGCCTGCATGTAGGGCATGCCAGAAGTGCTAGGAATTGTTAAAAAACAAAATTCTAGCAAACAAATTT
>JAVSCE010022599.1:0-52714 GCA_032199065.1 Smutsia gigantea | reverse complement strand
CTTTGGTAACTATTAGTCCGTTCTTGGGTTCTGTGAGTCTGCTGCTGTTTTGTTCTTTCAGTTTTTTTCTTTGCTCTTATGCTCCACATATGAGTGAAATCATTTGATACTTGTCTTTTTTGGCTTGGCTTATTTCACTGAGCATAGTACCCTCTAGTTCCATCCATGTTGTTGCAAATGGTAGGATTTGCTTTCTTATGGCTGAATAATATTCCATTGTGTATATGTACCACCTCTTCTTTTTTTTTTAATATAATTTATTTTATTATCATTAATTTACAATTACATGTGCAATATTACGATTATTAAACTACCCCTTCATCAGGTCCCCCACCAACCCCATTACAGTCACTGTCCATCAGTGTAGTGAGATGCTATAGAATCACTACTTGTCTTCTCTGAGTTGTACTGCCCTCCCCGTGCCCCCCCAACATTACATCTGCTAATCGTAATGCCCTTTTTCCCTCTTATCCCTCCCTTCCCGCCCATTTTCCCCAGTCCCTTTCCCTTTGGTAACTATTAGTCCGTTCTTGGGTTCTGTGAGTCTGCTGATGTTTTGTTCCTTCAGTTTTTTTCTTTGTTCTTATACTCCACATATGAGTGAAATCATTTGATACTTGTCTTTTTTTTTTTTTTTTATTTCACTGAGCATAATAGCCTCTAGCTCCATCCATGTTGTTGCAAATGGTAGGATTTGTTTTCTTCTTATGGCTGAATAATATTCCATTGTGTATATGTACCACATCTTCTTTATCCATTCATCTATGATGGACACTTAGGTTGCTTCCATTTCTTGGCTATTGTAAATAGTGCTGCGATAAACATAGGGGTGCATCTGTCTTTTTCAAACTGGGCTGCTGCATTCTTAGGGTAAATTCCTAGGAGTGGAATTCCTGGGTCAAATGGTATTTCTATTTTGAGTTTTTTGAGGAACCTCCATACTGCTTTCCACAATGGTTGAACTAATTTGCATTCCCACCAGCAGTGTAGGAGGGTTCCCTTTTCTCCACATCCTCGCCAACATTTGTTGTTGTTTGTGTTTTGGATGTTGGCCATCCTCACTGGTGTGAGGTGATATCTCATTGTGGTTTTAATCTGCATTTCTCTGATGATTAGCGATGTGGAGCATCTTTTCATGTGCCTGTTGGCCATCTGAATTTCTTCTTTGGAGAAGTGTCTATTCATATACTCTGCCCATTTCTTAATTGAATTATTTACTTTTTGTTTGTTGAGGTGCGTGAGTTCTTTATATATTTTGGATGTCAAACCCTTATCAGACATGTCATTTATGAATATATTCTCCCATACTGTAGGATGTCTTTTTGTTCTACTGATGGTGTCCTTTGCTGTACAGAAGCTTTTCAGCTTGATATAGTCCCACTTGTTCATTTTTGCTTTTGTTTCCCTTGCTTGGGGAGATATGTTCATGAAGAAGTCACTCAATAAATATGTTTTTTCATGGAGTGAAAAAAATTTTAGGTAAGACTTTTAATGTGCTATGCTACAAAAAAGACTTGGCACAAGTCATTTAAAATTTTGAGTAAAAAATTCTTTTATTAATGAAATGTACAGTGCATTATGTACTGAACATTTTTGGCATAGTAAATAATCCAGGGAAATAAAGACTTCTGTAGACATCTGTAGAATAGCAATGTTAAATTATCTTGGTATTATGTTCATAACTACTTCAGATATTTATTTATGTAGGGACACATTTTCTATTGGTAAAGTAACATTGTTTGGGGAAGTATCAAGTTTTTAAGGTTAGTTTTGATGGCAGTAATACATTCTTCCTGATCATAAATTTATTCCAGTTGTGATTCAAGCTTTCACGAAATCTGCATAAATTCTTGATGAGCATTCTAGACCCGTTTGCCTCGTGAGGAAGGATTTATTAATTGGTAGCTCAGTGGTCTTGGTTAATGGAACTGCCTATGGTTGTGCTGAATATGTGGGCTTCTGGCCAAGGGGGAAGCAGGGGTTGAAATCCAGTCTGGGCAAAGCTGTATCTGTTCAGAGGCAGGGAATCTTCTTCTGCTTTACAGAAAAGAGCTGTTTGCATGAACCAGGAGGGCCTTGGTCGGATCCTTCATGCCAGCAGGGTGGATCCTGCCCTGGGGAAAGCCGACTCATTGAGTCCCATGTGTCCTGCCAGGTTCCCAATGTCATAAGCATATTGTATTCCCTCAGGGGTTTGCAAAAGAGCTGTTTGCATGAACCAGGAGGGCCTTGATTGGATCCTTCATGCCAGCAGGGTGGACCCTGCCCTGGGGAAAGCCGACTCATTGATTCCCATGTGTCCTGCCAGGTTCCCAATGTCCTACGCATATTGTATTCCCTCAGGGGTTTGCCTATCCTAGATGGTCAGAAAATACATGTGGAATTAATAAATGAATATTAGCTAGGGAGTAACATGAGTTTATTTAGGTTTTTCTTGTACATCTTAACTGTGAGAAGTGGGGGGAAGAAAGCAATTCTCCATTACTTTCAAGTTGTACAGTATACTGCACATACTATTTATAGGAGTGACACCAAATACGGGGCAGAATGGTGAGTAGGCAGAACAGCCTAGTAACCAGGGGACTTGCCCCCCTAATTAGTGCAGGATATTAATTTAACACATACATACATAACACCAAAGCTTGGCAGTCACCTTACACATGCCGACGTTTTAATCCTCACAACAATTGGTGAAGGAGGTACTCTTAGCATATTCATTTTACATATGAGGAACCTGAAGCACAGAGAGCTCAAGTGATTTGTTCCAGATCACACAGCTAGTACAGGTAAAGCCAGGTGCTCTGGCTGCACAGTTCCGGCTCTTACCCACTGCACTGGGCTGCCACTGCTGAGCTAACTACTCCTCCTTGAGTGCTAGCCAAACTCTCCACCGCCTCGCAAATTCCATTCATCATCTTAGAGCCATTTATTTTCATCGGTATCCTCTTTAGATCATGAACTCCCTGAGGGTGGGGTCACAATTTCCTGCTCATGTCTCTTCCTTTTGGTCGCTCGTTGTAGACACTCCGTAGATGCTTTTTGAAGAAACATTCAAAGGGCAACACCATCATAAAATTTTCCTGCTAGATAATACCTTGATGGAGATGCTGTTTGACATAAAAAAAAAGCAAACCTCTCTTTGGAAGACAGGTATGGGTCTGAGGTGTTAAATTTTAAAGTAGGCAGGTTCCACAGTGCCAAGCATCGGTATGTATGTGTTAAATTAAATCCCCTCCCTCTGAGCACCCTGCTGACTTGTGCATAGCTCCTTGCACCTCTCACACACTTGGTGTTGCTTTAAGAAGGCTCGTTTTCCTTTGATCACTTGGTTCTGGGTGTGGTTTCCCTCTGGCCGTTACATATAGGGGTTGCCACTGTCGCTGAGGAGGGTCACAGCTAAAACAAACCACAGTAGAAGTGCTTGGCTAACCCAAAGGAGGATGAGCCCAAGGGCCTCCAGAATCGTCGCTGAGCTGTTTGTAACCAGTGTCTCTCCAGCTTCGCCAAAGACAAAATAAAAACGGTGGTGGAATGTTGCAGTACAAAAGATTATCAGCCGTGGGGAAGAAGTGCCTGGGCAGAGCGTTGGTGTAGCACTGAAAAGATTTTTACAGAGGGGGGTGAGACTGCATCTCCGGGTCAAAATCCTACACGTGATGTTTGAGGCCCAACCGTAGACAACTGAGCGGCTTTTACTGGCAGGCCTCCCGGGGAAGCTGCCCGCCCTACTCTGGACTTGTCTGCAGTGAATGCATCGTTCTGGAGGACGATGCGATCAGGGTCGTGCACCCCCGGACCTGGCCGTGCTCACGTGCCTGTCTGCATTCTGAGCGCTTGCCAGGAGCCTCCACGGAGACGCCTGAATAGGGTGCCATGGCTGCAGCGCTTTCCCCACCCTTACTCAGGGCTTTTCTACTGCTTCTTCTCTTCGTCCACCCCAAGCCTCTGGGCCCATAAAAAGGCAGGAGCCTTGGCAGTGAGGTGATTCTCCTGTCATCTGACCCTTGCTGCTGCCGCTTCATGGGGAGAAATGGAACTCAGGGGAGCCGGCACCTTCCTCTTTGCTCTGCGCACACCACGCAGCCAGTGAACTTTCTCGGTTGCTGCCTTTACACTGGATCGCTGGCCTCTCAGACCATGTCAACCCTGGGAAGCGCGACAGGAGCTGCTAGAGTGTCTTTTTGTGGATGATCCCTAATGGAGATGCTTATCAACTAAGGAAAGAATTTTTAGCCAGAGACGTGTGCAATATTCATCCACTCCTATATTTAACAAATATTTATTGACAGCTGACTGGCAAGCACACAGGATGGGGATATGGTGGGCTGGGAATACAGTTCTGAACAGGCAGAGAAGGTCCCTGCCCACAGGCAGCTAACATTCTGTGGGGGAGACTGCAGCCACGAGTAAACATATACAATGATTTTTATTGTGTCTTGGAGGGAATAAACAGGGTTTTGTGATAGGGATTAATTAACGAAGGGAATCTCCTCTAGGTTGAGTAGACGGAGAGGCCTTTCTAAGGAGGTGGTGTTAGTGCAAAAACCTGAGAGTTGGGAGGAAGCTAGCCCTACGGAGCAGGTGGGGGATGTGTTCCAGGCAGAGGGCCCACAGGTACAAGGGCCTTGAGGTGGGGACATTCTCAGTGTTCCACGAACTTGGAAAGCCACACTGCCTGAGCTGTTATATGTTCCATCAGAGGGGAAAGCAAGCCTAGACTTAGTTACACTGCTTTCCAATGAGCTTAGTGACACAGGCATCAGCCTGCAATTTGCTGTTGTTTTGAAAAATTGGGAGCTCAGCTTCTGATGTTAAAGGTAAAATCGCACACACGTGCACATGCTCACACAACACGTGTGTACTTTTTTCCCGTGGGGAGAAAGAGGGTCCACATGTGGGATTACTCTTCCTCCCCATCACTAATTAACTTATCATTTCTAGTATACTTCCTGAAGCAACTAGCCAAATAGTTTATGCCATTTTAATGTATTAAATGAACACAGATTAAGTGCTTACCTTGTGCCACGTATGGGTCTTGGTAGTGAACAAGTCTCTGCCCTCAGGACACTCAGAACCCAGAAAAAAGAATGGTTAAAAAAAGGACACGCTGAGTGGTTCCTACCCAAAAGAAAGAAATAGAGGATAGTAATGGTGGAGTGCAGCCCTGCTTTGCATGGAGCCAATACGGAAACCCTCTCAGAAGAGGAACTTAAGTCTGGGAGAAGCATGTTCCCAGCAGAGGCAAGAGCAAATGCAAAGACTCTGAGGTGGGAACATCCTTGGAGTGAATGAGCAGCAGTAAGAGGGTCTGGGTGAGTCAAGTGGAGCAAGGGGGATGGGGGCAGTGGGGGTGGTTTCAAGCACGTCTGTGATCTGCTCGTGGGCATGTCTAGCAGAGGGTGCAAGCGAGGTGCAGGAGAGTGTGTGTGCTTGGAGGGTGTGGCTGCTGCCGTAACGCCCTTGAGCAGGCAGGAGGGACGACTCAGTGTGTGTGTTTGGAGGCCAGACAGCTTCTCCACAGCAATGGGGGGGGGGGGCAAGGTGGGCATGTGGACACAGAGGCAGGGAGATTTATGGAATAGGGAGAAGGGCAAATTTA
This sequence comes from Smutsia gigantea, assembly GCA_032199065.1. Taxonomy (NCBI): domain Eukaryota; kingdom Metazoa; phylum Chordata; class Mammalia; order Pholidota; family Manidae; genus Smutsia; species Smutsia gigantea. Next base: position 47,115 of record JAVSCE010022599.1, on the reverse strand, counting down.
GTAGGTTCATCAGGAGAAGGGAAGAGGGAAGAGGGGGTTTGAAGAGCACAGGGAATGTGTCAAATAATTTCTTGGAGAGTAAAAGAGGGAATACAGTGAAACACTATGCCAATATACAAAAACACAGTTCTCAGGAGTCTGTGATGGAGAAGCCTAAAAGAAGCCTGAAAATCTTCTATTACCTGTTCGTACCTGACTCACAGGTACGCAGAAAACACATTTCTTCAACCAAGCCTAAATCTCTGAGGTGCCAGTGGTTACCAATGACAGGATGTTGTCATTGCTGCTACTGGACGCTACGCCCCTCGCCCCTCCTCCTCCCCTGCCCTTACTTCTTCCTCTCCTCCTCTAGCAGCCATCCTTCCCTGGACTCCTATCCTGGCTTTCAACACTTAGGCAAATTGCTCAAGCTCTTTGGTGCTTCTGACTTCCTACCTGTAAAGGGCTAGTGATTGTACTCACCTTATAGATTTGTTGTGAAAAATAAGAGTTACCACATGCAAAGTGCAAGGTGCTGTGTCGGGCACATGGGTGTCCTTCTGTCATCACTACCATCAGTGGGCTACTTGTGTGACTATTGCTGCATGATCTGTATGCCACACCCCCCATCACTGTGGCCTCTGCGGCACCAGACTGCAGGGGACAGAGAATCACCTGGGGTGCTTCCTGTAAATTCTGATTCCTGGCTCCCATCAGAGATGCTGATTCTGTGTGTCTAGGGCAGGGCCCAAGATCTGCATTTTAAACCACCCAGTGATTCCAAAGGCAGTGTGATCACATTAATGATGGTGTCCCATTGAGTCCTCACACCCACATAAGGTTGGTAGTGTAAGCCCATTTTAACCAAAAGAAAATGGGGCTCAAAAGAGGCTAAATAATTCAACTAACATTTTGAAGTTGTAACTGGTAGAGGCAGGGTTTGAACCTCCATCATTTGACTCCAAACTGCATTTCTTTGAAATGAGTTGAAAGGAAAAAAACCTCCAGAATTTGGCCCGAGTGGACCCAATTTTTGAGTAATAGGTATACATTTTTCAGACATTTGCTTATCTGCCTTTAAAAAATAACACCCACCTACCTTATTGTCAAAATGGCCACCCTGCCTAAAGCAATCTACAGATTCAGTGCAATACCTATCAAAATATCAACAGCATTCTTCAACAAACTAGAACAAATAGTTCTAAAATTCATATGAAACCACAAAAGACCTCGAATAGCCAAAGCAATCTGAGAAGGAAGAATAAAGCAGGGGGGATTATACTACCCAACTTCAAGCTTTACTACAAAGCCACAGTAATCAAGAAACTTTGGTACTGGCACAAGAACAGACCCATAGATCTATGGAACAGAATAGAGAGTCCAGATATAAATCCACACATATATGGCCAATTAATATATGATAAAGGAGCTATGGACATACAATGGGGAAATGACAGCCTCTTCAACAGCTAGTGTTGGCAAAACTGGACAGCTACATGTAAGAGAATGAAACTGGATTACTGTCTAACTCCATACACAAAAGTAAACTCAAAATGGATCAAAGACGTGAATGTAAGTCATGAAACCATAAAACTCTTAGAAGAAAACATATGCAAAACTCTTGAATATAAACATGAGCAAGTTTTTCATGAACACATCTCCTTGGGCAAGGGAAACAAAAGCAAAAATGAACAAGTGGGACTATATTAAACTAAAAAAGCTTCTGTACTGCAAAGGACACCATCAGTAGAACAAAAAGGCATCCTACAGCATGGGAGATTATATTCATAAATGAAATATCTGATAAGGGGTTGACATCCAAAATATATAAAGAGATCACATGCCTCAACAACCAAAAAGCAAATAACCCGATTAAAAAGTGGGCGGAGGATCTGAACAGACACTTCTCCAAAGAATAAACTCAGATGGCCAACAGGCACATGAAAAGATGTTACACATCACTGATCATCAGAGAAATGCAAATTAAAACCACAATGAGATATCACCTCACACCAGTAAGGATGGCCAGTATCCAAAAGACAAACAACAACAAATGCTGGCGAGGATGTGGAGAAAGGGGAACCCTCCTACACTGTTGGTGGGAATGTAAACTAGCTCAACCATTGTGGAAAGCAGTACGGAGATTCCTCAAAAAACTCAAAATAGAAATACCATTTGATCCGAGAATTCAACTCCTAGAAATTTACCCTAAGAAAACAGGATCACAGATTCAAAAAGACATATGCACCCCTATGTTTATTGCAGCACTATTTACAATAGCGAAGAAATGGAAGTAACCTAAATGTCCATCAGTAGATGAATGGATAAAGAAGATATGATACATATACACAAAGGAATATTATTTAGCCATAAGAAGAAAACAAATCCTACCATTTGCAACAATATGGATGGAGCTAGAGGGTATTATGCTCAGTGAAATAAGCCAGGCAGAGAAAGACAAGTACCAAATGGTTTCACTCATCTGTGGAGTATAACAATAAAGCAAAAACTGAAGGAACAAAACAGCAGCAGACTCACAGAACCCAAGAATGGACTAACAGTTACCAAAGGGAAAGGGACTGGGGAGGATGGGTGGGAAGGGAGGATAAGGGAATTAAGGGGCATTATGATTAGTGCACACAATATAGGGGGGCACAGAGAAGGAAGTATAGCACAGAGAAGACAAGTAGTGACTCTGTAGCATCTTACTACACTGATGGACAGTGACTGTAATGGGGTTTGTGGTGGGGACTTGATAATGGGGGGAATATAGTAACCACAATGTTGCTCATGTGAAACCTGTCATAAGATTGTGTATCAATGATACCTTAATAAAAATAAATGAAAAAAAAAACACCCAAGCCTACCCTGAGTCCCTTATTTCATAGATCTTTCCAATCCCTATTTCCAGGAACCTAGCACAATGAAGGTGTGACACCCCCCAGTGTAGGGACCGCAGAGCTGGGCGCTCTCCTGGGCTGTGTCAATGCCCTTCAACCCCACTATATGCTGATATAGAGGTCTTCAGGAAATTTACAAAACGCTTGTCTTAATCATTGGAGACCAGGCCAATTTGCTTTGGTGCCTCTAAGAGGGAGAATTCTCTGAACAAGGTCTTTGCAAAGAAGTAATCCCGTTTGGAATGGGTGCATTCCAGAATGTTCTCCACATCAGGGCTCCAGCTGGCTTGGGTTTGCACACTTGAGATGGTTCCTTTAATGAGGCATGTAGCCTCAGGAACCTTTGTGAGTGATGGGATGGCTAGGAGGAGAGTCTGTAGCAGCACGAATGTGGTGATGCCTAGTGGGGTTGTTGAGGGCTGAGCGTGGTTAATGCTCATCTTGCTGGGTTTTCTGTGCCTGCCATAGGGCATGCATTTCAGCTCCTGACAGACCCTGAGCTGGGTCTCTTTCCACACATCTGGTAGTGGGCAGGAATTTGGAAAATCACATAATTGCTATTCCAGTGCAGCCTCATTCTCTGTCCAAATCTCAGACTAGGTTCTTTGATGTAGGCTGCAGAGCAGCTGGGCCAGGATGGAAAGTGGTCTGGGCTGTAAGTAACGTTACCAGACCCACCACACTCAGGTCCTGGTTCCTGCATGTCCTGGCTGGCTGTGTGGTTTGGGACAAGGCATTTCACCTCTTTGAGCCTTTGCTTTTATGTCTGTAAGTTTGGAATGCTTTGACACAACCTGAGAATGTTGTGATGATAAAGCAGAGTAAGGAAAGGTGGCCTCTCCTGGGCTCCCACAGACGTGCAATCTCCATCCCAGCACCTTTTGGTAATATGTGGAGTTTGAGTTGCTTCTCTCCTCTCCCACTACATTTGGCTAGAGGCACAGTCCAACTCTTAGTGTTTGTCTGTTTGATTTCACTCCAGCAACCAACACCGTCCTCTATACATTGTAGGCAATTTGGAAAAGCTGAATAAATGAATGAATGTTCAAACAATACAATCCAAGTCATGTTAGAGAGCACTGTTATACTCAGCCTCTAGTGTCTTAGAACAGTACAGTGTTTAACATTGTGAGTTCAGTTGCAAAGTGGTAATAGATGAGAGGCTTGTAGTTAAGGACCATCATCAAAAATGTTAGGAACTAGGAGAGACAGTTTTTTTTCATCCTTCTGAAAAAAAATGTGGTCACTGTATGGACCTCTGAGCAAACACTGGCTCGTCCTCCTGGGCCTTCCAACCTTGGATCTCAACTCTCGTTTGTTGTTTATTTGAACACTCTGACTCTTTCCTCCTTGTCCCTTCTGTTACATCTGCTCTTTCCCAAATGAGTAGGCTAAAAATAGGCTTGTCATAATTCAGAGCGGGAGTGCCTTGTCCTGTTTATCTTCCAGTATCCTCATCTCTGTCTGAAATAGCATGGAATCCAGAGGTGATGGTCAGTGCGCGGCTGCTGATGGCACTAATGAACAATTGGACACCAAGATATGAGAATCCCCCTTGTTCTCTCTGTCCCCCTATCAGTTTGGGTCCTGTTTTATGGTCATTTTTTTAACTATTGGATCCCAGGCCCAGATTGGGATTATGGATTATTCACAACACTCAGTTTATGAATGACATGCTTTTATCAATGGTCCTTGCCTGGTCTGCTTTAATGTGTATGTGGAAGGATGGATGGATTTTAAGTATTGTAACAAGCATCGGCGACCTTGCTACCAAACCAAAAATAGGGCCTTGATGATAACTTATGTTTAACCATATGGCTTCCTCATCTCCCATCTCTCTGTTTCCCACAATCTGGGGTAACCCCCATCCTGAATTATTGTGCTTTTCTGTGTTTTTTTATCATATATACATATATATATATTCTTAAAAAGAAAGTGCTTTTAATTTTGGTTGCTCTTAACTTTACAAAAGGTATATATTGTGCTTTCTTTGCACTTCATATTATATTGCTAAGATTCATTCATATTGTTTCATATTCATTTTATTCATTATTGTTCATATATTCATTCATCATGTGAATACACCACTACCTCCTGTGGCTGGGTCATTAGGCTCTTCCTAGGATTTTGCTCTTGTGAACAGCGCTGCTCTGAATGTTCTTGAAAATGATGCCATCAAGTTTGTATAAGTGTTTCTTTTTGGGTTATGAGCTTGAGGGTAGAATTCTGGGCTGTAGTAAACTTTTGACTTCTGGAGATAATGCCAAAATAGTTTCCAAAGTCTTTGCACTGACTCATACTCCAACCACATCCTTTTCAGTACTTGTTTGCCTCAAACTTTAAAATTTGGGTCTTCTGAATGGGTATAAAACAGTCCTACACTGAGTACACTACGGTCTTCTGTGATTGCTGATGATGGGGAGGGTGAACATCTCCTCCAATGTTTGTTGACATTGTGTTTCCTCTTCTGTAAAATGCCTATTCTGACTTTTGCCCATTTTTTTTGACTGGACTCCGTATACTTAACATTGATTTGTATGAGTTTGGTTTATGTTTCTGATGAGAGTTCTTTGTTGATGTTATATTCTTTGTTCAGTTATTGATTCTTGTGTAACAAACCACCCCAAAACTTAGTGACTTAAAACAACAAGTCTGTGGGGTGACTGGGCTCAGTGGGGTGGTTTGTCTTGCTCCAGGTGGGGTATTGTTGGGCTACCTCAGCTTACTGTGTTTGGCAGCTGGTGAGGATGGGCGGGACGGTCCAAAAAGGCTTCACTGACTTGTCAGGCATCTCAGGCTCCTCCACTTGGTTAACTTGGGTTTTTCACACTGGGGTGGTTTGGGGGGTAGTTGGATTTCTTGCCTGGAGACTAGTTTCCAAGAGGAAGGCCTTGAACATCCCAGAAGGACGTTCCTGCTGCAACAAAGCAACTAATAAAGCCAGTCTGTGTTCCAGTGGGAGGTAACCCCAGGGTTAATAGCCTCCGCCTCTTGGCGGGTGAAGCGGCAGACATACCGAGAAGGAGAGGGAATCGTTGGCAGTCATCCTTAGAGACTATCTGCCTCTTGCCTATTGTGAATATCTTTCAACTTGTAACATTTCTTTCTGCTTCTTTAAGGTGACTTGATGAACCAATATTCTTCATTTCAATCTCGGAGATATTGCAGGTGCAGTTCTAGACTGCTGCTGTAAAGTGAATGTCACACAAAAGCAACTCAAATGAAATTTTTGGTTTCCCAGTGTATATAAAGCTATGGTGACACTGTTCTGTAGTCCACTGAGTGTGCGGTGACACTGTATCTAAAAAAACAAAGTGCATCCTTAATTTAAAAATACTTTATTGCTAAAAAATACCAGCCATCATCTGAGCTTTCAGTGAGTTATAATCACTGATCATAGGTCACCATAACAAATACAATAATAATGAAAATGTTTGAAATATAGTGACGATTACCAAAATGTGACTCAGACACAAAGTGAACAGGTGCTGTTGGAAAGTGGCGGTGATAGACTTGCTCAATTCCGGGTTGCTGCAAACCTTCAATTTGTGAATTAAGTCAGTAACTGTGAAGTGTAATGAAGCAAAGCGCAGTAAAATGAGGTGCGCCTGTGTAGTCAAATCTATCTTTCTTTTGTAGTCAAAGCTTCGTGAATTTTGTTTAGGAAATCTTTCCTTCCTCCGAATTTGTAAAGATATTCACCTGTATTTTTCATTTAAACATTTTAAAGTTTATTTCTGATGTTAAGTTCTTAATTCATCTGAAGTTGATTTTTGTTTGTGGTTTGGCTAGGAATCTGAGTTTATTTTCCACTGGGTGTAGGTTAGTCCTCCTTTTCCCACTGATCTGACATACCACCTCTCTTACATACTAAGGTTTCCAAAATGCATGGGTCTGTTTTGGGCTCTCTGTTCTGTCCCATAGGTTTGTTTGGTTCATCTTGCTCTGTTTTAATTATAATCACTTTATAATAAGCGTTGAAACCTTGGGCAAGTTTTCCTCCTCCTTCTTCAGCAGTATCCTGGCTTTTCTTGGTCATTTACTGGTTCCATATCAATTTTAGAATTATTATGTTCCAGGAGAATCCCTATTGGGGTGTTTATTGGAATTGTATTGACTTGACAGACTAATTTCTGGGAGAACTGACCAGTTTTTGATACTGTCTTCCGATCAAGAAAATGGTCTCTCTCCATTTACTTAGTTTTTAAAAATTCCCTTCACCAAGTTTAAATTTTTTACTTGTTACATTTTCATTGGAGATACTTGATGTTCTGATGCTCTTGCAGGTGGTGTTTTACCTTTAACAGCATTTTCTAGTTGTTTGCTGCTGTTGAACAGAAATGCAATGACTTTTGCATATTAGTTTTGAATTTAGCCACCTTGCTAAAGTCCCCTAATATTTCTAAAAAGGTTTGCAGTATATACATTTGGGGTTTTAATGTAAAACAATTTATCCTCTACAGAAATAACCATTTTATTTCCTCTACTCCAAATGCCATGCCTCTGTTTTTTGTCCTGCTTTTAGAAAATCCTGTTGTTCTTATCTCTTGCTCAGTTATCGCTTTCAATCCTTCCTGGAAACAGCACGTTGAATCAGATGTGGCTGAGATGTTCAGAGATCAGCCCTTTTTCTTGGTGGGTCCGCGCAGGGCAGTAAGGTCAGTGTACATGTGTACTGGAAGGTGCGGCTGCAGGACAACGCACGGGGCCCCTCCTAGGGACAGACAAGGGAGGGAAGGCTGCCTCAGGGGTCTGTAGTCTGAGAAGGCCCCGCATCTTTTCTCCCCTGCTCTGTAAGTTTCATTTTGAAACCTGTTATCAATCATTGCATTTTTTTAAAAAAACAGCATTAGTTTTTTTTTCTCCCAAAGCCCTCTTCTCCTTGCCAAGGCTGTACTTTTGGAGCTTGGTCATAACCTTGGCCTCCCTGAGAAGGTGCCCCAATCCCACATCTACCATCTGGGTAGCATTTTCACATAGATTGACATCTTCATCAAGATCTCAGGAAACGTTGTTTGGGAGGCTTATAGAGTCTGTAACATTTTTAAAAGTCATCCTTCTGATCTTTTTTCACTTCTAAATCAACAGGCTGATTTCCTTCTGGGTACTACTGAATTCTTTTTGATTGTTCACATAAGCTGATTTGCAGTAAATTGACATTCAAGATGTAGGATAAACATCGCTGAAACTTCAAGAAGAAAAGAAATGAAAGGGAATATTTGAATAAGAATCTTTAAATAAAAAAGATTCCCACCCTGACCACTTAAGAGTAACTCAGAGAACCCAGCGTTCCTGAAATTAATTTATAAATTAGTTTTAAAGTATGTAACTCATTTTTTAGGATACATTTTTCTTTCCTTTTATTGTTCAAGGGGAAATTAGATGTTATCTTATTGCTTGTTACTAACTTAAGGTTGTGGAATCTTTGTTAGAACTATCTGATATGGCAAAAGAAAGGACCACCTAAACTTGGCTAATACACACAGTTAATCTGGAAAAAGCATCATCTCTGGCCTTCTTGGTTTGATAAGTTATTTCTCTACACTCGTTGCTGTCAGAGTTTTTTCTAATGATGTGTGTAGAAATAAGCAGTTTTCGCTCATTTTATTACCCAGGCAAAGGTCACTACCAGGAATTAACTTTAACTTTAATCTTATCAGTTAACTTTCCAAATGTCAGTGTGGACAGTAACTTGGATCACTGTGGTGCTCTCTTGCCTGTAAAATTATTATTATTATTAGATATCAATTTGTCTTTAATTTTTTTATTAAGGTAAAGTTGATAGAAAATATTATATTGGTTTCGTGTGCACATAGCAATTGAACAATCATATGCATTACTAAATGCTCTTAAGTGTAGTTACCAACTGTTACCATACAAAGATATTACAATGTTATTGACTATATTCTCTATGGGGTACTTTTCATCTCTGTGAATTATTTATTTTATAATTGGAAATTTGTACTATTTTGCCCATCCTCCAACCCCATACCCCTATGGCAACCATTAGTTTGTTCCCCCATATTTATGAGTCTATTTCTGTTTTGTTTGTTTTATTTTTTAGATTCTACATGTAAGTAAAATCACATGGTATTTGTTTTTCTCTGTCTGACTTATTCTATTTAGCATAATACCCTCTAGGTCCCTCCATGTTGTTGCAAATGGCACGATTTCTTTCTTTTTTATGGCTGAGTATATTCTATTGTACATTTACGTACCACATATATATGCATAATTCCATTGTATATATGTTCTACATCTTTATCCATTCATCTACTGATGGACACTTAGGTTGCCTCCATATCTAGGTAAATAATGCTGCAATAAACATAGGGGTGCATATAATTCACAATCACAATATAGGTAGGTCACGGGGAAGGCACTACAGTACAGAGAAGACATGTAATGACTCTATAGCATCTTTCTATGCAGATAGACAGTGACTGCAATGGGTGGGTGAGGAATTGATAATATGGGTGAATGTTGAAACCACAATGTTGTTCATGTGAAACCTTCATAAGATTATATATCAATGATGCCTTAGTTTAAAAAAAAAAAACCTTCTACCTTTCTGTAGCTTTTGGGAGCACTCTTTTCTAGCTAGAGGGGAAGCTACCTGATTCATGCATCCTTAATAGAGCCAATTAGATCTTCAAATTTTAAATAAACAAATAAATAAATAAAATAAACATAGGAATGCATATATTTCCAATTAGTGATTTTATTTTCTCCCAGAAAATTCCCAGAAGTAGAATTATAGGGTCATAGGGTATTTCCATTTTTAAGTAAAATTATTATGTTTTAAATGTGAATGTTCAAATTATTTCTAATTCACTCAAAATTCATATTTTAGTAATTAGCCAGAAAATTCAACTAGTAGGTGCTAAAGCTCCTGAGCCAGTGTTCTTTTTTTCTTTTTAAAACCAGGTCCTGCCTTTTATTTTGTGGGCAGCAGAATCCTCTCACCAGCATGAACATTGCCAGAGCAAGTGTCCTCATCCGTGATGTAACAGTGCTATTTGGGGTAGCAGAAGGGCCAGGGTATGGTATCGGCAGAAATGACGAGATGTTCTAAATGAGAGAGACCTTGGAACCATAGCTCCTAGGCTACTGTGAAGGCTACCTTTAAGACTAATTACAAGTAATTAAATAGGTACAAATGTGAAAATTGGTAAAATGCTTTTTAGGAAAAAAAATGGGAAAAATAAAGATCATTGAAAAGAAAAATACTCATAAATGTTTAGATGTCCTAGCTTGAGTTAATTATTACTTACACTTGTCATTACAACAGTGCAATTTTGTAGAAAGAACCCAAAAATTTTTTTGAGAAATTGCTGATGGGACCCTTCCTCTGTTGGCCTCTGTGGTGTGTAGGAGTTGGGCTGGGCTGGAGGGTGTAGTGAAGAGCAAGCCACACGTGCTCTCTGACGTCATGACCAATGGGGCCACGTTCCCCAGGGTGCTGCTTTAGTCGCAGATGTGTCATTATACGATGTCAGAAGATAAGGTTGTATGAAAACACATCACCACACCTGAAAGAATCCTCAGTTACACACTAGATGCAAGTGTTTGGCGACACATTGGGTTACACAGCAGGACTGAATTTATCCTTGAACATTTAAGAATTCACTTCCTAGAGGCTCACCAGGGCAGAACACTGGCAAGTTCTCTCGTCACAGCACATCTCTGGGGAGGCTGTGGGTGTAAGTTTGCTTCTTTATCCCTGTCCTGTTTGGTGGTCATGCTCTAAGATGACTTAATTGGGAACAAAGCAGTTCAGGATGTGAAATCTGCACTGGGTCAGCATGATCTTTTGACCCAGTTAAAATATACTCAATATATGAGAAAGGCATATGTTCAGATTTTTAGATGGTAAGGGCTGTAAAACTGCGTTGCTACAAAACAAAACAGAATCAGGAGACTCTGCCTACCAAAAAAGAGTAATTCAGCAAGAAGATGAGATGATATCAGTAGAATCAGAATTCAGTAGTGATGTCACTCCAGGTAAAAATTCCCAGTTGCCTAGTGAATTACCAGCAGCTTCTCACTCTGGTATCCACAGACCAACCTCATCTCCCCCACTTACTGCTCAAGTCTCGTCCTTCATTTCTGAGCCTGTCGTGAACCTGGACCAGCTGCCTTCTGTGCTTTTGCTCGTGCCGGTTCCTCTACCAGGACCAGCTGCCTTCTGTGCTTTTGCTCGCGCCGGTTCCTCTACCTGGACCAGCTGCCTTCTGTGCTTTTGCTCGCGCCGGTTCCTCTACCTGGACCAGCTGCCTTCTGTGCTTTTGCTCGCGCCGGTTCCTCTACCTGGACCAGCTGCCTTCTGTGCTTTTGCTCGCGCCGGTTCCTCTACCTGGACCAGCTGCCTTCTGTGCTTTTGCTCGCGCCGGTTCCTCTACCAGGACCAGCTGCCTTCTGTGCTTTTGCTCGCGCCGGTTCCTCTACCTGGACCAGCTGCCTTCTGTGCTTTTGCTCGCGCCGGTTCCTCTACCTGGACCAGCTGCCTTCTGTGCTTTTGCTCGTGCCGGTTCCTCTACCTGGACAGCTGCCTTCTGTCTTTGCTCGCGCCGGTTCCTCCTACCTGGACCAGCTGCCTTCTGTGCTTTTGCTGCGCCGGTTCTCTACCTGGACCAGCTGCCTTCTGTGCTTTTGCTCGCGCCGGTTCCTCTACCTGGACCAGCTGTCTTCTGTGCTTTTGCTCGCGCCGGTTCCTCTACCTGGACCAGCTGCCTTCTGTGCTTTTGCTCGCGCCGGTTCCTCTACCAGGACCAGCTGCCTTCTGTGCTTTTGCTCGCGCCGGTTCCTCTACCTGGACCAGCTGCCTTCTGTGCTTTTGCTCGCGCCGGTTCCTCTACCTGGACCAGCTGCCTTCTGTGCTTTTGCTCGTGCCGGTTCCTCTACCTGGACCAGCTGTCTTCTGTGCTTTTGCTCGTGCCGGTTCCTCTACCAGGACCAGCTGCCTTCTGTGCTTTTGCTCGCGCCGGTTCCTCTACCTGGACCAGCTGTCTTCTGTGCTTTTGCTCGCGCCGGTTCCTCTACCTGGACCAGCTGCCTTCTGTGCTTTTGCTCGCGCCGGTTCCTCTACCAGGACCAGCTGCCTTCTGTGCTTTTGCTCGCGCCGGTTCCTCTACCTGGACCAGCTGCCTTCTGTGCTTTTGCTCGCGCCGGTTCCTCTACCTGGACCAGCTGCCTTCTGTGCTTTTGCTCGCGCCGGTTCCTCTACCTGGACCAGCTGTCTTCTGTGCTTTTGCTCGTGCCGGTTCCTCTACCTGGACCAGCTGCCTTCTGTGCTTTTGCTCGTGCCGGTTCCTCTACCTGGACCACCTCCCTGTTTGCTGCTCACTGCCACTTACCAGAGCCCCATCCGCCCTCACGGTCAGCTTAAATCGCACCTCCCCTGCCTGCCGTTGTGCGCCTCAGACCCAGCACTATACTCTGGGGTCCCCTCACTTCCCCTGCGGTTAGCCTAGACTTCTCTCCTCCCCAGGGACTCGGCGCAGGGGTCCTCTTGGTGTCCCACGGCCTCACACAGAATTTGCCGAGTAGGATGGAAAGAGTAAAAAGGATTTGCTGAGGGAAACGTCTGTGCATCCCAAGTGCCACAGGCTCTTAAAGTGTCATACAGGACAAGAAATACAATGTATGTCCCAGAAATGCACAGCGGTATAAACAGATGATGTAGTTTTAAGATTAAATGAAAGAGAGAAAGCCTTACTGTTGTCTTCAGAATACATTTGGATGTATTTCCCAAGCTGATATCTCTAAAGCTGTATAAAGCTGTCCTTGCTTACCTCTTTTACTAAATTGATAGGAAAAAATTACTTGAAAATAAAACAGAGCTTTTTTTTTTTTTAATTTTCAGGGCCAGTTCTGTGACTATTGCAATTCTGAGGACCCCCGGAAAGCCCATCCAGTTACCAATGCAATTGATGGATCTGAACGTTGGTGGCAAAGCCCTCCTCTCTCCTCAGGCACACGGTACAACAAAGTCAATGTCACCTTGGATCTAGGGCAGGTAAGTTAGGCTTTCAACTGCAACAGGGGAAATAAGTTTGGATCAGTTTCCGTGGTTATTTCTGATACAATAACAATTGTATTAAAATACAAACAGCATGTTTAATTCACTAATCATTGTGAAGCCTGTTACACTGATATTTGCATCCCTCAACACCTGGAACATTGTCTGTCATGGTGCAGACACCTCTGTGTGTCTATTATTTGAGTTTAAAAACAGTTGTAAATAGTGTCATTGGCAAATATTTTTAAGACTTGTATATTTTATTATGCTAAAGTATATATAACATAAAATGTACCATCTTGGCTATTTTTAAATACGCAGGTCAGCAGTGTTAAAGACATTTGCATTGTTGTGTGACTAATTTCCAGAACTCCTTTTCATCTTGCAAAATCGGTGCGTGTACCCATCAAACACTAACTCCCATTTTCCTTTGGTCCTAATCCCTGGCGACCACCATTCTACTTTCTGTCTTTATAAATTTAGGTGCCTTGTATGAGGTGCAGTCCTACAGCATTTGTCCTTCTGGGTCTGGCTTATTTCCCTGAGCCTAATGTCTTTAAGGTTCCTCCGTGCTGGGTCAGAATTTCCTTCCTTTCTAAGATGGAAAAATATTCCCTTGTTTGAACGCACCACACTTTGTGCATCCACTCATCTGCCAGCGGACACTTGGGTCGCTTTCACCTTGGGTAAACATGGGGATGGGGAGGATATTTTTACAGCATTTTCTTTCCTGGAAATCCTGCCTTTATGAACACTTGCTACCATGGGTTTTGGCCTTGTTTGGCCAGCTGGTCCACAAGGGAACCCACCTTCGGGGCCATCCTCCTGTGGTAGGCTATGATGGCCCCGGAGGCCCTCCCCCTGGTGTAAGGCCCGGCGTGATCCCCTCCCCTCTGAGTGTGGGTAGCACTGTGAACTTGACGGGTGTCAGTGCCGTGACAAGGTGCTGTTGAGTGACAGAGATGAAGGGATTTTGTAGATGTGTGCAAGGTCCCACGTCAGTTGATCAGAAAGGATATAATCCTGGGGGACTTCTTTTACTTAGGGGAGCTTTTAAAAGGCGCTGGACCCTACTGAAGGAAGAGATTTGAAGCATGAGAAAATTTCCTGCTGACCTTGAAGGGGCAAAATGCCATGTTAGAAACTGCCTATGGAGATGGCCACATGGCACGGACCTAAGAATGGGTTCTAGAAGGTGAGAGAGGTCCCAGCCAACAGCCAGGAAAAAGCAAGAACTGTTGTCCTATAATTGTAATCCTACAACCAATTCAGTTGGCAACTGAATTCTGCCAACCACATGTACAAACCTGGAAACAGGTCCTTCCAGGCATCCAGTGGGCTTGATCTCTGCCTTGACCCTGAGCAAAGAACTCTTAGACTCCTGACATACAGAACTACAAGATAATAAATGGTGGTGTCTTACCACTAAATTTGTGGTAATTTATCAAGCAGCAATAGAAATCTAATGCAACTTCTTTCCTCTTTCAGACTGTGGTGTGAATTTCATACTATTCCCTCAACAAATATTTACTGAGCACCTCCAGTGTGCCAGGCCCCGTGCTAGGGATCTGGGATATGTAAGAGAACAGAAGACATGGAGATTTCTTCCCTTGTGGCACATATTCCATTGTGGGGGTTAGCCAACAAAAATATACACAAGAAATAAGTAAATACAGTATGTCAGAAGCTGATAAGAGCCTTGGAAAAATGAAGAAGTAGATTGGGTAAGAGGCTCATGAGTGTGAAGGGCAAGACTGGTTGGCAGTTTTAGTTAGGATGGTTGGGGGGTGGGTTTATGGAGCAAAGATTTGAAGCAAGTGTGAAGGAGTTGGCCATGCAGTCAAAGGGAACAGCCCTGCAAAGTCCCTAAGGTGGGAGCTTGTCTGGAAAGTACCAGGAGCAGCATGGAGAGCAGAGTGGCTGGAGCAGAGTGAGGGAGGGGGAAGTGGTGACAGAGGAGGCTAGAGAGATGACAGGCAGGGCCAGATCAGCCAGGGCTCCGTAGAAACCACTGGGTTTTCTTAGTGACATGAGAGCCATTTACAGTCTCAAGCAGAGGAGCGGTACAATCTGATTTATATTTAAAAAGGATTTTTCTGGCTGTTCTGTTGGGGATTATCAGGGGGCAAGGGTAGAAGCCAGTTAGACCGTCACAATGATCCATGAGAGAGATGCCAGTGGTGGCAGTGAGTGTGGGTGAACGGATTCTAGATGTACATTGATGATAGAGCTGCCACAACTTCCTGGTGGATTGAATATGGAGTGTGAGAAAAACGAGGATTCAGGGGTGATTCCCAAGACTTTTGGTCTGAGTGACTGGACCTGCTGTTTACAGAGATGTTGTAGACGGTGGGAAGAGCAGGCTTGAGGGAGGGAGACTGTGGAAGGAGTTAATTTAGACATGCTAAAATTGAAATACTGTTTGGACGTGCAATGGGAGATGTGGACTGGGCACTTGGAGATGTGAGTCTTGAGGCTGTTTGGGCTGGAGACAGATGTTTGTTGTGGATTTCTGTAGGAGTTATCCTATTTAGAATCTCTCAGCTTCTTGAATCTGTAGGTTTAAATCTTTCACCAACTTTGGGAGATTTTCAACCTTCCTTCTTCCTTCCTTTCTTTTCCAGCTTTCTTGAGGCACAGTTGGCAAAAATTTATATATTTAAAGTGTACACATGATGATTTGATGCACATATACTTTGTGAAATGATTGCCATGATGAACTAATTAACACCTTCCTCACCTCACATAGTTACCTTTTTTGTGAGTGTGTGGTGAGCATGCTTAAGATATACTAGCTAGTAAATTTTAACAATACAGTATTATTAACTATAGTCACCTTGCTGTACATTAGATCCCCAGAACGTATTCCTCTTGTAACTGAAGGCGTGTACCTTTGGCTGATATCTCCCTATTTCTCCCACTTCCTAGACCCTGGTAACCACCATTCTACTCTATGTTTGTATGAATTCAACAATTTTTTAAATAAGATTTCACATATAAGCGAGATGATACAGTGTTTGTCTTTCTGTTTTCTTTTTCATATTGGCTCTGTTATCTAGCCCATCCAGTGAACTTTTTATTGAATTTTTTCACTTGTATGATTTCCATCTATAGCTTCTATTTCTTGGCTGAGATATTTTCATTTACTGCAGAAGTATTTGCCCTCACTCATCGAAGGATTTTTATGATTGTTGCTTTTTGTCAGATAATTCCATCATCAATTTCATCATCTCTTGTTGGGGGTCTGTTGATTGTCTTTTCTCATTCAAGTTATTATTTTCCCCTGTTTTTTGATATGATGGGTGATTTTCAGTTACATTCTGGACGTTTTAGATATTATTACATTAGGAGGGTCTGGATCCTATTTAAAACTCCTATCTTAGCAGGTAGTCATCTTGTTTAGGTTGAATGTGCAGGTCCTGGCCAGCTTTTGTGGTGAGGTTCCAAGGGGAATTTGGTTTTCAGAGCTGGCGCACACTATTGTAGCTTGCTTTGTTCATCTGGTGGCTCCTACTCGGCCCCTCTTAGTGCTGCCTGTGGGGCCAAAGTGAGCTTCTTCTCCTGACCCAGTGACACTTGGTGGGGGTTGAGAGACACCAAGCTTCAGAGCAGAGAGTGCTTCCCCAGTCCGCTATTCAAGGTTGCCTGGTGCAGGGGGAGCGCCTGCTGAAATAGACATTAGGAAACTGATGGCATGTAGATGGTGTGAAACTACAAGCTGGATGAGAGTGAGAAGAGGACCCAGGGCTGAGCCCTGGGATCTCCCGCATCAGGAAGTCAGGGAAATGAGAAGGAACTGGTAAGGAAGACTGTAATGGGGCGACAAGTGGGAGGGGGACCACCAAGAGAGTGCAGTGGCCTAAAAGCCAGAGGAAGAAAGTATATCAGAGAGGAGGGAAACTTGTAACTCAATAACACAAAGACAGAGAACCCAATTTTAAAAAATGGGCAAAGGATCTGAATAGACAGTTCTTAAAAGAGGACTCACAAATGGCCAATAAGCACAGGAAAAGGCGCTCCACATCAGTAGCCCCCAGGGAAATGTCAGTGAAAACCACAGTGAGATACCACCTCACACCCAGTCGGCTGGCTATAATCAAAGGGATAGATAATGACAAATATTTGTGAGGCTGTGGAGAAATTGGACCCCTAATACATTTCTAGGGGAATAGAAAATGATGTAGCTGCTTTGGAAAATAGTTGGATAGATCCTTAAAAAGTTAAATGCAGAGTTACCATATGACCAAGCAATTCCACTCCTAGTCACATACCCAAGAAAAATGAAACATACATCCACAGAAAAACTTGCCTGTGAATGTTCACTGTAGTATTATTCATAATAGCTAAAAAATGGGAACAACTCAAATGTCTACCATCTGATGAATAAATAAGCCAAATACGGCATATGCATACAATGGAACATTAATGAACAATAAAAAGTAATTTCTGATGAATGCTACGACACGGATGAACTCTGAAGACATGATGCTGTGTGAAAGAAGCCGGTCACAAAAGACCATGATTTTCACCATTAGTTTTCACCTGAGATAATTTAGGGAGATCCTTTATTGTTTGAAAGACTCTAAATCCAATTTCAACTATGAATTAGTCTATTTCAACTATGAATTGGTCTATTTCAACCATGAATTAGTCTAATTCCTCTAACAGCTCACCTCTAGCAACAGACTTAACTGCTCTGTGCTGGGGTTTCCTCATTTGTAAGGTGAGATGACAGTGCTTATCTCAAAGGGTTGCTGTGAGGTTTGAACGAGTTAGCTGCTTCATTTTTTAAATTCTTTAGACCAGTGGTTTTTAAATAAAATTTTATTTAATAAATAAAGTGAAATTCAATAAATGCTCATTATGAAAACAGACAGACTAATAACTTCTCCTTTAGAAAGCCGTAAGCAATACTGTAGAAGGCACTCCAGAAAAGTCTAGGAACAGGAGAAGCAATGTAAATTGGAAGATGGAAGATGTTTCTTTCCTCTTTGGAGCATCATGTGATTTATTAAGCATGTTTTGTCTTGTAAGATTCATATCTTATGTCCCATTGGTGGGATCTGTATTTTCTTCTTTTTGCTGGAATTAACCAGGAAAGTGTCCCTGAGAGTTAGATTTTGTAACTGAATAGTGACCCAAAAACCTTCGATTTAGGGAATTGTGATGCCATGGTTTGGAAATAAAATGCAGGCCATAACCTTGTTATTACCAAATCACTTTTTTCCAGCCTCTGAGAAATGAATTTTTTTATAAAATACATATTCTTTTAAATTAAGGTATCATTGATATACAATCTTATGAAGGTTTCACAAGAAAAACAATGTGTTTACTACATTCACCCTTAACTGAAATTTGATTTTGATGTACTGTATTCAGTTTGACAGCTTATGCTGTCATGAAGGGGTTACTTTTCTCTGCCTCCTTCTGGACTAGTTGGTGGTTTTCATTGTTATTTTTCTTGGACAGTAGTTTGACAAATAAAAACACTACCTTCAGGAGTCGATCTTGAAGGGCAGCTTTCCTCCTTACACAGTGGCAAACGTACAGTGTCTGTGATTCACTAAAGGCAGTGGCATTTTCCAAGTCTCTTCAAGCTCACTTGATCATATTTTATTCATCAGTTTCAGGCTATAGAACGAGAACACGATGTCTTACAGGAAACTTTCATTTCATCTGCCCAACCATAATGAATTTATTTTGACATTTAAAGCAAAATGTGGATGACAAGATTTTAAAAGGAGAATTTTTGGAATATAAGGACATTTGTTTATTCTTAGAGCCCTGGTGGGGCATGACTGCCAGAAATGTTCCACTAGAGATAGGAAGGTGTAGGACTGGGCTGTAGATTTGCTCCCAGACTTCCTTCAGAATCTGAAGGAATTTTCCTCTGTGGGCTCTGTATATTTCCCTCCACGAACTCAGCATAGACTGTGAACTCCCCAGGGTCAGATGCAAATACAGAATCCAGCCATGTTAGAGTGGATTTAATATGTAGATGCCTTCTACAATCTTTTTAATTTGGGTCCTCTTTAATTTTTATGGGCCTTTGGTGGATGAACCCCAAACATTCTTTGTAGCCTTGTCAGGTCTGACTCAGACAGGAGGAAGGCCTGGGCTAGTTTCTGATTCCTCCTGAGCTCATGGGTTTTGGAGATTAAATTGGTTCTTGGGATGCCTGGCAGACAAGGACACTGAGAATCTGACTCATCTGGGTCTCTGGGTGGATACAGTTGAATCCAGAAAGTGGATGACTTGGATTAGACCCAGTCTTCTAGATTCCTCAGGAATTCTCTGAACTGCAAGCTTCAGAAGTCCTGGGACTGTCTTCTTTTGTTCATGACGTGATGTTCTGCTTCCAACATCTTGTTCACTCTTTAGCACCTAGAAGATGCTCAATAAATATTTGCTGAGTGAATGTCGGATGAACCAAGGATAACTCAGGGTCACTGAATTTCCCCGGGGTGTAGTACTAAGGAAACACGGCTGTGAGCAGACCAACCTTGGCTGTGTAATTAATTAGATGGTTTGTTCCATGTGTGACTCTTGGTTCTCTTTGCAATGTCACTATTTTATAGCTATAATACAATTAGAAGATACAGACCTATTCAGAACAAATTTGTAATGAAAATATTAATGAACATGTAATCAAGAGACTCAATCCTTGAAAGCAAGTAATTCATTAGTGGGTAGAAAAATAGGGATATTATCCTTTATGCTACTGTAGTAACCTAAAATGTTAATTTGCCTTTTAAGTTCTTTATTTTTTAAAGATCTCTAGCATTTACATTTGCTAGTTTCAATATGACTGGCACAAGTATAACAGACATAACAGAATATGAGTTAAGTAAGTTTCCTTCCCAAACACTCAGTATACTGTAAGTGGACTAATAAATCCAAGAAACAGAAGCAGGACTAGAAAGCAGCAACACTTTAATTCTGGAATTTTGTCCCAAACTCTCTGTAGACAGAACTTAATATGAGAAAGCGGTAAACAGAGGTCACTGGGACCTCCTTGGTGACTCTTACAAGGTAACCCTGGGTCACATACTGTTGGGATACAGGAGTAAGGCCATTGTAAAGTTGGCAGGGGGATCCTTCTTATGAGGGAGGGTGATAACCAAGGTTTGGCACCCCGCGGGAAGGTGAAGCCTGCCATCCAAGAAGAGGCCCTAGAGTGGTCAGCCCCTCAGCAGCTGCACATCAGCCCACATTGTGTTCGTTTCTCAGAGCTCGACAGCAAACATACACGGAGAGTTCATTTCTTGAGAACGTCAAGGATCATGGCTAGTGCTGATGAGAGAAAAATAAACAGAAATGAAGCCCTTGGTGCTGTTTGGAAAAGATTAATCCTATTTCCTGCATTTTGGCCATGCAGTTAAGAAGACAGAGGGAGGCTGCGGCCATGGCTCTGAAAATGAATTAGGTGGACCTGGGAAATGGCCAGGAAGGAAGGTCACTTTGTCTCCTTGAGAAGGGCCCAGACAACGGGGCTACCATGAGTTGTATGGGGAGGGGTCAGAGTGGGAAAGAGACTGAGGCCTGGAAGCAGCACAGGCTGGGGGCGGGGCATCCTGGGATCTGGTGGGGAGCCTGGCAGGCCCTCACCTGTGAGTAGGCAGAGGTGGGGGGACCTCCTGCTCATGGCTAGAGATGCTAGTGAACAACAAAGTATGTGAATATGCTTTGACCCGTGTGAAGCCCTAGATAAACATGGGATATTATTATTATTGTTATTATTCCTTAGAGAAATTGTCATTGGTGCCCGTCCTTTTCCCCTTTCCTTGGCTTCCAATAAGCTTACACTCCTGATCTAAGTGAGGAAAGTATAAACATCTTCACACTAAAGTTCTGGAAACTCTGATGTTCCATCTTCTCAGAATGTTTGCATTAAAAAAAAATTACTATCTATTTTTGTCATGGAACTACTGCTTCTGGGAATTTATCCTAAGGAAAGAATGAGATAAATGCTCAAAACATTTGAGCACAGATATTCTGGGGAGCATTGTTCATAATAACCTATCGTGGGAAACAATCTCATGTCCAATAAAAGGGGACTGATTCAGTGGATTGATTGGCAGATGTTAGAATGATGCCATAGAGGGAGTCTTTATTGACCTGACATGTTGGTGCTGTATTGTGGAAAAAAGGAAAACACTGCAAACTGTATATTTAGCTGTGTATATAGTATGGTATGATTATACTTTCTTTGTGTATATAAGCAAAGAAAAATTCAAGAAAGAATCTAAACTAAGAGTGATTTTCTATGGATGATTATTGGTGATTTTTACTTCCTTCTGTAAATCCCGTTTCCAGTGTAGTTCAGATTGATGGCTCTGGATCATAACGTGGGTACACATCGGCTCCACAGCTTTCTAGCTCTGTGACACTGGATGCTCTTGTTAATGTTGCATGTCAGTTTCTTCTTCCAAAATTTGGGGTTGAATCTAGTACCATCCTCACAGGGTTGTTGTGAGTAATTAAAAACAGAAAAAGCTCTGAGAATTCTGCCTTGCACATTATGAGAACTCAATCCATGTTAGCTATTATATTTGTATTTTTTTCAGTGAGCATGTTTGCCTTTTAGAGTTAGAAAGACAAAAAAGCAAATTGGGAAAATATTTTCTTTTGGGAAAAAAGAAGAGTTCAATACAGAGGACCAAAGGAACAATATTTCCTAGTGGGCTTTGAGGTATTGATGCAAAAGCTTACCTTAAGCTTCCTGAGCCCTCCATCCCCCTAATACAGGCTTCTGACCATTTCATCCCAGAATGCGGTTGGCTTGCTAGAGATCTTTAAATGTCAACAGAAGAAGAAAATGCCCAGTAAATGGAAATTGATTTTTTTTTAAAAAGAGCCTATTTTATTCCTTAGCCAATCTTGAAAACTATTTTATGTTTCTTCCCTTGTGAAACTTTTGTGATTTCAGGCTTATTTTGGCTTTAAATCATGGCAGTTTTCCTATTACTATTAATGGCAAGCATATATAAGGAAAAACTGAGTTTCATGAATTCTTCACAATGGTTCCAGTGAGAGCTTGAGTTAAATATAATGTCTCGGGGGAATCCTGGGACCCGGTGCCTCCCTTCTGCCCACGTCTTCAGGGCACCCTCCTCAGCTGCCACAGAGTCCCTGCTCCTACTCAGGCCAGTGACCCTGGAGCCTTCCTAAGGACCAAACTCTCTTCCTTTTCTCTTGTCTTCCTGAAGCCTCTTTCCCTGTTCTGGTTTCTCCAGTTCTTGTCACTTGTGCCTTTTTACTTTTCATGCCTTTGGGGAAAAACTAAAACCAAATCAAACCACCACCTTCACTTGCAGCCACTGCCAGCCTTCAGGAGGGCTGTTGTGTGTCCCTGGCTCCCTCCCAGCCCCAGAGCGGTGTCCCGTGCAGCCGGTTGGAGGGTCCAGGCCCCCCACAGAGGGCTGGCCTCTCTGCCTGGCTGCAGCTGTGCCCACCAGCCCTGCCAAGTAGCCTCATGACACAGGTGATGTGGGCATCCTACCTCCCCGGGGCTCCTGCAGCTGCCTGCAGACCCCAGGGGCCAGATATCATTTCTCCACATATCCCCGGCAGTCCAGGCCACCCTTCCACACAGGCTTCCTTTGGCCCAGTAGTCTGCAGGGAAGGATGCTTCGTGGTCGTTGCCTCTAATGCAACAGCCAGCTCCTGTGCTATTTGCTCTCCTCTCTAGCTTAGCTCTCAAACCGCTATGGTAAACATTCTATAGTGGAGGAATTCCCAACTCGGTGCATTCGCATGACGTGCTCTGCTCCATATGTTTTCAGCACCCTGAGCATTGGGATTGTACATTTACCCTTAGAGTTTCCCAACATCACAGAACTGGATTGGAATGGTTCTCTGTCCTGCCTCTCACAGGGGTCCTGGCTCAGCCGTCCCTCTCACTGCCTGTTACAAAAGCCTGCAGTGTCCCCGGAGCTCCCTGACATGGGGCCGGGAGATGCAGCACTCTTCCTGCTGCAGGATCTGAATTGCCAGATCCGGGAGGGCACAGCAGTGTGAGCTGAGGCTGGTGTCCCTCTCCGAGGGTGCAGGTGGGCAGAGCAGTGGGGCAGGTATTGTCAGGGTGAGAGCGGGCCCACAGCCTCGCCCAGGTGGGCGGAGCTCCTGGAAAGCAGAGTTCAGCCTCCTTGCTGCAGGGGGAGGCAGGGCAGGGAGCCTGGGCCGAAAGCAGCTGTTTTGCAGATTCCTGTGTTTCCGGGCAAAGGCATCTCCCTAACACAGCTCAGGCCTGGGCAGGGCTGGACCTGAAAGGGCCAGGGACTTGGAGCAGGCGGGTCTGACACCTGCCCGGCGCCCCGGCTTGCCCCGTCAGCAGGTAACCATGGCTGTCACGCAGGCCTCCGTTTAAACTCATTTTATTACTCTCCCAGCAGCCGTGCACTCAGTGCTGGGTGCTGCCCTCCTTTCTTCCTTTGTCCATTTCTGCCAGCCCATGTATGCCTCCTGCTCTCCCCACGGCTTCACAGACCCCAGGGTACGTTCACATCCTGTCCCGGAGACTCTGCTCATTTCCAGCTCGGGGGGCGCCTACCCCTGCTGCTCAACGTGGGGTCTTTGGATCAGCTGCACTGGTGTCCCCTGGGAGCTTGTCACACATGGAGTTCTGGGCGCCAAGCCCATCCTATTGAATCAGAACCTGCATTTAAGTCTCCCAGGTGGATGGCTTGCCCGTTATGATTCAATAAATGCTGCTCAGACCACCGCTCCTCAAACCGTCTGTGATAAAAGACCCATTTAAAAAACATTTCTAACCTGTCACAGCCAGGATCTTTGTTAAAATACAATACAAATGCATTGTTAGAAAATGAAATGAAAATAAAGCCTAAGGTTACGTGCAAAATACAAGACTCATTAAAAAAAATCAGCCTCCTGCCCTCCTTTCATCCACTCTCCATCCTGCTCAGCGCCCGAGGCAGCTGACCTTCATGGGTGGCAGCCACAGTCTCCCCTCCCCTGAGCTTTAGGCAGAGTCGGGCTGGTGGGAGGCACACACAAGTGCTCAGAGGGCAGGAGCGGAGTGAGCCTGGGCGTCAGTGCCCCACGCGGCGGCGTCTCTTGGCTCCTGCGGGCACCTTGCCCCTACACGCCCACGGCTGTCCCAGCACCAGTTCTGCTTCCTCTCCTTGCCCTTCGGGCAGGGTGGGAACAGCTGGGTCTCCGGGGTCCTTGGCTCTGAGCACCTTCACCACCACGAGGAGGCTTCCCTCACTCCTGCCCACTCCTTTGTAAAGAGCTGCTTTATTAACCTCTCCTCAGTTACTTCCTTCCAGCCGGTCGCCGTCTCCTGCTGGGGCTCTGAGTAACACACCGCACTCTGACTTGCAAAGGATGCTTTCCAACTGGTTGAAATTTACCCAGATCTCCCAGTTGTCATCTCTGAAAGAAGGAAAGGACATTTTTGAGGTGGTGACTCACTAGAATTTTTAAAAAAGTACTTGTAACATGAGTGTGTGTGGGGAGGGAGCGGGGAACCATTGAAGTACGACTATGAAATAAGGAAGAGCTTTGTGTTCCTTTCCATAGAGAATGCCTGGTGCATATAAATAATTCAGTAAATGTATGTTTACTGTATGAGTGAATGAGGATACAAAGGTTCTTGCTTATATCTTCCCAATTTGCATATGTCCCTCACATGCCAAAAGCCATACATATGTAATAGATTTATCAGTTGTAATTTGCAACATATTGAAGACATAATGAAAAATGAAACTTGTGGTCATTTATTTAAACATTTAGAAAAACAGGTGGTAGGAAGAAGGTATGTTCCTTTATTCCTTATGGTAGATAAGCTCATAAATCTACAGAAATTCTTCAACATTTGCTTCGCAAGATGAGGCAGGATGAATAATTTTCAGTAATTTCACAAGATGAATCAAGACGATAATCTTACTTCACAAGATGAATAACTTAGAATTAAAAATCTAAGTTTTATGGCAGCTATAATTCAAATTTAATGCTAATGTACTTACTATGCCAGAAACTGGTCTAAGTTCTTTTCAAGTATTAACTCATTTGATCCTCACAACAACCTTGTGAGGTAGGTCCTTATTTTCTAGAAGAGGAAACTGAAGCTCAGAGATGTGCAGCCTCCTGGTGTCACATGACCTATGACTGACAGTCACAGGTAAGCACACTGTGGACCCAGGATCTGCACCTGGGCCGCCTGCAGAGCCAGCCTCCCATATGCTGCAGTGATAAGGCACTTGATGCTCCCACTCTCTCTGTGCTCCTGCTCTGTGAAACTCTTGTGGCCCTGGGGTATTGGTTATCACTGTTGTGGTTCTCCCAGGATATTGTCCATCACCATCCACAGTGAAGGTCCTCTGTGAAGATGCATTTGAAATCCCTTTCATCCCTAAAATAGCTGTACTTTTTTTGGGGTATTAAAAAACAAAACAAAACCTGGACACTGGGATCCTGCTACCCTCTTTATATTGCCTGCTATAAGCAAATTGATGGCTCTGCCATGCAAGTGTGTGGAGCTTCACGACCTGCATTTTGGGGGCAGATTCCACTATGGGTTCAACACTTCATCCCTATCTATAATTTTCCTTTTATGCCTTTCTTTTGTTTGTTTTTTGATTTTTGGTAATTTCATATTGCTGTTGCTTTACATCCTTCAGGTTTAGGGCTTGAAATCCCTACCCAACCTTTTTTTTTTTAAACAAAGTAAGTGTGGATGAATACATGCAATGTATTGATGAAATAATGAACTATAATCAGTTTATATTCTAGTAATATATTTGGTTGCTACTTAAACTGTCAAGAGATATTTTACCTTCCTTCATGGTTGTCCAAAGACTGAAAGATTTGTACATTCATATAGAAATATTTCTTATTTTACAGCGTTAGAGGGTATTTCTGAGTCATTTTGAGAGGTACAGTTCCATTCTGCAGAAAACATTCAAGCTGTGTGAGCTGGCTATGGCTCAGTTTTGAATTTTGCTTCTTTTTAACTGGATTGTCACAGGGAAGGTCAACCCCAACTTCAGGCAGAATGACTGAGCATCGGAGGATGTCTGAAGAGCATGCCAGGTCATGACTGTCCTTTCATACTACATGACAGGCAAAGGGCCTGCTTTTGCTCAGTGATTTCCTTTTAGAACTGATCTGTTGTTCTCCAGAGAAAGTATAATGTTCCATTATAAGGCCTTATTAGTTACTGTACTACTGCATTCCCAGATATTTTTTCTTTTGCACCTAAATATTTCTAGTGACGGTAGGATAATAATGTGTGTGTTGATAGCTGAGAGTGGGTTTGTTTCTAAATATACAGGGATTCACCCTGAGCATTCATACTGTGACTCATAATGTCTCCTTAAGGCATTCTTTCAGAAGACTCCTTTCCACCCACATTGTACCTCTTCCTAGTTATTATTTCTTGGTAAGAGTTATCACTTATTTTGGAGAACAGTCAGGGCTTAATAAAGCATGTTCTATGCTAAAGTTTCTTGCATAGTGTATTATCCTATGGAAGACAGACTTGCTCACAGAGACTGTAATTTGGCTGCCTGAAGATACTTATTTAGTCCCCCCGACTGGTCTGTAATCATGGAATGGAGAAGACATAGAGCCCATTGCAGGGAAAGCAGGGCCAGCTTTCTATAGAGATGGTTTGGCGGCTGTTGGCATGGTGTAATTTCAGGATGTCGAGCAGGCTGTTTACCATCCCTGGCATTCCTGTGGCTGAGGATAAAGCTATTAAAAGGCTCATGTTGTTGGGAGAGGTAATATAGTGACTTAAAATTCACTTGAGACCAGGTTTCCTTAGGAGAAAAAGCAATACTGTCAATGTGCTCCTGATAGAAAAAAGAAGATACATCATGGCTAGGCCAGTGCCTCTCAACCTTGAATGTACACCTGCATCATCTATCCACATGAGGCTTCTGACGTGAGGGTTTCAGGTGTAAATTTGTAGATTTGGCATTTCTAAGATGTGCCCTGTGGGCCACGCTCTGAGCACCGAGGGGCTAGAAGGACTCCCTGCTCATCAGCAGACCTCACTGGGATGTGAAGAGCAAGGGGGAGACTGAGCCAGAAGCAGGGTGGGCAGTAAAGAAGCTGCGAGAGTGCTGGGTTAAGAAGATAAGGTCAGGGAGGGTGGGCAGAGCCCCCAAAGGGACTTGCCGGGGGTAATGGACACTATACTAGGGACACACAGACCTGGAGATTGGGGCAAAATGTCCTTGCAGCCAGGTAATTCTTTATGTTCCTCCTGTTCCTGGCTTTCTTGAGCATGGTACACAACTTCCGGCACTGGCAGAACCACCCAGGGAGGAAAGACTCTTAAAGATAAAGTACCACACTGCCTCATGTTGGCCTCGTCTGGCCCTGTAGCTGCCCCCACCAGCAGGCTCTGGAAGCAGACAGATGTGGGCTCAAGTCTTTGCTTTGTTACCTGCTCATTGTGTGACTAGAGACACGCTCTGCATCTTCTCCAAACATTAGTTTTTGCATCTGTGAAGTAGAGAGAATATTAGTCCCAATACACTATATTGTAAAGGCTACTAAAACATGAGCATTAGTACCTGGCATACGCTAACTCTTCAACAAATGCCAGTTTTTCTCTTCCTCCTCCTCCTCCTCCTTACCATTATCTCAGCAGTTCTACCCCACTGACCTTCTCGCAGCTGCCACCTCTCTCTCCCTTTCCTTGACACTGCAACCACCTGCCCAGTTTTCCATTTTCTCAGCCCTGCATTTCTCAGATCCAGCAGCTAGAGCTTCAGGTTCTGGGACTCAGCCTCAGCTCAGGGACCACAGCAGAGGAGCCCTGGGGTTCCAGCTCAGGGATAGCCGTTGGTCAGCCTCTAGCTGTCCTGGTGCCCACTGCCATCAGGCCCTGGCCCCATACCTTAGCAGCTAGGTCCTCTCCACCTCTCTCCTTTCCCAGGCTTTCGTGGTAGAATCTTTGTTTCTGACACCAATTCCCATATGTGGGGAGTATTCCACACATCCAAGCAATTCTACACCATCTGGGTGACCAACAATTCAACTCAATTCTGATACTGTGTACCTGGAGATAGCCTCAGATCCCATCGGTTGAGGGCTCAGTCTGTAAGATGGCCCCTGCCCCCCCTTCACACACCAGTGGAAAGCCCAGGTTGTCATCTATGTGTCTGTCCAACTGGCTATAGATTGGAAGTTCCTACAATTCTCTCCTCTGGTTCAATTAATTTGCTAGAGCAGTTCACAGAACTCAGGGAAACATTTGACTTAACAGAGTATTGGTTTATTATAAAAAGAACAGCCAGATGGAAGAGATGTATAGGGCAAGGTACGTATGCAGGGGTGCAGAGCTTCCAGGCTCTCTGGGTATGCATTCTCACCAGATCTCCATAGGGTTCACCAAACTGGAAGCTCTCTGAACCTTGTCTGTCCTTTTGGGTCTTTATGGAAGCCTCATCACACAGGCATGATTGGTTAAAACACTGGCCACTGGCATTGATTCAACCTCCAGCCCCTCACCCCTCCCTGGAGGTCACGGGGCAGGACTGAAAGTTCCAAACTTCTAATCACAGTGGTTGGCTCCCCTGGGAACCCCATCCTTAGGAGACCTAGGGGCTTTCAAAATGACATCATTAACATAACAAAAGACCAATTGAGTCCCTCTCAAAACTTGGGAAATTCTAAGGGTTTTAGGAGCTATGTTCCAGAAATGGAACAAGACCAAATACATATTTCTTACAAATCACAGTATCACAGGATCCCTCCTGGATCTGAGAATCTTGTTTTCTTTTGCCAGTTATCTGAGAGCCTATAGTCTGTGGCATGACCTTGATACCAAGTTGTAGAACACAGGGGACTTCCTGCCTGTAGTAGTGCTGGCTGTCAGAATCTCCACTCTTTTGTCCCAGTCCTTGGCATTGGGACCCTTCTTGATCACTGTGCTTCCCCTGGGTGAGCCTGCCTTTAGGGCAGTGTTTCTCAAATTTAGTCCTCAAATCCCTGTGCTCAGAAGGGGGACCCGTGCCTGGGGCTTAATGTCATCTTGAAATCCTTAATAATTGTGTCTTTGAATTTGTGTTTTGTAAGTGAAGTTCCGTGGAGCAGTGGGGCATGAGCAGCTTGTGAGCCATCCTCCTTCCTGGGCAGCTTCTCAGCCACCTGCTGCTCCAAGCCCTGGCGCCTGGGTCCCTCCAGTCCTCCGCCTCCCTGACCCCATCCTGCTGTCCTTCACCCTCCGTGAGGTCTGAGAGCGGACTCACAGGTTCGGCAGCATGTGCACCATGCTGAGGAGGGGTGCAGCACTGCCACCCCTGTCCCTAGCTAGCGCAGTGATGGGCAACTGGACGAGGACAGGCCTCTTGGCCATCCTGCATCCGGGTACCAACATGTCCCTGTGGGGGGGCTCCCTTCCCTCAGGGGTCAGCCAGCTGTGGGGGTTGGAGTGGTGGGACCATAGGAAGGGGACACTGGCCCCTGCCCTGGCCAGGGCACAGCGTGTCAACCGGCAGCAATAGGGAGGGGGATCCTGGTGTGCACACAGGCAGGGAAGGGCTGGGTGCCCTGGAGCCCATGAGGGTCTGCACTCACCCAGGGGTACCCCTTACCTGAGGGAGTGAACATTAGTAGCAAATTAAAAAAAAAAACACTGGGATAAGCAACAGAGAAACTGTAGAAGAAAGGGAAAAGTGTATTTTAGTAGCTTTAATAGCACTCTTTTCCTTGCTTTATACAAGAGCCCCTGTATTTTCATTTTGCTCTGCCAGTTATTTAGCTGGCCCTGTTTCTAGACCTCACTGCAGACATACTGAATTAGAATTTGTAGCATTGTAACCTGGGAATCTGCATTTTAACATACTCTGCAGGTGCTTCTAGTGCACACTTCGTTTGAGGGCTCTACAGTATCATTTTGCCCCCAGCTTGGCTAATTGTCCAGAATTGAATGTGATTTCTCTCAGTTACAGTCATTCTCTCTGTCCCCCATGGGGACTTTGTGTAAAAAAAGAAAGAACCCAATGCCTCTAAAATCTCAACCTCTACCACTGTTACTCCAGAAGGAGGGGGTTCCCCGCCCAGAGCAAGTTCCCTATAAATTCGATGAGACCAAATAAAGACAAGGGCAAGAAGTTGGGGGTCTCAAAGGGGTATCATGTTTATTCGCTCCAGTGCCGCTCCCTCCTGCTCCCCAGCACAGGCTTAATCCTCTCCTAGCACCAGGGCTCCACGGCTTCCCTCTGCCAGTTGCCGTTCTCTCCTAGTTCTCCCTCCAGTATTCCCTTCTACACCCTCCAAGCTCCCAGCACCCACGCTCTACAACTCTCTTCCTGGTCTCATGGACCTCTCCTTCCATGCCCCTAGTTCAGGGTGGGTATCTAGTGACTGGAAGTCACCTGACTAGTTACATACCAGGAGCTGAGGCAAGGAGAGAATGGGTGTTTCCTCTCCATCCCTCTTCTGGGCCAGTACTCCCTTGACTGACCAGCCATCTGTCCCCAGTAAACATCCCATAGATGTGCAAATAGGCTCTTAAATATATACAATGCGTGCTATTAAGGTCAAGTGGGAATCCTAGTCAGAAAGTTCCATTTTTTTCCACAACCACCATTTATTTTGAACTTAGTGGGGACAGTGGGGCCAAATTGGTATGAAATGGGGTCCTCTAAGCTTCAGCCCCTCTGCATTTCTAGCTCATCAGGATTCCAGGTTCTCTTGAAGGAGAGCCGGTCAAGGGACCTGGTTTGGTGCATGCTGCACCATGTTCCCTTCCTGTCTCAGTGATGTTCCCAGATAGCAGGGGCTCCACTGGTGTGTGTCTCTGGGTGAGCAGGACACGGAGCAGAGCCCACCCTCAACAGGCACGTGGCATAAGGGAGATACAGGCAAACTTACTGTTTTAACTCACTGAGATGTTGGTGTTGATTGTCACTTAAATGCAACCAGCCTGTCTTAAGACGCAGACACTGCTCTAAAGAGTGTGACTGTATGTTTATATGTATGAATATGTGTGTGTGTATTTGTATATGTATATATATATATATAAATATACACACACACACATATAATTGATATAAATCTGCTATAACATCTAGTTTGAGATCTTCTGTGTTTATGTACATTATGTTATGAGGGTTCATTGATACTGTAAATGTATTCATTTCCTTGTTTCTGACCACTACAGTGTTGGTATTTGTATGGTCATTCATGAGATGATCTTTCAGACGGATTTATTTAATAGAATATTGCCTTTGGGGAAGTCAGGTATAGGCATAAATGAGGTGTGTGTCAAAAGTTATATCAGATATTTAAAACTTGTATTTCATTTTTTCCCAGAAAAATGTAATAAATAAGAAGGCCCTCTTAAGCTCTGTCTTAAAAACCCATTTAGTCCCTCCTGTGGCTGTAACAGCTGCCACTCCACATGTGCAAGATGGAACGGCATAAAGGTCATGGCACTGGGTAATCTGCCCCTCTCCTCGCAACTTTTGGGTTTGAGGAGAAGAGGTTCCTGGATCGGAGAAGGGCGTAAGGAAGGAAGATGAGCTGCTAAGAGAGTGGTGGGCGGTTTAGAGATGGGTCCACAGGACGTGAGAGGGTAAGGTGATGGAACTTTGGGGCTCTGCCTTTCCAGAATGCGCAGTCGCTCACCCCGTCTACCACCTTGAGATGCAGACCTCATTCCAGGGCCGGGGGCAGATGCTGTTAGTGGGGTGCTTCCTGCTGGCATGGTGGGTGTTTGTCCCTCAGAGCTCTTCCCCGCCAGCACGTGGAGTGACAGTCTGCTGCGCCCACCGCTTCCTGCAGCTGATTAGCCTGGGGCTGCTGGCTCCAGTTCCTGGTTCCGCCCACACCTGCCCTGGGGGGATCTGTCCGGTGCCCCGCCCTCTTCTGGCTGGGTCCCACTCCACATGCCCTCTGGGGCGGTCTGGAATCCCTACCTAGGTCCTCACAGGGTCCTGCCCAGAGCTGGATTTCAGGAAACAGGCTCGGAGAAGGGCAACCCGCTCACCCAGGGTCATCTGACTCCTGGCTGGTGCCAAGCTGGGCACAGAGCCCAGGTCTCCTGATACCCATCCGGCGAGGAGCCTGTGTACACCTAACTCTGCTGCCCAGCCGCCTTCTCTGACCCCTCCACTCCAACCATTCATACCCAGGCCTCGTATGTTCCACACATCTGTCCTGCTATGAAGGATACCTGGTAAGGGTCCGCATAGGAGCAAGCGCATTTAGGTGGGAGCATTTGGGACCTAAGAAATCATCTCACGTCTAGATTTAAGAGTTCAGCTGGGGATGTGACTTTTCATCACAGGGCAAGTGACTTTGAGCTGGCCTGTTCTATGCCCACTCAGTCCATCTTTGGGATCCTGATGACCAGCATCACCCTCACCAGGCTGCAGGTGGGCCGGGCCGGGCTACAGCTACAGGTGTACTCCTGCCGCAGTTCTGAGCAGGCAGGACAGTCAGGTTCACATCCTGTGATTCCCAAGGCCATGGGTACCCTAGCCATGAATATTTAATTACTCCTGTGATTCGAGTTTTAAAAGAAAAGCCCAGTGCTCCAGTAAACGTAAATACAGACAGCTAACCCGAGAGGGGGAAGGCTGTGTGAACTACAGGTTGAATGGGAGTTAGTGGGCTCCAGGGGACAGCAAGGAGGCTTCCTCTGGGGCACGTCGCGTTGAGCTCCAAGTGGAGATGAAGCCGGTGGTTGGAAATACGGGTCTGAAGTCTCTGTGAGAATTCTGGGCTGGAGACAGAACTCGGGAGTGGTGGTGTAAGCCAGAGAGTATGGTGGCATGAGGTGAGAGCAGGGCGAGGTAGAGGTGAGGGAGGGGGGTCAGCCAGCGCGCCACCGGTGGAAGAAGCGTGGGTGTGAGGGGGCGAGAAGCTGGCTGAGAGCTCGGATGGAAGGAGAGCCGTTTCTTTAGGCCGGAAGAGACCCTGCGAAGCCGTGGGAGAGGATCCACCGGAAGGCGGGAGGGGAAGGGACCCAGAGCCCAGGGGGCGGGTGCCTGAGTGAGGAACGGGCTCTGCCTGGCCAGCGGGAAGGGGAGGCGCGCCGGGGGTTTGCGGGGAAGGGAAGGCGGCTCCTTCCGGGAGTGCCGGGTCCAGAGGGCAAGTCCCCTGAGGCGGAGGGAGCGGAGGTGGGGTAGTGGGTGGGCTTTGGGGAGCCTGAGACGCAGGCCCGGAAGGCGGGCGGAAGCCAAGGCTCCGCCCCGTCGGCACAGCAGGGGCCTCTGGTCCCGGGGAGGAGGCCGCGCCCTCGGGCCTCCGTCACCGCCGCGGAGGGTCTCCGCTACGCACAGCATAGAAATCAACCGCGAGAAGCGGGTTTATTAGAAGGCAGGAGGTGGAGTTTATGAAGGGAGGTGGACGCCTCCACAGGCAGAGCAGCCCGGCCCTGGAGTAAAGTACACAGGTCGAGTGGGGGCCGAATGGTCATGATTTCTCCGGAGAGATTCTTAGAAGGGGGGGTTTCCCTCTTCGGGCCCCTCCGGGGGTTGTCATGACAATTGTAAACTGTCATGGCACTGATGGGGAGGGATTTTTTATAGGTAAGTGAGATTTTAATGACGTTAGGGGCCTATCATCGGTCAGATGGGGCGCCATCTTGGTTTGATCTAGTTCAGGCCTATTTCCGCGGCACCTTGCTTATAGCCTGGGCAGCTCTGGACCATTGCACCCAAGCGGGCTTGTCAAGCTCGCCCAGGCCTTTTGCCTGCGTCACACCCGCGAGGACGCAGCTGCGGCCTGAACGCTGGGGACACGGTTGGCCCCGAACTTGGTCTCTGGACTCGGTGCGCAAACAATTCTTAAGTGTCCATGGCCCTGCCCTTTTGTATCACTTGCTCTTGATGCAAAATCGAGGAAGGAGACGTTACCTCCTGAGCCCCGGTCATGCACGCATGTTGCCTTACCTGCCAGGGGAGCAGAAAAGCTGGCGTTGTCAGCTTTTGCATTTGGAAGGTACATTCTGTTCCCAGCAAGATTCATAAGGTGGGAAAAGCATTCAGATCCTCAAAAGTCCAAAATAAAACACTGCCTCCAGCACAGCCCCTTCTCCAGCCATGTTTGGTTGGCAGTTCCAGACAGGCGGAGAGCAGCTTTCTCTCCGGGAAGCGGCTGTGGGCTTTCCCAGAGTGGAGGTGACTCTGCTGCAGATACACGGCCTTTTCCTTTTTTGGGCTTCTTGCTGTGACAACCAATAACATGTCTTTTCAGGTTGCCCAAACACCCCCGGTGGTGGTGCCATCTCCTTTGAGACCATGCTAGTGGTCTGAGTGTTCAGAAAGGACAGCTTTCGGCCAAAGGCTGAGTTCTAAGGAATATTTAAGCTGTAGCTCAGCTGATTTGAAATGACACTTGTGCTTAAAGCTCATTAAAAAAAGAATATACTAATAAAAATGAAAATGCTGAGTCAATATAAGTGACTATCATTATGCCCTACAGATATGCACAGCTGTTGTCAAAAAGGTCTCTGAAGGGTCATGTCATTAGGGCGTTGGACACACAGCTAAAAGGACAATTTTAGCCTTAGGTAAAATCTCTGATTTAGCCTACGGATGCTGAACCTTAAGAAAGATGCAATGGAGGGAGAAAGGAATAGAAATGACAATTAAAACTCGGAAAGGACCACTGTTAGTGCAGACCAGAAATGTTAGAAGTCTTTAGGTAGAACGGGGAGGAGACTGCAATATTATGGAGGGTGTGGACTTAGTCATGAAAACTGACAATAACATCGTTTGGGATGTGATTTCAGACAAATCATCATTGAGAAATATTTTGCTGAAGTCTACCATGGTGTAAGTCAGTTCAAGAAATTAACATGTTTTTAGTAGTTGTTGAGTCTAAACACGTTTAGATTCAAGGTGAATTTAGAAAACTTGGTTGCTGGTTATTAAAGTCAAGTTAGTTAAATCTCTGCCTTGGAAGAACATGACTGTATAACTTCCCTTGCTCTGTATAGTTCGTCAGAAAAATTCTTAGGCTACTGATCCAGTCAGTGAGTGAACTGTCATAGCCAATTTTCTTGTAAATTATCAAAAAAAAAAAATAGCATGAATGAGAAAAGTAAGTTTTACAAGGGGAGTCAGGGCCCTGACAGAAATTCCCTGACAGTTTGAGTAACCACACAGAGTGAAATATGACTTAACTATGAAATTGAACTCACAACACTTGGGTACCAATGGGCTTGAGCTTATTTTAAATCACTGCCAAATCTATTTGTAAACTGTTAGTTGTGGATAACATGTCCTTGAGTAGCATATATTAGGCTCAAGTTCTGCATTTTGAGTCTCCTTAGGGAATGGTGATAAAAGTCCACAAGGACTGAAATCATGCTGTATGTCATCAATCATACATTTTTTATCTAGAGTTAAGAATTTATTGGTCATGAAATATAAGTGCAAGTATTTCACCTTTTCCCTTATGACTTTTTTTTTTCTTGTCGTCTCCCATTAAAAAAACAGTGGACTTGTCTTTTTCCAAGTTATTGGAGTGATCCAAATCTTGAAACTCGATTTTGGTTTAGGGTTTTTATTTCTTAGGCTAGTATAGCTATTTTTAATGAGGAGGTGGGAGACCCTGTTTCTCCTGTCCTTTCCAATTTCTACCCTAATCTTCACCTCCTGCTGACTTGAGTCTTAATTCCTTAAGACCTAGGGAGATGTGGTATTGGTATTTAAATCCCAGGCAGGCTGTCATGTGGGATAAAAAGTAGAAATCTATGTGACTCCCAGGGGTGGGAGGAGGACCTGTAAGAGAAAGTTTCTGACAAAACACTGAGGAAACATGTAAGGGCTACGAGTTGTCGGCAGTGCAGGGCATTACCTCTCACAGAGAGATTCACAGGTGAAATGTCTATCCTGGGGTAGAGGTTGCCCTAGGGACCTCTTGAGTCCCTTGGTGTAAATTTCTAGAATGATCCACCTTCCCTCCTGCTTGGTGAGCAGTTACTGGGAAGCCAGTAAGGAGCTGAGGGGGCAGAGTGACTTTCCTCCCAAGCGCACTCTTTTTGATGGTGCCAGGATTGGCTTTCATAGCACAGGGTGATGGGAAATCCCCAAGAAATGCCCTTGCCCTGTTGGTGTGTTCTTTGGACCAGGTCTAAAGGATCCTTTTTCAAGCCAGCTGAATTGTCTTTTTATCACAGGCCTTGACTGTTCTATGAGGATCGTTATTTCATTTTGGAAAACATTTTTCAAACAAGGTTACTACAATGGGGCTTCATTTCACATGATCTGCGTCTTTTATTCTCAATTAAAATTTTGCTATGAAATTAGCTCACTAGGTGAGTTTTTCAAATGGGCACCTGCCACGAAGCACAATAGTTTGGTTCCATATGTATTTATTATTTATTTTTCATAACTCCTATTTGTACTTTTGCATGGAGAGTGGGAACGTTTATAATTTATTTCATAAAGAGAATGTTCAAAATGTCTTGCTACTGGTTGCTTATTAATGACAAAGATAAAAAAGTAGCTTTATAATGGGGAAATCTGGTGGGTATCTTCTTAGGCATGAGACCAAACAACATCACTAATGCCAGGATAACCTGGTATTGTGTGTCCCTGGCATGAAGCCATGAGAAGGACTCGTCAGGTAGGAAGCAATCCTGTCAAAATGCTTATCCTGAATCCACTCATGAGAAAATAATCAGACAAATTCAGATTGTGGGACATTCTGTGATGGAAAGGACCTGGGCTCTTTCAAATGTCGATGTCAGAATGAAAATCCTCCATGGGAGGACTGCTCTAAAATAAAGGAGACAAAAGGAATTTGCCAATTCAATACTGTATATAATCCTTGATTGAACTGATTTCCAGTCCTGGATTGGAGAAATGTAAGGGGCATAATTAGGAGAATGAGGGAAGTTTGAATATGGACAGTATATTAGATAAGGTTTTTGTATAAATGGTAACATTTCTTAGGCATCGAAATGTTGAGTTTATGTAGGAGAAATGTCCATGTTCTTGGGAGATACATGCTGACATATTTAGGGTTGGTGCATAATGAAGTCTGAAACTTACTTTCAAAGGTTCAAAAACGGTGTGTGTGTGTGTGTAGAGAGAGAGAGCACACAAATGTGGCAAAATGCTAACATTTGGTGGATCTAAGTTAAAAGTGTGGATATTCATTGTTTTGTTCTTTGAGCTTTCCTATAGGTTTGAAAATTACACAAAATAAAATGTTGGAAAAAGTAGATTAGGAAATGCTGCTCTGTGAAACAATATATCCAATTATAAAGCTGTTAAAACAGATTATAATTCAATTAATTATAACAGGTTAATTCACATTATAAACAGATTTTTGGGTGGAGGGCTTACTATTTAGATGAGTGAGAAGCTAATTTTGGATGTGACTAAATATTTTGCATAGTATTTTGTAATTTCACACATCCCATTTATTAATTTCATTTCAATGCAGCAGCATTTTATTAAACACCTACTCTGAGGATACAGGAGTGATTTCGGACACAAATGTAGGAATGACAGATGAAAACAGTACATGCCACAGAACATGATAAGTGCTCTTTTAGATGGAGAATCTAAAATTTGTAATGAAGTGTATATTGTAGTCCCTCATCTACTTAACAAATATCTTCACTATCATTTTATGAACAAGGAAATAAAATCTCAGAATGGTTCAGCAATGTACTTACAGTCACAATTCTTGGGGGGGGTGGGACAAAGATTTGTTCCTGGGAGTTGATTTTCCTGTACCGTTAGCAGCCCACCGCCAAGTTCAGGTGCCAGACAGGACCACTTTGGGGTTCACCTCTGTCTCTGTGCTTGCCAACGGGTGCCCACCTCCCGAATTTGGTGGCAACTACACAACTTCAGTATTCATCCATCCATCAATTCATTAGCATTTGTGGAATACTTACTACATGGAATTTGGGGAGATCCTGGGATGATGGGCTACAGCGAGCTGGAATTTCAGAGGCTTCCAAGTGATGGGCACCTCAGAGAGAAACAAGGGTCCGGTGCTGCTGTCTTGTCTCACCTACTCACCTTCAAGGCTTTGAAAGTCAAATTGCCTCATCCATCACTTTATTATGATTATTATCTGCTTCACTGTTTTAAAGACTACTTTGTATCTCTACCTAAAAGACCATCAACAAAGTCTAGGCCATCTTTAGCTTGTTTCAAAAGCGCGTGGAGAGGAGTCTGTAACTCAATCCTTCTTGGTCATTTCTTCCTCCTCATCTTTAGTCCCAAATGTTATTTCTCTGAAAATGTACAGCTTTTGCCTTTGCACTTCTGCTTCGAGTGACCCCACAGTCTGGTGCTTTCTAGCTGCATAAAGAGCCCTCTTCACATCAGTGAGTCTCACACATCATTCCTGAGTGCCTGGAAGTATTTTGAGTTATCAAACAGAAGTAACTGATACTAGGGGTTTAACAGGAGCCTTTTAAAAGGCACATGATCTTAAGTTATCCAGCAGAAGAGAATAAATTAATACCTGTTGGTTTAACGTGCATGCTCCAGGGCGTGAACCCACTTTGGAAACCACTCACTACTTCACAGGAACATTTTGAATCTGTAAGACTCAACGGAGATTTGCTGCAGAGCTGAAGCACTTGGCAAGAAGCGGCTGCAAGTTACACAGCAGTGGTGGGCGACAGAGAAAATACAGTCTGTCAGAGCAAATGGAATCAGAAAAAACGAAATGTAGCCTACCAAGAGTCAGGGCATACAAATGTGTGCCGAAGAATCTCAGAAACAAATCCCTAAGATGAAAATGGGAGGGAAGCATTTGGAAGTGGCATGTCCTGCCTGATGGGTGCTGGGAGATGAGCTGATGGAATCAGTGGGCTTATTAAATTAGGCCCAGGTGGCAGGCTCACCCACCAAGCAGAGGGGCACACTGAGACGTGTCTCTAGCTGCTGCTAGAAGGGCGATTTTTAACTGCTCTGCTGCTTTAAAGAGATCACACCTTATCTTGGAACAGAATAAAGTGAAACAAAGAGAAGGATCCCTTCTTTGCCACTGAGGCTGTTTAATTTATTTGGATTTTCAGTAGCAGAAAGTGCAACTCTGGAAAACCAGTGCACTCAAATAATTCTTGAGATGTATCATAATGTAGTTCCCCACCTCCAGGCTCCTAGAGGGGAATCTTAGTTTCTTAGTACAGTGTTTGGAATTTTTCTGACAGTTTATTTCCCTTAGGATAAAACAGGTCAAACACTAAGTATCTGTTAGGTTCTGTGGCATAGCTAGTGATCAGTGAATAGAATATGCATAGTCTCTGGATTTTTCTCTGTAAGACATGGGCATGTGAGTTACCCTCTCGAAGCCACACTTTCCTCGTCTATAAAAGTCCACACTTACCCTTGTGGGGTTCATGAAATCTCACTTTTATTGTGAGGACTACAGGTGAGAATGCTTGTGTGGTGCTTTACATAGTACGTAGAACGTGATAACCATTAGATCATAAACTATTAAAAAAATATGATTTTTTGGGGGGTACTATGATTGTAGGATTTTGATGGAAGAGGTTGACAATGTGAATGATTCCTGTATCTAAAAATGTTTCGCTTATATAGTCTGCCTTACATATCTAAAAGCATTGTTATTTTGATGTGGTCTAATAGAGATGTGCAAACAGTTTTAGGGGTAATACATTTGTTCTGATTTTCCAAACTGGGAGTTCTTGGACTTGCTATGAATGGTACATAATATGATTCATAATACTTACATAATAATGGTAAGGACAGTGTCTTTTGGAAATTATTTCTTCTACCTTTAGGTATCGCTTTATGGTTTTCAGACTACCTTATGGTCCCTAATTAGTTTTCCTCCATGAGGTTGGATCATTTTTAGAAGGCTTGGTATATAATCTGGGACATTCATCTGAGGCTGGGGAAGCAGTTTTTTCAAGACCAAAGTGCAAGTATTTGGGACACAATTGGCTGAATTTAGGGGTTTTGGGAATTTGTGTGACAGTTCTTGGTCCCATGGAGAAATAAGCAGAAGAGTTTCTAAAGCAAAGGGTAATCTCTGACCTAGAGTGGTGGAATGCCCATGTGGGTGTCCAGGGCTTTTTAGGAGGTGCACATGCTTTGAAGTCCAGCTGCCTTCTGTTAAGGCAGACATTTACAGAGACAGACTTTTAAAATACAAAGCAAAGCCACTATTCTCACTAAAATTTTTATGGTTTGGAAAATACAGTAATTTTTCATGAAAATATGGTACTTATATGTAATGGGTTTATTATTTTAAATATTTTTTCTCAGCCTTAGTTTTTAATATGGTAGATATCAATAAAAACAATCCACATAAACAAAAGCTTTTTGAGGTCCTCAGTGATTTTTAAAGTGTGAAGGAGTCCTGAGACTAAATTTGAGAGCTGTTGTCCTAGAGGTTTTGGCTCCTAGCACGGGGTTTGGAACGTTTATAATTAGCTAGTAGTTCTGAGACTCTTAAGAAAAATACATGACTCTTACTATTGTTTGTGAAAATACAAAGATGAAACTGCTTTATTTTTTTTCCCAATAAATAAAAGGATTCCACAGATCCTGAGTACTGCCTCTCTCTCTAACTGGATGTGCTCATTGGGCCAACGGCTGCGCTGGGCTAGCTAGTAAGGCGGGGGAGTCCTTTTCTCAGAGTCACTGTTGAATCTGTTATTGGGGTGAGGGAATGTGGGGATGGAGATGATCTTCGTTCATTAGCATGTGAACAGATGTGTTTAACCCCTGTGTTCATTGACATCCCAGGCTCTTGGGAAATATATAGACTCTCAAGAGTTCAACATTCAAGCCAGATAAATTTTGGGGGATGGGGCAGCAGTAGGCAGCAAGGACTCCTGAGGTCCCCTGTGGGAGGCATGTTGGGATTTAAGAGTGGGAAGCAAACAAAGCAGGACTGAAGCCCCCCTTCATCTCCTCCATACCTTTGCATTGTCCTGGCCACAGGCAAAATGAGATTGAGCAAGAAAATTCATAAGAAGCCATGCAATCAGGAAAAGGGGGGGTGAGTGGAGTTGGTGTAGGGGAAGGCGGTCCTGCTGCTTTACCAAGCAGCTGCCCAGCTCTCAGCTCTGCGGCGGCAAGCTCTTCAAGACCTAGAACCAGGGGCCACAACCCTCCTTGGGAGCCACTCTGGGCTCTACCATTGCTTCTCGGTCCTAGAAGGACTCAGCACACGATGACTGCTACTTGACACCAGATTGTCTGAATGTACAGGCTTTAAGATGCCGTGTAGGCTGGTTGAAATTCAAGGGTACAATGTTTAAGGTGTGACAAAGATTACTGTATGGATTTGGTGGACAAAGAATGATTATTTTGGTTTCGAACATGATAAGCTTGAGAGGCCACACCCAGGTAGAGATGTCCAATAGGCAGTTAGAAATAGGATTTCAGGAAAGGTGTGAGTAGATGTGTTTCCTTGTAAATCAGCAAAATATAGAGATGGTTGAGGTTGTGGATAGATGAGGCAATTTTAATAATTATGTCTTCTTTCTTTATCTTTAGCTTTTCCATGTGGCCTATGTTTTAATCAAATTTGCAAATTCTCCTCGCCCTGATCTTTGGGTCTTAGAAAGATCTGTAGACTTTGGAAGCACCTACTCACCTTGGCAATATTTTGCTCGTAAGTAATCTTGCTTACCATATTATGAGGGGCTTTGATTATTTGCGACAGATCAAGATTGGATTTAACTAGAAAGTTAGTCTCTCAGTGTGGGTAGTTAGTTAGGGACAGGTCAGTTTTTAACTTTCTAGGTTACCCTCAGAACATCCTTATCTTTCAAGCATGTGTGCATTAATTCCAAGGTTATGCATGCAGAACTGAGGTTGAAACACCTTTTATGGTAACAGTTCTTGCCATGATTGGGGGGAGACCATGCACCTATAACTGGGCCATAGCTCTAGTGCTTTTCCTTTTATGTACAAGTAGGAACTTAGTTCCATTTTTAGGGATCCTGCATTTCACATTACTTCCCTGGACCCTGTCATCTTCACTAATAGAGAATACTGGTGTCTCTGGACCCTGTGATGAACTGAGGTGGACAGGGATTTTACTTACAAAGGCCCTGGGTTTTCCATGAATGTTCCTTAGAGGGTAAACTTGCCTAATGAGGAGTGAGTATTTAGAACATCTCCAAACCTTGCTGTTGAAAGAAGTGGCCTGAAATGACTTGGTATTTGAATGAACTAAAACTTCATTCTAAGTTTTTGTTTGAAAGTCTTAAATGCTTCTCTGTTCTTTTCCTGCTTAAGGGAAAGAATCTTCCTTAAAAATGTATTTTACCATAAGAATGTATTTTCTTAAAATCATAAGGTTTCTTAAGAGATTTACAGCAAGATGCTAATATTTTATAATATTAAAATGTTTCCTTCCTAGATTCTAAAGTAGACTGTTTGGAACAATTTGGGCAGGAGGCAAATGTGGCTCTCACCCGAGATGATGATGTACTTTGTACTACTGAATATTCCCGGATTGTACCTTTGGAAAATGGTGAGGTACGTAGATTTGGGGGGCCATGAGAGATAAGACTCAGAAATAAACACAAAGATATAAAATGTTTCATTGTGAAACTTGCCCTTTCAAAGAGACCTGACATAGATCATAATGGAATCCAGTGCTTGGGACTAGATGGTAAAGGACTCACATTGAAGACGCACAGAATGAGTTGGGTTGGAAATTCTTTTTTTTTTTTTAACTGAGGTATTTGGCATTGGAAATTCTACCTGAGGTCTTTAATTCTTCTCAGGAAGTCAGGATTCCAGGTTTAAGGCCCACAGCATTTGAACTCTCCTTTCTGGTGGAAATCAGGCTACTGGTGTTTGAGGTGAAGACCCTTCCCACTGCTTGACAAACCTGTTATCCCCCTAAGAGTGAGGATATGAGGAGGAGGTGGCCACCCTGGTCCCTGATCCTTTTTGGCAGGGTGGGTATTATCTGTAAGGGAGAAAAGGATTGCAGTCCCTTTGGACATCAGGCCCTTGTGAAGTCAGCCAGACTATTGTTAGGGGAGAGCAAAGGGAAAACAGAGATGGAGA
Organism: Smutsia gigantea; assembly: GCA_032199065.1. Taxonomy (NCBI): domain Eukaryota; kingdom Metazoa; phylum Chordata; class Mammalia; order Pholidota; family Manidae; genus Smutsia; species Smutsia gigantea. The sequence continues at coordinate 4,243 of JAVSCE010022599.1, read as the reverse complement.
AAACCAGAGAATTCCATGGAAACTGGGAGGCCATCATGACCATGAGGTGAGTTTCAAATGAATTTCTTTAAAGGGTGTCAGTCTTCCTCTGTTGGTAGAGAGACCTTTCCTGAGTAGCTCTGTCCAGCATCTTCCAATGATTGGTGAGTGGTTCATGTCTCAGATGTTTGGAACTTGGACTTCATCTCCTCAGGCTTTACCACAAAGCCTGGGTTTCGCATAGATTTTGTCTCCTTCACTGTCAGTTTTATATGCAGAGACTTCCTTTTTCAACCTCATTTTCATAATCTAACCTTAGCTTAGTGTCTTGGATGCAGCTTGACAAAAAGTTGTTTCTTTATATTTATAGATTTTAACATTGTATTTTCAACAGTTCCTAGTGTTACAGCCCCACAGCTGCACTGATAGAACAAAGGAGTTGAAAATGAAATGAGCATCTCCTGAGAGCACAGGTGTCAGGGACAGATGGCTAGCATTTAGAAGTAGGAAGGGGAGGGAAGATGAAACCAGCAATGACATTTTTAGACATAAACAAGACCCAAGACCACCTACAAAAGTGACTGACTCAAAGAAGCTAAGTGCTTTGGGGCATGTGAATTATTTTAGTTAGTTACAGTTTAATTTTGATGAAAGGACTTTTTCCCCTTCTGTGTGTGTGGTTATTTTAGGTTGTGGTGTCTTTGATAAATGGTCGTCCGGGAGCAAAAAATTTTTCCTTCTCCCACACCCTGAGGGAGTTCACCAAGGCAACAAACATCCGCTTGCGTTTCCTCCGAACAAACACCCTTCTTGGGCACCTCATCTCCAAAGCGCAGCGAGATCCGACTGTCACCCGGCGGGTGAGTGGTGTTTTGAAGCGCCTAGATGGCAGCTTTTGTGACGTTTTTTTGCTTATCAAATGAATCGCCTTAAACTTTCTCAAGTAATCTTTACAGCCTGTAATGGTGTACGTGTATGAGTTGTTCTTGTCTGAAATACTAGATGGAATTTACAAGGTTGGTTGTTGAAAAAAAATCATTATATTCAATGAAGATGAAAGACAAAAGATGACACCCTGCCTGTTATTGGTCTATTATAACCAGTAACTTATTGATTATAATAACCTGTTATATCCAATAACCTATTATAACCAACAAGCCCCAAGTCTCAGGGCTTAAGAGAGTGAAGGTTCATTTTTTGCTTATGTCAGAGTCTCCTGCGGGTCAGCAGGCAGGACCAGCTCGATGCCGTCATGCAGGGAGCCAGGCTCTTTCTAGCTAGGTGTGCAGCTGTCCTGTAGGACCTGAGTCCTCACTTGGAACCCTTCACCTGGTCAGCAGAGGAGGCGAGAGAGAGCGCAGAGAAGCTGCACCTTCCGCTGGCCACACAGGCCACTTCCATGGGCAGGAACTGCTGGAGGAGCCCCACCTGGATGCAGGCGGTTGGGGAATGTATTCGAGCCTGAGTGGAGGAGACATAGGTGTTGGTGACCCTAGAACTGTCTGTTTATTGGATCAGCAGGTCCCACTCTCAGTGTCAGGACAGTACCTCTGTCCCCTGGGCACCGAGGGAGCCAACCGAATAAATACCGTGAACTCACTCTTCTCCCACCCTCTGATCTCCTGCTCATGCCTCCCACTGGCCAAACCCAAAACCAGAAGGCAGAGGGCAAGAGAACTTTTTTGCAGCCTGTAAAGTTCGGCCCGAGGGCAAAGGGTAGCGTGGAGAAAGGTAGGCCCAGAGAGTGACCTGCAAGGGTGAGTGGAAGATGTCCAGAGCACATTATAGAGGGTGGCTTCTTGTGTAGGTAGTATCAGAGAGCTGGGAGAGGAAGCAGGAGAGAGAGAAAGGGAAGATTTGCTACAGTTTTGAGCATTTTCCAGAAAGGCCAGGCATCTAGGAGGCAGGTGGCCTGTTTTCTGTGTTTTCTACCCCTGTAGCCCCTCTGAGCTGCTGTAGGTGGAGAATACTTTGGATCCAAGGATGGAATTTAGAAGGCAGAGCTGGGCTGTCTGGTAAACTGTAGCCAGGCTGTGTTTACATTCCTCCAGGTGTTTTGGAGCCTCACCACAAATGTACCTCACCTCCACTTTTTTTCAGTTATCTTTTTGGGGGTTGCAAGATTTGTGCTCATATATATGTATGTTGCTTTTCATTTAGGTGACTGTAGTCTTCTCTGTTAAATAATTTTTTATGGAATGCACCACATACATCATCTTGACCCCTAAATCTAGGTTGCTTCTTGAATTGGAGGGACAGAATCCCAGCTACCCTACCCCACGTGTGTGTGCTGCGGGGGGTGAAGGCAGATGGGGTGCCTCTCTCTCTGTTAAGTTGTCACAGCAAGCCCTCTAATTCTGAATTTATCTATATGAACAGGAGGGATGTTAATGCCTTTGGGCTAAGTAAGACCTTGTCGATGACATGGCCTGCCCTCATTTGTGGCCTGGTTTAAGGGCTGATCATCGGCTAGGTCTGAATCTTCCTCTCTGGCTTTTTGTAGCTTGAAACTCTGCCTTTGGCCTTAGTAACTCTGAGCCAGCCAGGGTTTAACCACTGCTGGGGGCCCCTCCCACTCTCAATTTTGTTTTTGATCTATCATAGTAAGTGTTCTCTCCCTTCCCAGAGCCTGCACATAGCCATACAACATTTTTGATAGAAACGTTTTATTTTGGGTAAATAAATAGGTTTAATTTATGAAACACAAATGTTTATATTTTTTAAAACTCTGGGAAGCACTTATCCCTTTCCAAAAGGCTGTAGAGTATGATTCTTCTCCCAGGCAGTCTCCCTCCATGCATTTAAAGTATTTGATTTTTAAGTGTGCACACGTTGGGCAGTGTGCTATTAAATTTGATTGAGGAATGCATTTATTTTGTAAGACAAGTTGCATCCAAACGCAGCTCCCTCGGTGTTGACGTAAGCTCAAGAAGAGAGGGCGAGAGGGACACAGGGTCAGTACAGATATGAGTTAAAGATTAGTAAAGGAGTTTATGTTGCTGTTTAGTAAAACTGCCACATTGTGTGTTCTGTTACACAGTATTATTACAGCATAAAGGACATCAGCCTTGGTGGGCGGTGTGTTTGCAATGGCCATGCTGAAGTATGCAGTGCAAACAATCCTGAAAAACTGTAAGTACATTGGACAGATTTTCTAAGCCTTGCTGTGAACAAGTCTAATTGCTTCAGTAGGTATTTGCATCCCATTACATGTTTCTAAGTTCCTGCCCTCAACAGGAATGTTTCATTATCAACAAAGAGGTGGGGTGTGTGCCTCCCCAACTCCAGCCCTGCATACAGCCCCCAGCAGCCTGTAGCAGATGTGGCTAATCAATCATAGCGCATTATGGATGATCTGGGATGCAGCCACCAGGTCCTCCCCCACTGCCCTCCACCCCCCATACCTCCCCCCGCCCCCCACCCCCCCCCCGCCCCCCGCCCAGATGGTGCCACAGGCAGCCATGAATAATTGATTAGAGTTGGCAAGAGAAATAAAATGTGTGTCATCCCTGGCCTAATGGATCAGGGGTATACATTTTCAAATCCTTTCCGTTTTTTTTTTATTGTGGTAAAATACACATGATGTAAAGTTTACCATCTAAGCATTTTTAAGTGGTAGTGGCTTAAGCTCAGCAGTGTTAAATATGTTCACATTGTTCTGCAGGCCATCTCCAGAATTCTTTTCATCTTATAACACTGAAACGCTGTGCCCAGGAAGCCACTCCCCATTCCCCCCTCCCCCTGGCCTCTCGCGACAACCATTCTACTTTTTGTCTCTGTGACTCTGACTAAATACTCCATGTAATCACACAGTACTTGTCCTTTTGTGATTGCATCGTGAACTCAAGCTTGTCCGTGTGGCAGCCTGTGCCAGCATTCCCTTCCTTTCTAAGGCTGAATGGTATTTCATCATGTATATACCATCCCTCTGTCTACTGGTGGTCATATAGGTTGCTGCCACCTTTTGGTTACCATGAATAGTGTTGCTATGGACTTGGGTGGACCCATTTTTGTTTTAATTGAGGCTATTGTACACACAATAAGATGCAGGGATCTTACCTTATTATTTTTAGTGCTCAGGAGTTGTATACTCATGTTACCACCACAGGAGGGGTACTTTTACAGGCTGCAAATTATAGGAGGCTAGATATAGTAATAATTTTCTCTCAATGTTTTATTAAAGTCTGTAATTTTCCATGAGCACCATTTCATCAGGTTCACGTTTGTGTATCGTTAGGCCTAGCTTCACGTTGGGCCAGAGGTT
>JAVSCE010022598.1:0-32163 GCA_032199065.1 Smutsia gigantea | reverse complement strand
CTTAGGAAGGAAGGGGGAAAGGGAGGGAGAAAGGGAGAGGAGAGATTACTGTTTACACTGATTCTGTAGGTGTTTGGACGGATGCCTACTGTGATGAAAGAGTGCTGTCTCAGTCAGTTGGTCTTGATACCCACTTCCTAGCCAAGGCAGTAAGAAGTAGCATGAGCAAAGTAAGTAGAACACATGATTTTTATACCATTTTGTCGATGAGAAAACTGCAGTCCTGGGAAGTTAATTGATTTCCCCAAGGATTTACAGGGAAAGTGGCAGAGCCAGCATTCTCATGAATCCTGATTGCAGAACTATGATATTTTTTCCTTCATTCCATTGCCTCTCTGAAATATTCTTATTTTAATGTGGTATCTCAAAAATGCTCCACTCTTGGAGGAGATAATTTTCAATTTTAACCTCTGTTGCTCTCAGGGTCCATTCTATAAAATTGAACTAATGAGAGGACATTCAAGATGGCGGCATAAGAGGTGAGATGGAGAACTCCTCCCAAAACCACAAATAGTACAAAAATATAGTTAATACAACTAACCCTAAAACAGCAACAACAAAGAAGGCTGAACGAGACTGCATACAGACCTCACTGCACAGAGCAGACCTCATAAAACAGGGAAACATATGAAAGCCTTAATACGGCGGGACCCAAGTCCTTCGCCGACTGAAACTCACCGGCGGGAGGAAGAGAAATGGAGCAGGGGAGGGGGTGGAATCCTGGGACTGCTGAACACCTAGCCATGGAGATCTGCTTTCTGAGCAGAAACCTATAGTGTGTGGTGCTCTAGATGCTGGGGAGCTCGGAAAGGCGGAGTCCTTGAGAGACTGACATTCTGGCTGTTTGTGGAGGAGGGGATCCACATCCAGCTGCTCTGTGCCAGAGGAAAGGCAGGAGGTCTGAGAGGCTTCCTAGCAGTGACAGGGCTGCTGAAGGAGCAGGGTTTGGGCAGAGCTTGCTGCATGGGAGAAGGGACAGCTGCAAGGCTGTCTGAGCGTACTCTGCAAAGCTGGTTGGTAACTTTGAGGAGCTTCAGGTGTTCCATCCCCCTGGCTGCCTACTCGGATCCGATGCCACCCATTGGGAAATGCAGCCTGCTGCACTTTCCTTCTAGCCTGCCAGCACCACCTTGCAAACTGACAGTCACTGCAGTGGCGTCAGGCCAGGCAAAGGGAGGCCCTGGCAACAACAGCTAGAGACACAAAGCACACAGGCTTAACACAAGTGTGCTTGGCCCACTGGCTGTGACATTGGATACAGGCACCGCAGATGGGAGTCAGTAAACAGATCGTTCCTCCCCCCAGGCACCAGCTCCACTCCCCTACGAGTGCCAGCCTCACTCTAGGGGCAGAGCAGCTCCAGAAACTGGAGGTTCTGCACACTAGATGGCACCACACAGAAATATGAAATGTCAAAAGAATATGGTTTTGACCAAAATCTGACAAACCCCAGAAAAAGGGCCAAATTAAACTGAACTCAGCAATCTTCCTGAAAGAGAGTTCAAAAATAAAATCATAAACATACTTATGGAGGTGCAGAAAAATATTCAAGAACTCAGGAACGAATTTAAGATGGAGATTCAATCATTAAGAAATTCCATATCTGAAATGAAACATACAAGGAGGGATTTAAAAGCAGACTAGATGTAGTTGAAGAGACGGAAAATGGAATAGAAATTAGAGAAGAGGAATACAAAGAAGCTGAGGCACAGAGAGAAAAACGAATCTCTAAGAATGAAAGAACATTGAGAGAACTCTGTGACCAATCCAAACAGAAAAATATTTGCATTATAGGGGTACCAGAAGAAGAAGACAGAGAAAAAGGGATAGAAAGTGTCATTGAGGAGGTAATTGCTGAAAACTTACCAAATCTGGGGAAGGAGATAGTCTCTCAAGCCATGTAGGTGCACAGATCAACCAACACATGGGACCCAAGGAAGACAACATCAAGACATATAATAATTAAAATGGCAAAGATCAAGGATAAACACAGACTTTTAAAAGCAGCTAGAGAGAGAGAAAAGATCACATACAAAGGAAAACCCATCAGGCTATCAACAGACTTCTCAAAAGAAACCTTACAGGTCAGAAGGGAGTGGCATGATACATTTAAAGCAATGAAGCAGAAGGGCCTTGAACAAAGAATACTCTATCCAGCAAGGTTATCATTTAAATTTGAAGGAGGGATTAAACAATTGTCAGATAAGCAAAAGCTGAGAGAATTTACCTCCCACAAACCACCTCTACAGTGCATTTTGGAGGGACTCCTACAGATGGAAGTATTCCTAAGGCTAAATAGATGTCACTGAAGGGATAGACAAAGAGTACAGAATATGATTCACAACATACAAAGAATGGAGAAGGAAGAAAAAGGAGGAAAAAATAAAAGAACTTTTAGTTTGTGTTTGTAATAGCATACGAATTAAGTTAAATTAGACTGTTAGATAGTAAGGGAATTACCCTTGAACCTTTGGTAACCACGAATCTAAAGCCTGCAATGGCTATAAGTACATAGCTATTGATAATCACCCTAAATGTAAATGGTCTGAATGCACTAATCAAAAGACATAGAGTTACTGAATGGATAAAAAAACAAGACTCATCTGTATGCTGCCTATAAGAGACTCACTTCAAACCCAAAAACATACACAGAATGAAAGTAAAGGGATGGAAAAAGATATTTCATACAACTAATAGTGAGAAACAAGCAGGAGTTGCAGTACTTGTATCAGACAAAATAGACTTCAAAATAAAGAAAGTAAGAAGAGACAGAGAAGGACATTACATAATGATAAAAGGGTCAGTCCAACTATTAGAAATATCTATGCACCCAACACAGGATAACCTACATATGTGAAAAAAATACTAACAGAATTAAAGGGGAAAATAGAATGCAATGCATTCATTTTAGGAGACTTCAACACACCACTCACTCCAAAGGACAGATCAACCAAACAGAAAACAAATAAAGCGACAGAGGCACTAAACAACATACTAGAACAGATGGACCAAACAGACATCTACAGAACACTCCATCCAAAAGCAACAGGATGCACATTCTTCTCAAGTGCACATGGAACACTTTCAAGAATAGATCATATACTAGGCCATAAAAAGAACCTCAGTAAATTCAGAAAGATCGAAATTGTACCTACCAGCTTCTCAGATCACAAAGGTATGAAACTAGAAATAAATTACACAAAGAAAACAAAAAAGCCCACAAACACATGGAAGCTTAATAACATGCTCCTAATAATCAAAGGATCAATGACCAAATAAAAACAGAGATCAAGCAATATATGGAAAAAAATGACAAAAATAATACAACACCACAAAATCTGTGGGATGCAGGGAAGGCCGTGCTAAGAGGGAAATATATTGCAATACAGGCCTACCTCAGGAAAGAAGAACAATCCCAAAGGAACAGTCTAAACTCACAATTAATGAAACTATAAAAGGAAGAACAAATGAGGCCTAAAATCAGTAGAAGGAGGGACATAATAAAAATTAAAGCAGAAATAAATAAAATTGAGAAGAAAAAAATAGAAAGAATCAATGAAAGCAGGAGCTGGTTCTTCGAAAAAATAAACAAAATAGATAAACCCTTAGCCACACTTATCAAGAAAAAAAGAGAGTCTATACACATAAACAAAATCATAAATGAGAAAGGAAATATCACTACACACACCACAGAAATACAAAGAAATATGAGAGAATAATATGAAAAATTATATGGTAACAAACTGGATAAACTAGAAGAAATGGACACTTTCTAGAAAAATACAACCTCCCAAGGCTGACCCAGGAAGAAACAGAAAATCTGAATAGACCAATTACCAGCAAGGAAATTGAATTGGTAAACAAAAAACTACCTAAGAACAAAACGCCTGGTCTAGATGGTTTCACTGTTGAATTTAATCAAACATTTAGTGAAGACCTCCTACCCATCCTCCTTAAAGTTTTCCAAAAAGTAGAAGAGTTAGGAATACTCCCAAAGTCATTCTACAAGACCAATATCACTCTAATACCAAAACCAGGCAAAGACATCACAAAAAAAGAAAATTACAGACCAATATTCCTGATGAACTTAGATGCAAAAAATACTCAACAAACATTAGCAAACCGAATTCAAAAATACATCAAAAAGATCATCCATCACGATCAAGTGGGATTCATCCCAGGGATGCAAAGATGGTACAACATTCTAAAATCCATCAACAACATCCACTACATCAACAAAAAGAAGGACAAAAACCACATGATCATCTCCATAGATGCTGAAAACGCATTGGACAAAATTCAACATCCATTTATGATAAAATCTATCAACAAAACGGGTAGAGAGGGCAAGTATCTCAACATAATAAAGGCCATATATGACAAACCCACAGCCAACATCATACTTAACAGTGAAAAGCTGAAAGCGTTTCCTTTAAGATCGGGAACAAGACAAGGATGCTCACTATCCCCACTTTTATTCAAAATAGTTCTGGAGGTCGTAGCCACGCCAAGCTGACAACACAAAGAAATAAAAGGCATACAGATTGGTAAGAAAGAAGTCAAACTGTCCCTGTTTGCAGATGACATGATAGTGTACATAAAAAACCCTAAAGAATCCACCCCAAACTACTAGATCTAATATCTGAAATCAGCAAAGTTTCAGGATACAAAATTAATACACAGAAATGTGTTGCATTCCTACACACTAACAGTGAACTGGCAAAAAGAGAAATCAGGAAAAATTTCCATTCACAATCTCATCAAAAAGAATAAAATACCTAGGAATAAACCTAACCAAGGAAGTGAAAGACCTATACCCTGAAAACTATAAGACACTCTTAAGAGAAATTAAAGAGGACACTGATAAATGGAAATTCATCCCATGCTCTTGGCTAGGAAGAATTAATATTGTCAAAATGGCCATCCTGTCTAAAGCAATCTACAGATTCAATGCAATCCCTATCAAAATAGCAACAGCATTCTTCAATGAACTAGATCAAATAGTTCTAAAATTCATACGGAATCACAAAAGACCCCAAATAGCCAAAGCTATCCTGAGAAGGAAGTTTAAAGCAGGGGGAATTATGCTCCTTGGCTTCAAGCTCTACTACAAAGCCACAGTAATCAAGTCAATTTGGTCCTGGCACAAGAACAGACCCATAGACCAGTGGACCAGAATAGAGAGCCCAGATATAAACCCAAGCATATATGGTCAATTAATATATGATAAAGGTGCCATGGATATACAATGGGGAAATGACAGACTCTTCAACAACTGGTATTGGCAAAATTGGACAGCTACATATAAGAGAATGAAACTGGATTACTGTCTAACCCATACACAAAAGTAAACTCAAAAAGGACCAAAGACGTGAATGTAAGTCATGAAACCATAAAACTCTTAGAAAAAAATGTATGCAAAAATCTCTTGGACATAAACACAACCAACTTCTTCATGAACATATGTCTCCAGGCAAGGGAAACAAAAGCAAAAATGAACAAGTGGGATTACATCAAGCTGAAAAGCTTCTGTACAGCAAAGGACACCATCAGTAGAACAAAAAGACATCCTGCAGTATGGGAGAATATATTCATAAATGACATATCCGATAAGGGATTGACATTCAAAATATATTAAGAGCTCACACCTCAACAAACAAAAAGCAAATAAGCCAATTAAAAAATGGGCAGAAGATCTGAATAGACACTTCTCCAAAGAAGAAATTCAGATGGCCAACAGGCACATGGAAAGATGCTCCACATTGCTAATCATCAGAGAAATGCAGATTAAAACCACAATGAGATATCACCTCACACCAGTGAGGATGGCCAACATTCAAAAGTCAATCAACAGCAAATGTTGGCGAGGATGTGGAGAAAGGGGAACCCTCTTACATCACTGGTAGGAATGTAAACTAGTTCAACCATTGTGGAAAGCAGTATGGAGGTTCCTCAAAAAACTCAAAATAGAAATACCATTTGACCCAGGAATTCCACTCCTAGGAATTTACCCTAAGAATGCAGGAACACAGTTTCAAAAAGACATATGCACCCCTATGTTTATCGCAGCACTATTTACAATAGCCAAGAAATGGAAGCAACCTAAGTGTCCATCAGTAGATGAATGGATAAAGAAGAAGTGGTACATATACACAATGGAATATTATTCAGCCATAAGAAGAAAACAAATCCAGACATTTGCAACAACATGGATGGAGCTAGAGGGTATTATGCTCAGTGAAATAAGCCAAGTGGAAAAAGACAAGTATCAAATGATTTCACTCATATGTGGAGTATAAGAACAAAGAAAAAAAAAACTGAAGGAACAAAACAGCAGCAGATTCACAGAACCCAAGAATGGACTAACAGATACCAAAGGTAAAGGGACTGGGGAGGATGGGTGAGAAGAGAGGGACAAGGAGGGAAAGGGGCATTGCGATTAGCAGACATAATGTAGTGGGGGGGACATGGGGAGGGTTATACAACTCAGAAAGACAAGTAGTGAATCTATAGCTTCTCACTAGGCTGATGGGCAGTGACTGTAATGGGGTATATGGGGGGGATTTGATGATATGGGGAGTGTAGTAACCATAATGTTGCACATGTAATTGTAGATTAACAATACCAAAATACAAGTAAAAAAAAATTACCCCAGGAAAAGCAGTATAAATCAGAGTATAGCATATATATGAAATTGATGGGTCATAGAAGTATATGAAGGAGAATATGAAGTATATCACTTCATTAGATTACGCCATTTGTTTTCTAAAATGATTGTACAGCTTATCACATATTCACCAAATCTTGGTACTGCAATACCTTTAAATTTTATTAACACAATGGAGTAAAATGTATCACATATGATTTAAGTTGGAATATTCTTAATTACTAATAAAGTAGTCAAACATCTTTTCATGAGGTTATGATTGTTTAACTCTTCTGTGAAATGTCTGTTAAAGTCTTTTACCTTCTCCTCCAGTAGATTGTTAGTCTTTTCTTATTGGTTTAAAGTGGGTTTTTTTGTTCTTTGTTTTTATGTTCTGAACACTATCCTTTATCAATTATATGTGTTGCAAATATCTTCTCCCAGTTTATGACTTGACATTTCCTCTGTTTTGGGGGAGGGGAGTAATTTGATAAATTAATATGATAATATTTATCAGTTTTTCTTCATGTTTTATGATTTTGATGTACTGGTTAAGAATCCATTCCTATGAAGAGATTCCATACTTACTTTTAGAAGTATTTGAAGTCTTGCCTTTCACAATGAAATCCTTGTATCTGGAATTGGTTTTTGCATATAGTAATGAGAGATCCTAGCGGGGAGGGAAGGAGACACCTGACATTCACTTACTGACAGAGATCATAATACATGTCCTCTGAGTGTGGCAGGCACATTGGACTCATGTCAGAGTCATGCCTAAGCAAACTAGGGAGAAAAGGTTGTTCTACAGCCTTCTGACAGCAGAGCAGACTTGGCACAGTGTCTCTGATGTGATCTCGCCACTTATGGAGGTCTTAAGCTCTGCTGCCTTTTCCACATGCATGCAACCTGAACAAATCCAAGGAGGCCACCTGGACAATCCAGATACCCTCTCTGTCCTGCTGGTCAAAGCCCAATACCATACTTGCTTACATCTCCAGATCATGCTTTCTCATTTTTGTCTCCAGAGATTTTCCTTCAGCTCATGAAGTTGTCATGCATTTAAAAATGTTTTTTTAAATATTTTATCCAGTATTTTAAATGTCCTTCCCTAAGAAGTGTTCTCTGAACATCTACTCAACCACACTGTCTGAAGCAAAAGTCCATAATGTGACTTCAAAATGCTTTTTCAGTGTAGTCTAAGCTGAATGAACATTAACAAAAGTTTGTGTTAAAGGTGTCAGCATTGTCTGTTTTACAAAAAGGACAACTGATGTTCAGAGACATTAAATTTGTTTTCCAAGTTGACTCCAATTTTTTTACTGAGAGCATTGCTTTTTAAATTTCTGTTTTGTTTCTTAGGTTTGGCAATAATACAGTTTCTTCCAAATCTTTGCAATGTCTTTTCTCCATTCTCTCTGAAAAAACTCATTTTAATGAAAGAGTTATTACCATTCCTGAGTTATTATCTGGAACCATATGTGAAGAGAAAAAGAAATAATTGAAAATTTTCTGATTATCACTTAACAAATTGCTAATTATAATTGTATAACAAGCACTAAAAATTTAGTCAGAATAACCATGCACTTATAGTTCCATGTTGATATGCTTAATAGGAAATATAACACCTATCTTTGAAAATTAAATTTTGGAACATAATACATTATGTATTTATTTTTGTATTGGAGTAGATACATATTATTTTATTATTATTATTTGGAGAAATGACTTTCCTTCCATAATCAAGTTACAAAAAGAATGTTTTCTTAGGTTGGGTTTTTTAGAAAGAGATTTGAAGTAGATATTTGCCTACAGGTAATTTATTGGGAAATACTCTCAGGCACAATCCATGTAAAGAAAAAGGAAAGGCAAATTGGATAAAGAGAAGGGTTGAATTATAAAGCAATTGTAATGAGGCCTCACCTTTTCCTGTACCAAACTCTAGTTGTAATGGTCCTTCAAGTTGTTCTGAACTGAGGCAAGGGGAAGAAGGTTTGTACCCAACATGGCCTCATGGGATGAGGAGTGCCAAGGATGAGGACAGAGCATAACCATAGCCAAAGTGGCTTCCTTTGGCCAAGGGCAATTCCTATAGAGGGAATTCAACCACGAGCTATAGCAATCAACACTCTCAGCAGCTGGGACAAAGCATGCCTTGGTCCTAATTAGTGTGTGGGAGAAATTTCCCTGGAGAGGAATCTGGGTTACATACCACAGCATTTTTAATCAAGAAGTATGGCAGACTCTAGGCAATCAGTTTTCTGACACTGACTTTTCTGCTGTATCACATGTATTCCTTGTATTAAGGTACTTCATTGTATTAAGGCATTCCAAAACCTTATCAATTTCTCTAATTACCTCAAATCTTGAAAAAATTTAAAGATCAGTTAGAGGGAAAATAAGTTAGAAATTTAGAAATTGGAAAGCTTATGCGCTTTGACCTTTTTTGTAAAGTTTCAACTTACCTTTTTTTATAAGTGAGAACCTTTGTGTTTAAGAATAGTACTAAAAATGAACAAATTGGAGAAAAATATAAAGAATTCTAATGCACTACTACCTATGACATTTGTAGTGAATGTTATGATGTGCAGCTACGATCCTGCTCTAGAACCTTGACATTTATTCCCTTATTTGCCAGGATGTTGGCTACTGTTTACAGTAGAGTAGCCTTCTGGAAATTACATGTAGTATAAGAAAGTCACCCGTCTAAAATTTCACTCCAACTTTAAAGGTAAAGTTGCCGACCTCAAATGATCAGCTGAGGCTTTTTTGTATTCAATCTTTCCTTTGGCCAAATCCTGCTTCCTTTACTCCTTTACATATTTTGTGCCCAAGAACACTGACAAGTAAATTTCTTGAACACACATGTCTGTCTCACAGTCCTTTATCGAGGGACTTTGATCTAATAGACTCAATACCAAGAGCAATCCTAGGAAGCAGAATCTGAAATAGAATGTGGGCAACTGGATCACCCACTGGCCAACTGGCAATGAGAACCCTGTTATGGGGCTGGGTGAATTACAGATAGTCCCAAGCAGGCTACAATTCTGTTATTACAATTTACACCAATGACAACCTGGTGGAAGGGAATGTATTGGAGTGAGCAATATCTCAGGTATTTGGGAAGTCTGGAGAATTTAGCAATGGAGATTAGAATGAAAGAATAAGGATAATTAACCATTAGTTTAAGGCAAAGTGTGAAAGCCAGAGGGCCTCGTAGGCAGCATTTAAAGGGGCTCTAATCTTTTGTACCAAAGGGCAGGAAAAGCTAAGTATCAGACTCAGTACTTAATTATAAGGTAGCATATTTTCAGAAAATGCTGAATTTTCAGCTCCTGTAGGTCTGCTATTCAAAGGTCAGCCCTGATGAAGAAGGAATAGGACCATGAATCATAGGATAGGAATATCTGGGTTGATGCACTCAAAAATTTGGAATATTTAGGTTTTTCTGAACACTCTGGACCTGCATAAGTGATCCAGTCATTCATGTTAAAGGCTAGTGTTCCACCCTTCTTGTATATGATGCATAGCCTCTGCCTTGAAAGGCAACACAAGTCTTCTTCAGGATCCATCCCCACTTCCTTTCCTGGTTACCATATCAGCTGTTAGGGTCAAGTCATGCCATAACCTAGCCAGGAAAGTTTTGGGCCTATTGATGGAGAAACGGAAAAAAGGTTCTCAGAAGTCCAAAATGAGCTATAATCCACACAACTGAAGAAGAAATTCTAAGACTGCCATGGCAGATGGGAAGAGAAGATCAACACCATTCAGAGAAATGGCCATTCTAGAGTGGATGGTCTACATAAGACTGGAAACCTCACAAGTGGACTATATTCCATGGGTGGGTTTGAAAACATGATATGCAATGTGCTAGTTAAAGGGCACCAGAATCATGGAGAAGCTCAGAGGTGGCTGTTCTATGAATGCCAGTCTAATGGTAGAAAATACGATTACAGACCTTCTCTCCCGGAAAGCAGCAGAGATGATAGAATCCAGTGGGTAGATGGAGATGATAATAGAGGCCAAGTGATGATAATGCTGAACCATCAGAAACAAGTTGGGGCTAGTATCATTACAACTGGATAATTACAAGGAGCTATGGAGATGCTTCAAAGAACATGGCATTCCTAAGAGAAAGAGATGGGAAGGCAACAAGCATATTTCTTAATTTATATAACCAAAGGAACATGGATGGGAAATTAAGAGGTTTAGCACTGCTGCCCCAGTAAGTAGCCCAGTTTGCAGACCTGCACCAGTTCTCAGACCTAAAGTCCAATGACTAAAAGAGATTCCGGGGTCCTAAGAGAAAGAACCTGGCAACAGCAAAGCAATGTATATGATAGTCCTTGCTTAAAAGGACCTTTATCTATCTACTCAAATAAACATAAACTTGGAGAAAAGGAACACCCATACTTTTTGAGGACTGTTGAACACAGAGCCCAAATTAACATAAATAACCAGAGGCTCAAGGAGTCATCATGGCCCCTGTTAGAGTGCACATGTATGGGAGACAGGTATCAAGTAGAGTCCTGGCCCATGTCTGGCTTACAGCATGTCCACTGGGTCCATGGTGTTCATTTCCTTGGTCTCCAAGTGCGCAACTGCACTGGACACACTTGGTAGTCTGCAGAACCTCCACATCCAGTCCTTGGTATATGGGTAAAAGCCATTACAGTAGAGAAAGTCCAGTGAAAACCTCTGAAGTTTCCCTTTCATGACTAAAAATAATATTTCATTCTGATGGTAGTGGCAGAGGTAAGTACGACCTCACAGACCTAAGGATTAAAGAGATAGTGGTCCCCATAACCTCCCACTTAAATTCACCATAGCTCAAAATGAATTCTGTAAAGCTCCATGAACCCTGTACATGACATTTGACTATCACAAAGTTAACCAATTGCAGCTATATTCCAGATGTGATATACTTACTTCAGCAAATTAATATATCCTGAGATACAAGCTATGCAGTCATTAATCTGGAAAATATGATCTTTTCTGCTCCTATAAGGAAAAAGGATCAGAAGCAGTTCATATTCACATAAGATGAACAACCATACGTTTAGTTTCCTGCCAAGTCTATGGTAACTCTGCACCTTCTGTCATAATACACAAATAAATTACCTGGATCATCTGGATATTTCAAAGAACATCACAATGGCCTACTACTATATTGATGATATCATGTTAACCAGGCCAGATGAGCAAGAATTGGCAAGTATGTAGGAGGCCTTGGAAAGACACATGTGCTCCAGAGAATGGAGGATAAACCTTGAAAAAATGCAGGAACCTCACATAAGAGTGAAGTTTTAAGGGTCAAGTGGTCTGGGGTATGTCAGAACATACCCTTAAAGGTAAAATACAAATCATTATGTCTTGGAATTCCTATCACTAAGAAAGAGAAATTATACCTGCTATTCCTCTTCAGATTCCGGAGGTAGCATATTCCATACTCTGACCAATTTACTAAATGACATAAAAGGCAGCCACTTTGTCTGCAGGAGTAAGGATAGGAAAGAACTCTACAGCACTGCACCAGGCTGCAGGCAAGCAGCTCTGCCTCTTAAGTCATGTGACCTAGTAGGCCCTATGGTATTAAAGTTTCTCAAGACTTGAAGCAATTCTAAAAATTAATATGGTTTTGCAATAATTCAGTGTAGGTAAGTCACAGACAGCACTGGTTGCTTAGAGCCTGCCATCTTACAGGTTTAAAATTTGGCTACTGCAAAAAAGACATCATTTTCCATATAGGACTGATGTGATTGCCAGCCCCCATCTATGTGGAGACAGTGTCTAGATTATGGATACAAATAGTCATAAATGAAGAGATTTCTCATAAGCTTTCAGAAGCCAAAATAATCACTTGAAAAATGAAGGATTTGATTAACTACAGAGTTATTTCCTCTACATAAAACTTCAATCTTCAACTATTAGACCTCATAAGGACCTTCAAGGTCATCTAGTCCAATGCTCTAATTTTACAAATGAAGAAACTGAGGCAAAAAAAAAGGTTAAGAAATTTGCCTAATATATTTTCAATTTACATTTTATGAAAGCCTAATTTATATCCAATTATATTCTCATAAAACTAAGTCTAATCAATTCCATATTTAACAATTAAAACCCAAATCAATCAAATCTAAAATGCATTCATGTAAAAGAGATTCATATATTAAATCATAAAAAATAGAACAGGTGATTAAACAAAGAGTCATTTGCCTAGCCATCTCCTTATCGGGAAATATAGTTCACATGTCACGTGGTCTTAAGTTCTATTTCTTCTAACAAAATCCTTTACGCAAACTCATAATGACACAAAGTTGCTAAAATTTATGTCCTCATTTCCCCTGATTAATTTATAGACTGAACATTATCACTTTTAATCATTTTATGAGACTGGTATTTTTATGGCCAGAAAAGGGCTCAAGGTTATCTTTTGCATTATAGGATTTGGTCTCTAAGCTCTACAAATCCAAACTTGATGGTCTGATGAGCCAGAGGAAAAAAATAACTTACTCCTCCCAAACCTATATAAGACTAATGGCTGCCATAAAAGTCAGAAATCATTCAAGCAAAGGTTTCTTTTGATCAAATCCTACAGACTTTTTTAAATACTAATTTCTCTTGGTCTCTTCCCTTAAAGATGGTGGGTGACCCCACTCCTTGGCTTAATTAATCACTCTCTTGATTCCCTTTCTACCTCTCTGATCATTTCTTCTCAGCCTCTTTTACATCAACTCTGTCCAACCCTTAAACTTTAGAACACCTAAGGACTCTATCCTTGCCTTCGTTATACTCCGTAACAGGGATTCTTAACAAAGCATGTGTGAATTTGAATAGGAAAAATTAAATCGTTATTTCCACTAACCTCTAACACAAATTCAGTATTCTCTCGAATTATGAGAGTATATAATAAACTATGTAGTATTATAGTAACTGTCACTGTGCAAACATTTTTTATCACAGACTTTTTAAATCACATTGAAATTGTATCAGAGATCTCAAAGTAGCACTTATAACTCATCACCTACTTCAAAAATACTGTAGGAGAAACCATCATGTAACAACATAATATGGGAAAGTGTAAAAATAAAAGAAGGAATAAAGTTTCATGGAAGCAGAAGGGGAAAAATATCTAACTCTTATTTAGAAGAACTGGGGAGTATTTTATAGGAGCGACATACAACATTGACCTTGAAAGATGAATAGGGGTTGTGCAGATGAAGAAAGGTGAAGCCTTTCCCAACAGAACAAACAACATCAGGAAGACCCTGAGTTGTGAAAGAAAGGGGTAAATGGTTCTGCTCCATGGAAGCACAGTCTGCGGTGAGGGAGGGAGGAAGGGCAGAGCAGACTAAATGATCAAGCTGAGAAGATGGATGAGTGAGAGGCTGTGAAAGACTGTGCATGCTATGCTAAGACCATCAGATCTTTTCCGACAAGCAGTGATAAACCACCAAAGGTTTTAAGCAGAAGAATTTCAGTATCTTATTTGCTTTTAAAGTGCTAAAGCTAATACTAATATGGAAGAAAAACTGGTGGCATGTAGACTAGTGGACTAGCTATTACAGTGATTTATGTAGAGGTGTGAATTGTTGCCTTGGGAAATAAAAGAGCAGTAAAAATAAAAACTGTATTAATTCTCTGTCTTAGATGATGGGGTAATGGTGATGCCATTAACAAAAAGAAAGAATATAGGAATGTGAACACAAAATATTAATTTAAAAAGAATGTTGTATATTTTGGGAATGACTCTTCAGCTTTGTGCAACAAAGAACATTACTACCAGTGGCTTAACACAAATAAGGTTTTGTTTTCTTCATTAAAACATGAAGTTTGGAGGTGAGCAGTTACAGGCACTTGTTCAGCAATTTGATAGTATTTCAGCTTCACCAGAGAAGAAATATAGATGGCAAATAAGCACATGAAAAGTTATCAACATCATTACCCATTAGGTAAATGCAAATTAAAACCATGATAAGATACTACTTTGCATATATTAGAATTGCTAAAATTCAAAAATTGGCAATACTAAGTGCTAACAAGATATGGGACAAACAAAACTATCAAACATTGTTGGTAGGAATAATAAATGGTACAGCCACTTTGGAAAATAGATTAGCAGTTTCTTATAAAGTCTTATAAAGTTAAACATACATTTACCACATGACTCAAAAATCCCACTCCTAGGTATTTACCCAACAGAAATGAAAGCCTGTGTTCATATGAAGACCTGTATAAGAATGTTTATAGCAGCTTTAGTCATAATCATCCAAAACTGGAAACAATCCAAATATCCATCAGCCAATGAAGATAAACTGTTGTACATCCATATAATGGAATATTACTCAGCAGTATAAAGGAGCAAACTACTGAATACAAACATTTATTAAGTGAGACAGAAGCAATTACATGAATGGTTCCACTTATATGATATTCTGGATTGCAAGACTAAAAGAATTGTAGTTGTATCAGTGGTAACTATGAGGTGGGGAGAAGGTATTGACTACAAAGAGGCATGAGGGAATTTATGGAGTGATGGAAATGTTCAATATCCTTATTGTGGTGGCAGTTACATACTTCATATATTTATTAGAAGTTGTGGATCTGTATATCTAAAAGAGTTGAACTTTATGTAAATTATACTTCAATGAATCTGATGGTTAAGAAAAACCCAGATTCTAAGACCTTTGCTTATTTTCAGGGAAAAAGTTAAAATTAGCCTTATGAGACTAAGGTAATAGCATTCAAAATAATCATGATGTGGAAGAAGAACTAGAGAGTTAATATTAAATAGTAACTTAGTGATCAGAATTTGTAATGTTCACAGATTTATATTTTTAATCTATTGTATTCAATGGTCTTGGGGACGATTTCCACCTCTTCTCTTGATGCTGTTTAACCACAGATTTTCTTGACTAATACACTTTAATTTTTCAGAAACTTTTGTTTCCCAACTCTTATAACTTTGAACAATTCTTCTTTTAATTACCTGTATTTAATTTTATTTCATTATTTAAATTTTACTCTTTACACATACATGGCATACTATTTTACTTAATAAATTCAATTTGCCTTTATAGATGTATTAAGTTCATCAAAAAATATAGAGACCAAAAGATTTAAAATATGATCACATCCTCACATATAACATATAATGCCATGATTTTTTAATTCCTATTTTACTATGCAAAACTTAACTGTCAACTAATGAAATTGTAAAATTCCAGAGAGTTGACATATAATGACTGAAGATAGATATCACAGTTTTTGGATAAGATTGTAGTTGGAAACTGCATTCTTCTATTGCTAATAAATAAATAGCATTTCATCTCTTTTTCAAAATTTCCTGTGTGTACTGCTAATGCTAATCATTCAACTTCCCTAATTATGTCAGAATGGTATCTTGAAAGACAATGGTTCAATTCACTAGAATTCACAAATAGTATTGACTCAATAGAACTCCACATTAGACCTTTTCTCCCATTTTCTCATAGAATCTCTAGTTTGTGAATACAAGTCTAGGACACAATCAGAAGTAAGTTCAAGGACAACGGTGAGTTTTCTGGGTTAATACACTAGATTTGTGAAGTCATCTTTGCCTGAGTTCTCACCCCAAGTCTTCTGAAAGACAGGCATTCCTGAACAACATTACAAACCCTGGCGATTTGTTCTCTGGTCAGTTTCTTTCCTATTTATGTATGCTTTTTGTCATGAAGGTTTTTTAATGTTTGTCCAACACAATTATTTCTTTTCTGAGTCCACCCCACCTCCCTGCAGGTCCGGGAGGACTCCCAAACAGAGGTTGTGAATGCACCTCAAGATCCACTTTCTGACCTCCTCTCTCCACTGTATATGACTGTTTAATTTCCTATTTAAGACAAATTAATCGTTGCATGCTCTAATGAGGCTGCAAAGGATTCCACTCCAGTCCACAGGCTTGGAAGAGGTTACCCAGAGGTTGTCCAGATTGATGGTTCCAGGGCAGATGACCTGCAAATGAACTTTTACTAAACTTTGCTCTTTGTGCACTTGGCAGTCTGTATTTGGAAAGTGGCAATTGTCTGCAGTGGACAGTTTAAAACTTTAGCCTAAGACTTTGGAGGTTAGCCTTTATAGTGAGGAGGGGAAAAAACTCTTGTCAATATTTTTATTACTAATTTTATTAACTGTTTTCTAAGTGTTTTATTCTTCTCTATAACATTCCAAAGTACATTTCAGGATGGAAAGTATTAGGCTAACTAAAAATGTCTTTTTTCTTTTTCATTTCTTCTTCCTCCAGGCACTAAACAAGTTAGAATTCTTTTTAAACTTGAGTTCAATCTATTATAATGCAACTTAGATAATACTCTTAAGAATTTAGATAATATGTGTACAAATACTAATTGATTCCCACCTATAGGCCATATATTAAACCCATTTTACTGATGAGATGTAATTTATCTCTGGTTTATGTCTCCACTGAAGACAACTGTGTTGAAATCGTTATATTTCAACTCTGTTCTACGAGACTAAATCTGCGAAGAAAATGCCCCCTAAACTAATTATTCATCAAAATGAATGTTAGAGAACTTTTTCATTAGCATGCCAGCACAAAGCGACAAGACATTATGAGATAAATTATTTGGGCTTAGCCTACCCTAGCAGATGGGCGGGACTCTATAACCCACCTTTCGAATAACATACAACTACTCTTCATAAATGGATTAAAAAACAAATAAAAAACATTGTTGTGTTATGTAAAATTTTTCACTGTTTCCTCATAAGCAATTGCTAAATACCATGCTGTTCTCATAAAGAATCATGAATAGCAAGTAGGATCTCCTTATAAGAGAAGGGAAAATTGACCTGGAATATGGCTTATTTTATGAAACAATAGATTTGGAATTAGAAGTCAACAGCTCTAACTTTCATGTACTTTTCAGTTATCATCATTCTCTCATCTGCTTTCTCTCTAGAAGTGACTTAGACAATCCCAGGTGGTATATCCAACTACCTTCCTTAGTCTTACTGTAGTTAGGTGGAAAAAAAAGTGGAAGAGCCTTACTATACCCCTGTATAGGTTGGTAGGAAAGGACTTTGCATGTGTCTTTTTCCTTGACCAAATCCCTATAAAACTATAGAGGCATCATAAAAGGTCACCACACAGTGGGAACCAGACTGATGTGAAAAACTCAGGCTCCCACTAAAAGCCTGTGTAATCTTCCAGTCTATGCTGGGTCCTGATGAAACAGGATTATTTCATCTTCTTACTGTATTCTTCAGGTCTTAGTTGAATCAGGAACTTTTTTTAGGTTCCTCCAGAATAGAATGGAGTCCCCACTGGAATCCAAAGCAGACCACCATTGCTTTTTAAATACCATCTTTCCTAGTGCTACTGTGTACTCTGAAACCCCTGATGCTTAGTCCAGAGACTAAGTGACTGAAGATTGCCAAACCAGTTCCCCTGACACTTTCCGAAGATTTTTCGGCTGGAGTTATTTGGTATTAACCTCTACCCTTGACTCACATAAAGTTGGGCAGGGGTCAAGGAAGGCATCTTTCTGGATGACAACAAATCAGCACATTCTCATTATCAGGATTAGCCCATAGTACAAAATGGAGTTCTGTGGCTTTTACTGTCTCTTGAAATTATAATTACTCTTGGGAAGATAGGACTTAGGAAGGAGTGCTGATAGAAATTTGTATCAGTAATCTGTCCTCTCTGCTCTTTAGCCCTTCACTTGTCCATTGAAAATCCAGGATCAGGAATGGAAACAGAACTTAAGTTAAAGCATAAAATAAAAGTCTTGCAAACAGAACTTCTATAGCAGTGTTTCAATAATACTCTGTATAGATGAATAACCTACAATAAATTGGCCCAATCTCCTTTGTGAGAATAGAGCTTGATCATTACATCCTAAGCTAAAGGCAAAAGCTGTAGTGAATAAAGCAGAAGAAGATCCTTTTTTAAACAAAGATGCTCTGAGAATGCCAGAAATGAAGGGAGCAAAATAAACTGGGAAAAAAAATAATAACCTTTTTGACTTGGACAGGGTTGGTACCTGTTAAATAGAATGTCTTTCACAGTGTAATATCAAGTATCACCAGCTCTTTTGAGGTCATTTTAAATCAAACCAGGTGGTACTAACTTGGCTCAGACATTAGAAATGGAGCATAGAAGGGATGTAACAAACCAACCAAACCCAAGATCAGGTTCTTATCACAATTTAGGATGTGCAGAAAATGGTAGTGCAATGACCAGTGCAGACCGCTTCCATTCCTCACAGCTTCACTCTTTCACCTTCCCCTTAAGGGCAAATTGATGTTAGTGATGTTGGTATGAACTTTTTTTAGTCACTGACTTATACTTTAATAGAAAATGTACCTCCATTCCTCCTACAGCATTGTACATTTACTGGAAAAGAATGATTGACAGAGTGTCTTTTGAGAGCGATTTTCAGAGTGCCTTCCAAACTAAATTTCATGTCAAGACTTCCAGCCCTCTGAATTCCCAAATTCCCAAGTTATTCTATATAGAGAACTCTGGAAGCTCTGAAATCTTCACCATTGGCCACATGGCTATTCCTTTCCTTTTACAACAGTTGAGGGAGCAGAGCCATTAACAAGGCTAAGACCACAGTGTAACCAAGAAGTATTAGGCAAAAGCTAACTTTATGTCCTTATATGATCAGCATCCATGAACACAGGCCACAAGCAAATGAGAGTGTTAGCCTAGCTTGAGGTTAACTTCTTCATCATGAATATTTATGGTGAATTTATTCTGTACTACCAACTCTTACTGTATATATGAATTGATTTGCTGCAAAACATGAAAAAGCCTAAAAGACTGAGATCATATAACCGTTATGGAAATGAAAATTATTTATTCTACAAAGCACAGTTTCAATTTTTAAATCTAACAGCTGTTTTTGAATTCAATGATTGACATACTGCAAAAATTTGGAAGGTAAGAAGACATGTTTCCCTACAACATTATTAGTCTATTAACCACCAAGGCAATCTATACATGTACAAAGACAGATTGTATATTATATGTTTATTCATAACAGGTACAAGTCAGAACTACAACCAAAATTAATAAGAAGGGATATAACAAACCAAGCTTATTATAAATCATTGGAAAATCAGATAATATCAATTAGCACTGATTTACTAAATAAGAATGGGCAGATGAGAGTGACAATATCTCATCTACCTCACAGGAACATGTGATGGTGAATGACTGACTCACTCATGAAATATTTTAAGTCAGCATTTCCCAAGTGCACACACTATGTTTAAACAACTTCAAATATCCAAATATAAGAAAAACTCAGTTGTAGAAACCACATTGGGTGTAACAAGTCCAGTAAGCATAATACATCACCAAGTTAGAATCCTAACCTTCTACCTGCTAGGTCCTAGGAGTTAAGTATTAAGTAAAGTTGACCTGGATTCTATTTAATTCAGTTTCAGTTCTAAAACCATTTTCTGGAAAGTAATATTACTCTTTTCTAAGGAGTTGCCAAGGGATTCTCCAAAGTTAATTCCTACTGATCTCTGCAAGGTGGGTACTATTAGATCCATTATAGAGAGGAAACGAAAGCAGAGAGATCTTAGAATGATTTGCCCAAGTGAAGAAACTGAGAATAGAGACCTAATTGCTGGACCCTTAGGGCAGCACTTTATCCAATATGTTACACAGTCTTTTGTAGCAAACTGCTTGCCAGAATACTCTACATGTATATGTTAGATTCATTACTGTTACCATTTATCTAGGCTAATGCATGTTGCTTGGTAGGCTCTCACCAGTATAAAACACTCAGGTACAACCTAGTAGAGTTTCAGTTCAGGAAAACACAGACCCCTTTCTCATGCCTCACGTTACTTACCATTAATTAGGCTTCCAGCAGTAAAGAATGAACCACAAAGTTCACCAAACATTCCATGATACACAGGAATATAAAATGCTACCAATGGGATAAACCCTGGAGGCATCTAACACACAAGGGAGAGCCAGACAACAACCAAGACAGACATCCTGGTTACAAAGAAGAGATGTGCATGGATTAGAGAAATATTTAGAAAATTAATTTGATCTTTAAATATAATATGAGGCCAGTTTAGCCTTATATTCTGGTGGTTGTGAGGGCACTGGGTAGAAAAGGAGTAGTAAAGAAAAATTCTGAGTGTTCAAGGGC
This sequence comes from Smutsia gigantea, assembly GCA_032199065.1. Lineage (NCBI taxonomy): Eukaryota > Metazoa > Chordata > Mammalia > Pholidota > Manidae > Smutsia > Smutsia gigantea. The sequence continues at coordinate 11,340 of JAVSCE010022598.1, read as the reverse complement.
ATGGTCTTAAAACATGTCTTCATTTTGTAAGATAAAAGGGTTGAGTGAAAATGTAACTGATTTAATTTTACAAGATACATAAGGTATTATTGCAGACTGCTGGCCTGTATGGGAGAATTCAGTGAGCACTTGCTTTAATTCTACTTTCAAGAAATAAGTGGAGTATCAACCATGGAATGTCAGGACACAATTTAACTTGAAGTGTTTCCTCACAAATATTCAATAAAGATGCCAAATAGTATGCAAGGATATTTACTTCAGAAAACTAAATTAAAGAGACAATAAAAGTGAAAAAAAATTAAGTAGTAGTAGAGAATTGACTTGAAATTTGTTGTTTCCCTTTAAATAATAGCATTTTTAGTTGGAATATCACAAATACTGATATATTTGAGAGAATTTTGTCTTAATATGATGTAAATGCAAAACTCAGAATGTACCAGGGAGATAATTAGAACTTTAGGAACTAAAAGTTCAAAAACTGAAATACTTAGATATAAATTTAACAAACTATGTTCATTTGATGTTTGTATTAGTTTTCTAGGGCTGTCATAAAAAAGTAACACAAACCAAATGGCTTGAAAAACAGAAATTATTGTCTCACAGTTCTGAATGGTAGAAGATCAAGGTATGGGCAGGGTTGGTTCCTTCAAAGGGTTATGAGGGAAAAATCTATTGCATGAAAATATGAATCTGAACCTAAATGACACAAAAATTAACACAAAATGAATAACAGATATAAATGCCAAATTCAAAATTGCAAAAATTTTAGAAGAAAGCATAAAAGAAAATTTTAGGATCTGACATTAGGAAAAGAGTTCTTGAAAATGGCACCAAAAGCTCAATTCAAAACAGAAAAAAAATTGATAAATTGAACATCATCAAAATGTAAAGCTTTTCCTCTGCAAAAAAAAAAAAAAATGTGGTTGAACACCTGAGATTCAAGATGGCGGTGTGAGAGGTGAGACAGAAAACTCCTCCCAAAACCACAGATAGTGCAAAAATATAGTTAATACAACTAACCCTAAAACAGCAACAGGAAAGAAGGCTGCACCAGACTGCATACAGACCTCAAAAACAGAGCAGACCTCACAAAACAGAGCACCAGCAAGGCTCCCCCATGACCCCCAACCTCACTCTAGGGGCTGGGCAGCTCCAGAGACTGGAGCTTCTGGGCACTAGAGGGCACCACACAGAAATACAAAACATCAAAAGACCATGGTTCAGAACAAAATCTCACAAACTCCAGAAAAAGGGCCAAATAAACTAAACTCACCAATCTTCCTGAAAGAGAGTTCAAAACAGAAATCATAAACATGCTTACGGAGGTACAGAAAAATATTCAAGAACTTGGGAATGAATTTAAGATGGAGATTCAAACATTATGAAATTCCATATCGGAAATGAAACATACAATGGAGGGATTTAAAAGCAGACTAGATGTAGTAGAAGAGGCAGTAAATGGAATAAATTAGAGAAGAGGAATACAAAGAAGCTAAGGCAAAAAGAGAAAAAAGAATCTCTAAGAATGAAAGAATATTGAGGGAATTATGTGACTGATCCAAATGGAACAATATTTGCATAATAGGGGTACCAAAAGAAGAAGACAGAGGAAAAGGTATAGAAAGTGTCATTGAGAAGGTAATTGCTGAAAACATCCCCAATCTGGGGAAGGAGATAGTTTCTCAAGCCATGGAGGAGCACAGATCTCCCAACACAAGGGATCCAAGGAAGACAACATCAAGACATATAATAATTAAAATGGCAAAGATCAAGGATAAACACAGACTTTTAAAAGCAGCTAGAGAGAGAAAAAGATCACATATAAAGGAAAAACGATCAGGCTATCATCAGATTTCTCAACAGAGACCTTACTGGCCAGAAGGGAGTGGCATGATATATTTAATGCAAGAAGGGCCTTGAACCGAGAATACTCTACCCGGCAAGGTTATCATTTAAATTTGAAGGAGGGATTAAACAATTTTCAGGCAAGCAAAAGCTGAGAGAATTTACCTCCCACAAACCACCTCTACAGTGCATTTTGGAGGGACTCCTATAGATGGAAGTATTCCTAAGACTAGATGTCACCCAAGGGGTAGACAAAGAATACAGAATATGATTCATAACATACAAAGAATGGAGGAGGAAGAAAAAGGAAGGGAAAAAAACAATCTTAAAGTTATGTTTGCAAATAGAATATGAAGTGAGTTAAATTACACTGTCAGATAATAAGGGAATTACCCTTAGAACTTTTGGTAGCCAAGAATCAAAAGACTGCAATGGCAATAAGTAAATACCTATCAAAAATCACCCTAAATGTAAATGGTCTGAATGCACCAATCAAAAGACATAGAGTCACTGAATGGATAAAAAAACAAGACCCATCTATATGCTACCTACAAGAGACTCACTTCAAACCCAAAGACATATGCAGACTGAAAGTAAAGCGATGGAAAAAGATATTTCATGCAAAAAATAGTGAGAAAAAAGCAGAAGTTGCAGTACTTGTATCAGACAAAATGACTTCAAAACAAAGAAAGTCACAAGAGACAAAGAAGGACATTACCTAATGATAAAGGGGTCAGTCCAACAAGAGAATATAACTATTATAAATATCTATGCACCCAACACAGGATCACTGACATATGTGAAACAAATACTAACAGAATTGAAGGGGGAAATAGAATGCAATGCATTCGTTCTAGGAGACTTCAACACACCATTCACTCCAAAGGATAGATCAACCAGACAGAAAATAAATTAAGAGACAGAGGCACTAGAAAACGTCTTAGAATAGATGAACCTAATGGACATCTACAGAAAACTCCATCCAAAAGCAGCAGGATACACATTCTTCTCAAGTGCACATGGAACATTTTCAAGAATAGATCATATACTAGGCCAAAAAAAGAACTGCAGTAAATTCAAAAAGATTGAAATTGTACCAACCAGCTTCTCAAATCACAAAGGTATGAAACTAGAAATAAATTACTCAAAGAAAATGAAAAGCCCACAAACACATGGAGGCTTAATAACATGCTCCTAATAATCAACGGATCAATGACCAAATAAAAACAGAGATCAAGCAATATATGGAGACAAATGACAACAATAATTCAACACCACAAAATCTGTGGGATGCTCAAAGGCCGTGCTAAGAGGGAAATATATTGCAATACAGGCCTACCTCAGGAAAGAACAATCCCAAATGAACAGTCTAAACTCAAAATTAATGAAACTAGAAAAGGAAGAACATATGAGGCCCAAAGTCAGTAAAAGGAGGGATATAATAATGATTAAAGCAGAAATAAATAAAATTGAGAAGAATAAAACAATACAGAGAATCAATGAAAGCAGGAGCTGATTCTATGAGAAAATAAACAAAATAGATAAACCCCTAGCTAGATGTATCAAGAAAAAAAGAGTCTACACGCATAAGCAGAATCAGAAATGAGAAAGGAAAAATCACTACAGACATCACAGAATACAAAAAGTTATTAGAGAATACTATGAAAAATTGTATGGTCACAAACTGGATAACCTGGAAGAAACAGACAACTTTCTAGAAAAATACGACCTACCAAGGCTGGGCAAGGAAGAAATAGAAAATCTGAATAGACAAATTACCAGCAAAGAAACTGAGTTGATAATCAAAAAACTTAAGAACAAAACTCCTGGAACACATGATTCCACTGCTGAATTTTATCAAACATTTAGTGAAGACCTAATACCCATCCTCCTTAAAGTTTTCCAAAAACTAGAAGAGGAGGGAATACTCACAAACTCATTTTATGAGGCCAACATCACTCTAATACCAAAAACAGGCAAAGTCACCACAAAAAAGGAAATTACAGACCAATATTCCTGATGAACTGATGCAAAAATACTCAACAAAATATTAGCAAACCGAATACAAAAATACATCAAGAAGATCATCCATCATGATCAGGTGGGATTCACCCAGGAATGCAAGGATGGTACAACATTCAAAAATCCATCAACATCATCCACTACATCAACAAAAAGAAGGGACAAAAACTACACGACAATTTCCATAGCTGCTGGAAAAGCATTCAACAAAATTCAACATCCATTCATGATAAAAACTCTCAACAAAATGGGTATAGAAGGCAAGTACCTCAACATAATAAAGGCCATATATGACAAACCCACAGCCAGCATCATACTTAACAGCAAGAATCTGAAAGCTTTTCTTTAAGATAAGGAACAAGACAAGGAGGACCACTCTGTCCACTTTTATTCAACATAGTTCTAGAGGTAATAGCCACGGCAATCTGACAACACAAAGAAATAAAGGGCATGCAGATTGGTAAGGAAGAAGTCAAACTGTCCCTGTTTGCAGATGACTTGATACTGTAAATAAAAAACCCGAAAGAATCCACTCCAAAACAACAAGATCTAATATCTGGATTCAGTAAAGTTTCGACAAAATTAATACACAGAAATCTGTTGTAATCATATACACTAACGGTGAACTAGCAGAGAGAGAAATCAGGAAAACAATTCCATTCACAGTTGCATCAAAAAGAATAAAATACCTAGGAATAAACCTAACCAAGGAAGTGAAAGACCTATATTCTGAAAACTATAAGACACTCATGAGAGAAATTAAAGAAGATACCAATAAATGGAAACACATTCGGTGCTCATGGATGGAAAGAATTAATATTGTCAAAATGACCATCCTGTCTAAAGCAATCTACAGATTCAATGCAATCCCTATCACAATAGCAACAGCATTCTTCAATGAACTAGAGCAAAAAGTTCTAAAATTCATATGGGACCATAAAAGACTCCAAATAGCCAAAGCTATCCTGAGAAGGAAAAATAAAGCAGGAAGGATCATGCTCCCTGACTTCAAGCTTTACTACAAAGCCACAGTAATCAAGACAATTTGGTACTGGTCCAAGAATAGACCCATAGACCAATGGAATAGACTAGAGAGCTCAGATATAAACCCAAGCATATATGGTCAATTAATATATGATAAAGGAGCCATGGATATACAATGGGGAAATGACAGCCTCTTCAACAGCTGGTGTTGGCCAAACTGGATAGCTAAATGTAAGAGAATGTAATTGGATTATTGTCTAACCCCATACACAAAAGTAAACTCAAAATGGATCTAAGACCTGTATGTAGGTCATGAAACCATAATAACTCTTAGCAAAAACATAGACAAAAATCTCTTGGACATAAACATGACCAACTTCTTCATGAACATATATCCTTGGCAAGAGAAACAAAAGCAAAAATCAACAAGTGGGACTATATCAAAATAAAAAGCTTCTCTACAGCAAAGGACATCATCAGTAGAACAAAAAGGCATCCTACAGTACTGGAGAATATATTGATAAATGACATTTACAATAAAGGGTTGACATCCAAATTATATAAAGCGCTCACAAACCTCAGCAAACAAAAACCAAATAACCCTATTATAAAATGGGCAGAGGAGCTGAACAGACACTTCTCCAAAGAAGAAATTCAGATGGCGAACAGGCACATGAAAAGATGCTCCATCATCAGAGAAATGCAAATTAAAACTACAATGAGATAGCACCTCATACCAGTAAGGTTGGGCACGATCGAAAATACAAAACAACAACAAATGTTGGTGAGGATGTTGAGAAAGGGAAACCTCCTACACTGCTGGTGGGAATGTAAACTAGTTCAAGCATTGTGGAAAGCTGTATGGAGGTTCCTCAAAAAACTAAAAATAGAAATACCATTCGGAGAAGACATTAAAGATGGCGGCATGAGAGGTGACATGGAGGCTTCCTCCTAAAACCTCATATAATATGAAAATAAAGCTACTACAACTACTCTTGAAAGAGCAACGGGAAAGAGGACGGCAACAAACTGCATATACCTGGAGACAAGAGCAGCCCTCACAGAAAAGGGTAACATACTAAAGCTGTGGTCCTGCAGGATCCAAGCCCTTCCCCCACCCCACCTCACCAGCAGGAGGAATAGGAACGGAGCAGGGACGGAGTGCAGATGTGGGACTGCAGAATACCTAACTCTGGAGATCTGATCTGGGAGCACAAATCTACATTTCATGGTGCTTGCATGATACTCTTGTAATTAGGGGGTTGGAAAGCTAAGACAGTCAGAATTCCTGGAGAGACTAAGAATCCAGCTGCTTGTGAAAGCAGGGATCCATACACAACTGCTTGGGGACAAAAGAAAGGCGGGCAGTCTCAGAGACTTCCTAACAAAGAAGCCCTTAGCAAGAGGGCTGCTAAAAGAGCAAGGATTGCACAGAGCTTACTACTCAGGAGAAAGGACAGGCAGACAAAATTGTCTGGGGGCACTCTGCCCAGCAGGTTGGGAGCTTTCACGATCTTCAGGTGCTCCAGCTCCCTGGCTGCCTACACAGCTCCAAGAACCCCTTCTGTGACAGGCAGACTAGTACGCCTTCCTTCTGGCCAGCACCACCGTGCTTGGAAACTGGGAAATCCTTCCCTGGTGTTAGGCCAGCCAGAGGGAAGATCTGTCTACAGCAACTAAAAACGCAAAGCACAGAAGCTTATACCTGTGTGCTCAGCCCACTGGTTCAGGCAGTGGAGACAGGCATAGCAGCCAGGAACCAGCAAACAGCCCTTTCCTCCCCAGAGGCACCAATAGCACTCCCCTACAATCCCCGCATTGTTTCAGAAGCTGGGCAGCTCCAGAGAGTAGAGCTTCTGGGCACTAGAGGACGCCATACACAAATATGAAACGCCAAAGGAACCTGGTCCAGAGTAAAATTATGCACACAACTCCTGAGAAAGATTTAAATGATATGGACCTTACGACTCTCCCTGAAAGGGAGTTCAAAATAAAAATCATTAACATGCTCATGGAGGTACGGAAAGATATTCAAGAACTCAGGAATGAATTTCGGTCAGAGATCCAATCATTGAAGAACACAATGGATGGTATTAAAAGCAGATTGGATATGGTGGAGGAGACAATAAATGAAATAGAAACTAGAGAAGAGGAATACAAAGAAGCTGAGGCACAGAGAGAAAAAAGGATCTCTAAGAATGAAAGAATATTGAGAGAACTGTGTGACAAATCCAAACGGAACAATATTCGCATTAGAGGGGTACCAGAGGAAGAAGAGAGAGAAAAAGGGATAGAAAGCGTCTTTGAGGGGGTGATTGCTGAAAACTTCCCCAATCTGAGGAAGGAGATAGTCTCTCAGGCCATGGAGGTGCACAGATCTCCCAACACAAGGGACCCAAGGAAGACAACAGCAAGACATATAGTAATTAAAATGGCAAAGATCAAGGATAAGGACAGACTATTAAAAGCAGCCAGAGAGAGAAATGGGATCACATACAAAGGAAAACCCATCAGGCTATCATCAGACTTCTCAGCAGAAACCTTACAGGCCAGAAGGGAGTGGCATGATGTATTTAATGCAATGAAGCAGAAGGGCCTTGAACCAAGATTACTTTATCCAGCAAGATTATCATTTAAATTTGAAGGAGGGATTAAACAATTCCCAGATAAGGAAAAGCTGAGAGAATTTGCCCCCTACAAACCATCTCTACAGTGTATTTTGGAGGGACTGCTATAGATGGAAGTGTTCATAAGGTTTAATAGCTGTCACCAGAGGGAATAAAACCACAGTAAAGAAAATAGAACAGCTAATTACTAAGAAAATGAAAAATTTAGTTAACTATTACCAAAGTCAATCAAGGGATAGACAAACAGTACAGAATATGACACATAATATATAAAGAATGGAATAGAAAGAAAAAGGAGGAAGAAAATAAACAAACAAACAAAATAACATTCAGATTGTGTTTGTAATAGCGTATTAAGTGTGTTGTGAGACTTTTAGATAGTAGGGAAGTTAACCTTGAATCTTTGGTAACCACGAATCTGAAGCCTGCAAAACCAATAAGTACATACCTATCCATAATCACCCTAAATGTAAATGGACTGAATGCACCAGTCAAAAGACATAGAGTCACTAAATGAATAAAAAACAACACCCATCTATATGCTGCCTTCAAGAGACTCATTTGAAACCCAAAGACATACACAGACTAAAAGTGAAGGGATGGAAAAAGATATTTCATGCAAACAACAAAGAGAAAAAAGCAGGTGTTGCAGTACTTGTATGAGACAAAATAGACTTCAAAACGAAGAAAGCAGCAAGAGATAAAGAAGGATATTACATAATGATAAAGGGGTCAGTACAACAAGAAGATATAACCATTATAAATATATATGCACCCAACACAGGAGCGCCAGCATATGTGAAACAAATACTAACAGAATTAAAGGAGGAAATAGACAGCAATGCATTAATTTTAGGTGACTTCAACACACCACTCACTCCAAAGGACAGATCAACCAGATAGAGAATAAGTAAAGACACAGAGTCACTGAACAACACACTAGAACAGATGAACCTAACAGATATCTACAGAACTCTGCACCCAAAAGCAGCAGGATACACATTCTTCTCAAGTGCACATGGAAGATTTTCCAGAATAGACCACATAATAGGCCACAAAAAGAACCTCAGTTAATTCAAAAATATTGAAATCCTACCAACCAACTTCTCAGATCACCAAGGTATAAAACTAGAAATAAATTTTAGAAAGAAATCAAAAACGCTCACAAATATATGGAGACTTAACAACATTCTCCTAACTAATCAATGGGTTAATGACCAAATCAAAACAGAAATGAAAGAATATATGGAGACTAATGACAACAACAACACAAAGCCACAACTTCTGTGGGACGCAGCAAAGGCAGTTCTAAGAGGAAAGTATATTGCAATCCAGGCCTATTTAAAGAAGGAAGAACATTTCCAAATGAATAGTCTAAAGACACAATTACTGAAATTGGAAAAAAGAACAAATGAGGCCCAAAGTCACCAGAAGAAGGGACATAATAAAGATCATAGAAGAAATAAATAAAATTGAGAAGAATAAAACAATAGGAAAAATCAATAAAACCAAGAGCTGGTTCTTTGAAAAAATAAACAAAATAGATAAACTCCTAGCCAGACTCATTAAGAGAAAAAGTGAATCTACACACATAAACAGTATCAGAAATGAGAAAGGAAAAATAACAATGGACCCCACAGAAATTCAAAGAATTATAAGAGAATATTATGAGAATGTATATGCAAAAAAGCTGGAAAACATAGAAGAAATGGACGACTTCTTAGAAAAATACAACCTTGCAAGACTGACCAAGCAAGAAACAGAAAAACTAAACAGACCAATCACCAGCAATGAAATTGAATCATTAATCAAAAAACTACCCAAGAACAAAACCCCTGGACCTGATGGATTCACCTCTGAATTCTACCAGACATATAGAGAAGAAATAACACCCATTCTCCTTAAAGTTTTTCAAAAAATAGAAGACGAGGGAATACTTCCAAACTCATTCTATGAAGCCTGCATCACTCTAATACCAAAACCTGGCAAAGACCTGAACAAAAAAGAAAATTACAGAACAATATCCCTGATGAACATAGATGCAAAAATACTCAACAAAATATTAGCAAACCAAATTCAAAAATACATCAAGATGATCATACACCATGATCAAGTGGGATTCATCCCAGGGATGAAGGATGGTACAACATTTGAAAATCCATCAACATCATCCACCACATCAACAAAAAGAAGAACAAAAACCACATGATCATCTCCATAGATGCTGAAAAAGCATTTGACAAAATTCAGCATCCATTCATGATTAAAACTCTCAACAAAACGGGTATAGAGGGCAAGTACCTCAACATCATAAAGGTCATATATGACAAACCCACAGCTAATATCATACTTAACAGCGAGAAGCTGAAAGCTTTTCATCTAAGATCAGGAACAAGACAGGGATGCCCACTCTCTCCACTGTTATTCAACATAGTACTGGAGGTCCTAGCCACAGCAATCAGACAAAACAAGGACATACAAGGCATCCAGATTGGTAAAGAAGAAGTCAAATTGTCACTATTTGCAGATGACATGATATTGTACATAAAAAACCCTAAAGAATCCACTCCAAAAGTACTAGCACTAATATATGAATTCAGCAAAGTTGCAGGATACAAAATTAACACACAGAAATCTGTTACTTTCCTATACACTAATGATGAACTAACAGAAAGAGAAATCAGAAAAACAATTCCATTCACAACTGCATCAAAAAGAATAAAATACCTAGGAATAAACCTCATGAAGGAAGTGAAAGACCTGTACTATGAAAACTACAAGACACTCCTAAGAGAAATTAAAGAGGACACTAACAAATGGAAATGCATCCCATGCTCTTGGCTAGGAGGAATAAATATTGTCAAAATGACTATACTACCTAAACCAATCTACAGATTCAATGCAATCCCTATCAAACTACCAACAGCTTTCTTCAATGAACTGGAACAACTAATTCTAAAATTCATATGGAACCACAAAAGTCTCCGAATAGCCAAAGCAATCCTGAGAAGGAGGAATAAAACAGGGGGATTTACACTCCCTGACTTCAAGCTCTACTACAAAGCCACAGTAATGAAGACAATTTGGTATTGGCACAAAAACAGACCCACAGACCTGAGGAACAGAATAGAAAATCCAAACATTAACCCAAACATATACAGTCAATTAATATTTGGTAAAGGAGCCTTGGCTATACAATGGGGAGATGACAGCCTCTTCAGGAGCTGTTGTTGGAAAAACTGGACAGCTACATGTAAGAGAATAAACTGGACTACTGTCTAACCCCATACACAAAGGTAAACTCAAGGTGGATCAAAGACCTGAATGTAAGTCATGAAACCATAAACCTCTTAGAAAAAAACATAGGCCAAAATCTCTTAGACATAAACATGAGCGACTTCTTCATGAACATATCTCCCCGGGCAAGGGAAACAAATGCAGAAATGAGCAAGTGGGACTATATGAAACTGAAAAGCTTCTGTACAGCAAAGGACACCATCAGTAGAACAAAAAGAGATCCTACAGTATGGGAGAATATATTTATAAATGATATATCCGATAAGGGGTTGCCATCCAAAATATATAAAGAACTCATGCACCTTAACAAACAAAAAGCAAATAATCCAATTAAGAAATGGGCAGAGGACATGAATAGACACTTCTCCAAAGAAGAAATTGAGATGGCCAACAGGCACATGAAAAGATGCTCCACATTGCTAATCATCAGAGATATGCAGATTAAAACCACAATGAGATATCACCTCACACCAGTGAGGATGGCCAACATTCAAAACACAAACAACAACAAATGTTGGTGAGGATGTAGAGAAAAGGAAACCCTCCTACACTGCTGGTGGGACTG
>JAVSCE010022597.1:0-10250 GCA_032199065.1 Smutsia gigantea | reverse complement strand
TAAAGTCCCCAAAGAGATATGTTTGAATTATCATTATCTGTAACATTTGGGCTAACTAAATAAATTCCATAAAGACCATTAAACAAATTAATTCGGGGGGCCACCAGGAAACTATCAAAACATGGTAACCTGTTCTAGACTAGCACTGTACACATTGAACGTGGATCAGAGACTTGAAAATCTCCAGTTATGCATAACATCACAAGGTAACTCTTTCTCTGTCTCTGAGTTTCAAACAATTATTAACTTTAACAAGAATTATAGAAAAATTTTCCTCAAAGTAAGAAATGTTAATTATTAATAGTTGTATTTCCCTATGTTAGAATATCATATTAGGAAAAAACAATTCAAGGGAAATAAATAAAGGAAAAGAGATTTGTGGACCCATATGCCATGTTATATCTGGAATTTCAAAGCATAGATAATGCTATTTTAAAATTAAATGTACGTTTGAACTTTTTTAGCTTGAGCTCTTGACTCCTTATACATTTAATTTGCAAACAAGCTCCCTGTGGCTCCGGTGAAAAAGCTTTACTTTTTAAGTAGGTCATATTCAGCTTTCATAAAAAAATACTTTCTTGTTAGATTTGGAACATGAGTCATATGAATTTGCATGTTGAAAAGAAACTAGGAAGGATATGTAATTCTAAATAGGTATATATATAAGTAATCCTTTCTTATGTTTTATTTATTTAGGAGCTCTGTATCTTCTATAAAAATTAAAGGAACTGTACTTCATATTTTCTAAAGAAAAAGAAATAAACCAATTTTAGGGTCTCATTGTACTTGATTTTTAGATTATTTAATCCAAATCAGTCATTTCGATGAATGGATATAAATCCAGCTGATGAACTTAATCTACAGAACACTGCACTAAGACTGGCCCTAATAATCTTAAAAGATATTGCTTGATCCCATTAGAATGTTTTGTTTACATGAAACATTTCAAACTTTGAAAGATGAATATAAGTATTTTCTTTAAAATAAGTGACCATAAGATTATATTTTAATATATAACTTCGGTCATTTTAAATATCTTATTTATTCTTAAGTACAATTGAAGGTCATTCTTTAAATACTCATTCTTTCATCCCTTTAATATGGTTTTCAGCTCCACACATTATTCATTTAACAATTAGGTAGCATCTTTTCCCCTGATAGAAAATAGTTTTCCTCTTAACTACCAACTTCCACAGATAGTTGATGACTATATGAGGTCCTACATTCAGAAGGACTGTGAAGCCATTAATATTGAGAAATAGTGCTGTGATCAATGAACAGTATCTTTTGCAACCAAACAAAGGAGTCATTTGTGTATATATAGGTCTTGCAATGACTTGTTTTCAGCCACTAGATTGCAAGGATAAAAATGATATTTCATACTCTAATGTTATTCAGAGTACCTGACATAGAGTAGTCATTCACTAAATACTCAACTAACATTCTTCCACTCACAACTCAAGATTTTCTGCCAAATCAGTCTCTCTGCATTGGTTACAGTTTTTACAGAATCTAGTAAAATAAATAAGGATCAGTTTCTCCCACTTTAAGCTTGAGTTGTTTTATAATATCTAAAAGCAGTACAAATGTAACAAATATTCTTGCAACCAAATTTCAAATTAATAAAGCTTTAGTATTATTGTAAATATTTTTTTTAAAAGTGACTAAGTCCCCAAAGAAATAATAATAATAATAACAACTAACATATTAAGAGCTTATTATGTGCCAGGCATTGTTCATAAGCACAATAGAAAATCAACTCATTAATATCTCACAATATCTCTATGAAGTAGATGCTATTAATATATCCACAAAGATATTAAATGAATTGCCCAAGGTCATATAGCTAACAAGTGTCAGAGTAGAGCTTTGTGTCTATGATTTACGAACTTTGATAATTTAACTAGAAAGGAAGAAAAATACTGGAATGTATTACGGTGGAAGGGACCAAGGTGGGAGGTGATCTGGAGTGGGAGGGACCATGGGAACAGTCAGCCCTGCTGGAGTATTCTGTCACTGACAATGTTTAGAAATGCTGGCATATGGTGATAATAAAAGCAGACGGACTTTAGTCTGTGTGATTTTTTAAAAACTTCTCTTTAAATAGAGCAGCCTCTTTATTGGCTGCCTCTGTGGCAGGCTATTTTCACCCTACCCCATCCCCTACCTCATTCCCCTTGGCACCACACAGAAAGAACAAAGATGAAAGAGCATAGATGAAATGACTACACTTGATGCCTGTTGTCCTGATTATACTGTGTTTAGACCAGCTTGTCTACCGGGCTGATAAAAGTCACTCTAATGGATAAGTTAGAAAAACAAATGCCAGACTATGCAGGGCAGTATGTGGCCTGGTGGGTCTCTTCTGAGCTCTGAGCCAAGGACCTTTGTATACAGTTTTACCAAGCTGACAGGATTAAGGAAAAAGGCATATTGGAATCGTATCTCACTCTCTCATGAACTTCTCTCTCCAGCCCCCGTCAAGATCAGCTTAACATTACCAGGATGTGAAAAAATTGCAAGAAATAATGAATACTCTCCCAAAAAATGAAAAATGCTTTCAAAAACAATCTTTCAGGAAATAGACAAAAATAAAGCAAGAAAAAGGGCAAGATTACAGAGAGGTAATGGGATCACTTTGTAACATAATTGAAAAATATATCTTTATTTTTATATATTTCATTCATAATGGAGAAGGGTGAAGTCAGGTAACTAAAGGCCCAGCACTGGCACAGAATTTTCTCATCTTGTAGCTGTGAATATACTTGCTTTTTAGGACTCTCTCCTGTGCAAGCCTCTAAGCAAAGTGGATCTCAGTTCTTCTGATATGGGCTGGACATCCGAACCAACAATCCAGAATTTCTTTCAGAGGCTTAATCTGGGATTGTATTGTTAGGGAACAAATTCACATTCAGCAAATTTATTTCAAATTATTCTCAATCAGGGCTACTCCTACTTAGCCACATCCCCACCTCCAGATGTGCACATCATCTACCCATTTAAGAAATACTGAGGGCTGCAGCACATACTAGATGTATGTATGAGGTCATAAAGATAAATAACAAATAATATCTGGCCTCGATCATGGAAAATAGTCATGAAATATTTTGGAACAATGACATCAGGTGTTCACAAATTCTGCAGCCCTTGGAGGCTGTCCTATCTTTAAGTTTTCAACTAATTATAATGAAAGAGCCTATCCTGTGGGACTGCAGAAAGTCTACTTTCTTCTCTAGAACTACTGAGCATTCTTACTTTCTGAGTATACTTATATTCTCCTTGTGGTTGATTTCTCTTTGCATTTTGAATAACTTCTCTGGGTTTCTATGACATTCATCTATGGCCATTTTATACCTGATCTCCAAATTGCTTAAGTAGCTTGCCCTGGCCTGTTTCTCCAAATTGGCTTTATCTCTAGGAACTGCAGCCCAGCCACCTCTATTCACCAAAGCACTGCTGGCTCTAGGCTGTAATGTTTAATAAACTTTACTGAAAACATGGGGATAACAATAGAAAATAAAACACAGGAAAAAACCTGTAAATTGAGTATCTATTTCTGTTATTTCTAGAATCTGTCTTGCCCTTTCACAGGATCTCCTACTAACCTGCTGCCTCTGTTCTTCATTAGTTCTCATCTTGTTGAGTCACAGTTTCTGAAGCTCAAGCAATTCTCTTCCCCCATTCCCCAACCCTCATGGCTTCCACCATGCCAAATTCATTTTCTTCAGCCCTGTTTTAGAGCCTAAAACTCCCTATTTCCCTCAGTCTAGAAGAATCTAAAGGTCAATTAACATAAGAAAAATCCCTTTGTTGTTTCAACCTCACCTTTACAGTGAAGGTTTTTCATATTTCATGGTCTAAATTGCAGTCAAATTTTATAACTTGACTCAAAATTCCTAAATACTATAGAACAATTTAACAGAAAGATATGAAAACAAAACTTCTTTATTTTACCCTTCCTTCCAAACATCTCTATTAGCAGAAAGTATCTTGGTTCCAACCACACAGGATTCCTGATGCTGATACAGATGAATGAGTCACAAGGCACATTCATTTCTCGCTCTCTTCCTCTCCCTCTCTTCCTTTTTCCCTTCTTTCTTTCTCTCTCTCTCTCTCACTGTTTCTATCTCTTCTTTTGTTTTCACTTTTCAAAATCTCCAACAGTTGTGACTTCTTTCCTTGTTAAATACCGGTTCAAGGTTTTCTGTGAAGGCATGATCACTACACATATTAAGTTAAGGTGAGTATCTATACAATTTTATTTGAGACACTCTAGAAAAGACTCCCTGTCTCCTCTACCAAAATAATCTTTCCATAGATGGAAGTAATCCTGGTAAAATGTTTAAATGCAAATTTTATCTTTTAGTCACATGCTTTTATCATCATTCATTTTGAAGCACACATGCATCTCCATAGGGCTCAGTGAGCAGTGAGAGAACGTGGGATAAAAGATTTTTCATTGATTTATAATTTATCCCTTTACCCTAATCTGTCCCAATCATCTGTATTTGATCCTCAAACACTAAGTCAGGAATCACAAACTCAAATGCTTACAAGGAAGAAGAATATGATGGAGTGAAATGAGCTGGGAAGGGTGTTTGGAAATTAGAGTGCTTGCCTCATCTAAAGGGTGTATCTACTCATTTTTGGCTGATTGCTGACATCTTAAAATGTGAAGTCAGTGTTGCTAGGTCTTTGATATTTTCAAGGGAGGCTAGAAATACAAATTTGAAGTCTCTCAATTTTTAAATATTGAAACTGTATTCAAAATTATTAGAATACTAATCATAATTATTTGTTAACTAATAATTATAACCATTATTACTAATGGGCAAAGCCTATAAGCTGCCACTTTGTTCCCTTTACCAAGTCTATATATAGACCAGCTCTTGCTGCTTAGCATTTAAGCATAATAGAAGGCTATTTACTCTTACTTTTAAAAAATCTATTTTCTGAATCCTACATTAACCTTGCTTCTATTCTTTTCTATAAATAAGACAATATTAAGAAGGGGATGCGTTTTTATTTAGTATGATTATATGGAGCTAAATTTTATTCTTTGAAATACCATCTTAGATTGACTATACCCAGACATTTATAAGGAAAATAAATGTGCATTGATTTATTTGGATATTTCATCTATATGGTACTTGAAAACATCAGCATGACTGGATGTTCAATTTTTATCTGTTGTTTGGCATCATGTAGCTATAAATATAATTGGATATGTAATGTTCTTTTGTTATGACTTTTTGGTCCTTTTACCTTGAGAATTTCCAAACCTTTTGTATATCTAAGGGAGTTAGTATTTTTACATTTCAAATCTTTCTGTACTTCATTTTACTTATCTTCCACAAAGAGTGCCATCCTATTGTTGCTGGTACTTACTTGATCAAAGCCTATACTTTACCCCAAAAACAAGTCTGCCTCAGCCACAAAACAAGGATTATGTTAGACTGAACTATGTGAAATTGCTATTTTTGTAGGTGAAAATGTCAAATATTGCAATTTCATGTAGCTTATCATAACTAAGATATATTATCTCTTCAGACCAGATTGATGCCAAAATCAATCTGAATTTAAACCCAATTGTTAAACTTTAAAATATTGCTATACAAACTCTCAGCACAATACATTCTCATTCCTTATTTGTAATGGCAATAAAAGAAATAGAAATAAAACTTATTGTTTCCTTTATAATTCATATTCTAATGTCCCATTTCATCCATGTTTACCATTTTACCTTAGTCTGCATGTTCCCACAGCACCTCAAGTCTGAAATCCTAGATTTGATGCTTAATTGATTTTCTGCACCCACACTATGATAAATAAATGTGTATACAGTAGTGTGCATATGACTTCTTTCCCCACAAATCATGAAAACAATGTTGGTTCTTTTTACACTGTGGTCAATTGTGAGATGTATCACACAAGTAATTCTTTACTAATATGAAAGAACAATTCACAAATGATTTAAATAACATATTTGACTGGATTCACAATGATCCCTACAATAACATTCTCACTCATTCAGAAACACTTTCTTACCTGGAAGAGACGGGGGTGAAACTAGAGCTTCTACTCTGATACTTGAACATATCTCTGGGTACACCTGTGAGAATGCATTGTTCATCTAAATGTCATCCATCAGATATGCTGCCAAAGAAAAAGGTTGGGAACTAAACTGCTACAAGATAACAATGCAAGTGCTTTCACCTGCCTTTCATAGCTTTCCACAACTGACCTATTTCAGCACATATATTTCTTACATAAAATCTCTCCTCCAGCTCAACAGGGCAATTTATCCTCCCAAGAATATGCAATATGTACTCCTTCCCCTATTCCAAGTACAAAAAGTAGTTTCTTGTCAGAAGTATAAACTCTTATTATTTGGTAATGGTTTCATGAAGCACTGATAGGAAGTAGGATAGAAAAGGATTGCCATATGGGACTTCTTCCATTTAAATCCTAGTTGATGCTATTTCACCATGCTGAAATACCCTTCCCCTTTTATGTCAAAAACTAATGTTATTTTGGTCTTACATATCCTTCAAGTCCTGATTATATACCAAGGTCTGCATTTTAGATTCACTTATTATGCTAGGAATTCATTTTCATTAGCCCAAGTAATGTTGGTCTGTAAATGCTACTTCTATGCAATAGGTTTGTGATCTTTACCTTAAATATGGAAAGCCCTTTTCTTATGTACACTGGATTTTGATGAAAACAAGGATCTTTCCTTTTTAAACAGAGAGGAAAGATAAACTTTAACCAAGTGCACCCAAGTGATCATAAATTCCAAATTACTGTATGACTTCATGATGCCAATTTACTATTTATGATTTAGCCTTTCACAAATTAATGCATGAGTAGAGTCAAGTCTTTGATCTCCCATTTTGTATTAAATATATTCTCTCTGAAATGTGCTGTCAAGTTAGAAAGGTTTAGTGCTATTTTCCTTAAAAGAAGAAAACTCTAAAATACACTCATATGTGGTTACTTTGAAAAGAGTATTCTTAATGAGAATCCCTTCAAACACTGGGATTAAGATCATTGTTATTAAAACCTGTCCAACCTAACCTGGTCAAATGCAAAGAATGGTACTTTCTGAGTTGTCACTTTTTATTGTGATTTTTGTATTGCCAAAGTAGTTAGTTAATGCTGATAAGTTCCAAAGTTGTGCTATTGGAAAAGTCCACATAATATTGGCTTAATTTATGCTTTGAAAGACAGCACTCCAGCCCATACTAGCTTTTCTGATAAAGGAGTGGTTTCTATTTTCCTCTTAGAACTGATTTTGATGGAGGTTCTTTCCAAGTGAATACTGTAATCAGAGATGGTTTATAGGAATGAGTCTTTAGTAATCATTTCTGGCAGGTACTGTATAGCACTTGAGCAGTTTCCTTTTTTCTTTTTTTTTTTTTTTTAATTTGACATTGCATTTATGTTTGGCCATTTTCATCTGTGGAGAAATGATGGAGTGGCACAAGAGTTTTTTGAAGATGGTAGAAATAATACCTTTCAGTATTGCCTCATTATAGAGAGAATGTTCTGGTTATAGTCGTTGATGCTTTCAAATCCAGCAGAAACTTGAAAAACTGTTTTACATAACCCTGAAGTACTTTTAGTTGGAAATGGCTGCTGTAACAAGATATTTTGAGTGCCCTGGATTCTGCTGTTTTCAAATTCACCTGGGATTTCATCTTCTTTACAACATTCTCTTCCACTAATTTTCTCTTGTTTTAATTGTATTTGCACCTATTTAGCCAATATGATGTTTATAAGCATGTAAAATGAATCCTTAATTGTCTCTTTGCCTCTAGGCTTTGTCTTCTGTAGTGTCTCTTCAGTTGGCTACAAAACTATAATCATGAGAGGATAATGAAAAATAATTTAAAGTCCTAATTTATGTTATCCTACGTTTACTTGTGATACCACATTCAAGCACACTTTCTTTCTACTGAATACATTTCTTTCTAGTTGGGTAGACAAGTTTTGATATATAATGATAAAAATTAAGCACAGAATTAATGTCTATAAAATAACTAATTTCAGCCTTTTTGTTAGGGGTTACTTTTCTAAATTTTATTATTATATATATTATTATTATTGACCCCCTTTGTATTATTTATGACCTTTAGAACATAATTCATTTAAGCAAGTAGAAGCTGACTCAGAAATATGCTCATCACTTTTTAGTATTTTTATTTATCTGTGAAAATATGCAAAGGAGAACACTAACTTCAAATCTTTCTGAGTGGAAAATTCTTTCAAGGAATAGGCATTTTTTGTTCTTTTTGGACCATGATTTTGTATTTATGTCAAAGCAAAGAGGAGTAAAGATTAGGAAATTTTGTCATCATTAAGCTGATTCAAACTTTAAAATTCACATCAGAGGATTTAGTGAATTCAAACATTCCAATAAACCAGTTTGCTAAGTCAATTAACTCTGTCCTTAATTGTTGGTATTCCAGCCTTACTTCCTGAGTGGAGAGATATGATTAAATAATGTGATAAAAATGCTTAACCTTAAACACTCTGGGCTCTTTACACAGACTTCAAAACATATTCAAGATGAAGGACTGCCAAAGCAAATAGAACTTGTTATTTAAACTCCTTGAGGGCAGAAAGTATTGTTTGTTGTTGTAACTCCAGGGGGAAAATTATGTTCCCACCCTGGGGCAAATAACCTTTGAAGCCAAAATCAGTTGGAGGGAGAAACAAAGTGGAAGAAACCTGTTTATTGCTCACAAGTAGTCATCTACTTCTGCTCATTCTTGTCTCTCTCTACCCAGCTGCAAAAGGACACCCAAAAATACCTCCCCAGTCCAGGTGTGCCCTTGCCCCTTTTGTAATTACCTATTGATATGGAGATGGACTACTTCTCTCCTCCCCTTGGAAACACCTATTGATATGGAGATGCACTAAGGCCAGGAGAGAGATTCTGGAAATATTGCAATTTTACCCACAACCCACCCATCCAGAAGCCTCTCCTCACAATCTACTCACTCCTCATCTTCCACAATGGCCCCTGGGTGAGAAAACTGGAGCACTGTAAGCAGACTAATAACATACAATAACTACAGCTGTAAAATCATTACAATCCTCAATCCAGAGGATTCAGCTAAATTCAAAGTCCTATGCAGATTTAGTCCATAACTTGCCCATTCCACAGTTGGCATGGTACCATGTCAGTAGCCACAGGGTCAAGCTGTGATAAATGGTACAGCTGTTAGTGCAGACAACTATAGGGGAAGGCTCTTGGGTGATAATAAGCCATACTGCCTGCAACTCAGTACCCATTGACTGCTCTTGTCCTCTCTGTCCTCCATCCATATTGTCTTGGTATTATGATTGAAAGCCATAGCCCTCCACTTCAGGAGCTGCCCATGACTGGAGCCATTGTATACCAGCATCTTCAGGTATAGGAGCCTTTCCTTCCTGATATGAACTCTTGGCTATAAATGGCTCAAAAGCAAGTCCTTCCTGCTTTCCACTGGTATATGTCACTGGCCCCAATAAGCATTGGAGTTCTCCACTTAAGGGGTTAGTGGAAATGGTGCTGCTGTAAATATGTGCCCCATTTGGCCAATGTAGACATCTGTATGAGTAGCCTCACTTGTGGGTTGCCCTATGTGGGGGGCAAGAATAGTCACTAAGGACCCAAAGAGATATGGGGGAGCTGTATGGAACTAATTTCTATGGTGAACAGCTCCTCATTGGGGCCCTGGGGATCCATTTTATAGATGATATTTTTTATCCCCAACTCCCATGACATCTGTTGGAACTCTGCATATGTTTTCCAGCTAGTAGGTAAGTATGGTAAATCACCCTGATTAGGCCAAACTTCCCTGATGGCTGCTTCAGCCAATCCAGAAGCACATGATTCCTTGATGTGTGATGGGCAGTTTGCAACCACTGCTGGAGGGAAGAGTGAGTCATCAGGGAAGCCAGTCTACTCATTTCAGAACCCGACATAACAATATATTCTATCCCCCATATCCCAGAGACGCAAAAGCCATGTAGGCAGAGGTTCTGATGGATTCTGCCAAAACCAGATGTTCATGTCCACCAACTCATCCTGGGTATAGGGGCGGAGCAGGGGCTGCTCAACCCTGTGATGAGCCTGTGGTTGTTGTGTTTTTATTTTCTTAATTACACCTGGGTGGGCCTTTAATATGAGAGAGGCTAGTGCCTCGGGCAGTGGCCTTGGCAACAGTTCAGCCCTCGGCTCCACCCCTTATCCTCCC
>JAVSCE010022596.1:0-29658 GCA_032199065.1 Smutsia gigantea | reverse complement strand
ATTTGACCCAGGAATCCCACTCCTAGGAATTTACCCTAAGAATGCAGCAGCCCAATTTGAAAAGGACTGGTGCACCCCTATGTTTATCACAGCACTGTTTACAATAGTGAAGAAATGGAAGCAACTCAAGTGTCCATCAGTAGATGAATGGATAAAGAAGATGTGGTACATATACACAATGGAATATTATTCAGCCATAAGAAGAAAACAAATCCTACCATTTGCAACAACATGGATGGAGCTAGAGGTATTATGCTCAGTGAAATAAGCCAAGCCGAAAAAGACAAGTATCAAATGATTTCACTCATATGGAGTATAAGAACAAAGAAAAAAACTGAAGGAACAAAACAGCAGCAGACTCACAGAACCCAAGAACGGACTAATAGTTACCAAAGGGAAAGGGACTGGGGAAAATGGGCGGGAAAGGAGGGATAAGAGGGAAAAAGGGGCATTACTATTAGCAGATGTAATGTTGGGGGGGCACGGGGAGGGCAGTACAACTCAGAGAAGACAAGTAGTGATTCTATAGCATCTCACTACGCTGATGGACAGTGACTGTAATGGGGTTGGTGGGGGGGACCTGATGAAGGGGTAGTTTAATAACCATAATATTGTACATGTAATTGTAGATTAATGATACCAAAATAAATTATATAAAAAACAAAACAAACAAACAAAAGAAATACATGGCGAAAAAAAAAAAAGTGCTGGCCATGGACCTCCTGATTCTGTTTCATCTTTCTTTCATACTTAGTATCCTTCATAATATATGATGTTATAGTTTTTCTTAGACATCCCATCATTTTAGGACTGTCCTTCATCCCAATGCTATTATAAGCATTCCTTCAAGGCTTCATGATTGGCCCTCAATTTTCACCAGGAAGTCATGGCAGCCGCGCAGCTACTGCTTCTCCTCATGAGCAGCTTCCTTTACAAGCATGATCTTCACTAAGCTTCAACCTTCAGCTGAGGTTTTTTTCAACCTCATTAGGAATTTATGAGATTGACAAGAAGGGATTTAAAAAAACTATTGTGATGCCTATAGCTCTTTAAATTCCTATCTAGAATCAGAGATGTAGTTTCTTCCAGTTTTACCATTTGTCCCCATGTGGTAGTTGACTGCAGGCAGGCTCCCCTTTTCAAACATCCTCCAAACGGATAACCCAGTTCTAAACTGACCAGGACATGCTAGCTATGATCATCTACTTTTCCCTCACTATAGATAAGCTGCACAAAGCACATCTGCCACTCAGAAGATCATTGAGCATACATACACACGTCGGATATAGATGTTGGAGGAGCGAGAGCAATTCTTAGAGTGACAGACGCAAAAACAAAGTCTTAGGAGGTGGTGGTGATGGTCGGAAGGATGGGCCTAAGGGAGTAATATAGCAATAGAAGAAAATTCCTTGATAAGTTTTCCTGTAAATGTGTTTTCATATCATCCTGGAGATTCCCCCTGCCTAACAAATGAGAATGACAGTAGAACTGGGAGATTATTTTTTAAACTTGTGACTTCCAAGACAGTATTTTAAATGGTTCTAAATGTCATATGCAGGTGTTATCGACCCCAGAAAGGCTTGCAGTTTATTGGAGAAGTTGGTGGCTTCTCGAGAAATCTCGGCTGCCAATGAGAGCCCCACTAGGATTTCACCCTGGACTCTGTCATCAGGATTCCCTTTTAGTTTCAGAGACGTACTAACCTAGAAATCTGAAACTTGCCCGTGACTCAGTTTCCATGTCTTTCACCTGCCTCTAAGGAAGTCATGAGCTCTCATGATGCGCGAGCAAGCTCTGGCCCTTCCTAGGCAAAGTGGTCTCCTGGGGCACTTAGATATGGAGGAAGCTGAGGGTAAGACAACATCTCAGAGAACGCGAAGAGTCAAATAGGGGAATAATGAGCATCTATTCTCCATGTCCAGGGCAGGTAGACAGAAGAATTCACAGACTGCAGCCCCAGCCAGAAGGGCCAGTGATGTGGGTAGCCGTATTTCCTCCGTAGGAGATCTTCAGAACAGAAGGGACGCTCTTGTTCTAATGTGGCTTAGTTGCTGCTCTAGCCCTCCCCTGTGCCCTCACTGCCTGGGGCCCGGTACG
Organism: Smutsia gigantea; assembly: GCA_032199065.1. Lineage (NCBI taxonomy): Eukaryota > Metazoa > Chordata > Mammalia > Pholidota > Manidae > Smutsia > Smutsia gigantea. Next base: position 27,561 of record JAVSCE010022596.1, on the reverse strand, counting down.
CATGGCCAGTCATCTCCGCCAGACACCCCTGCACCAGTCTGCCTGACGTGGAGGAAACCGACCCAGCCGGCGCGTCATCTTATGAAAGACCAGGTGCCAAAGCACCTCAGGTCAGCTGCTCCTGAACTCCTGACCTGTGGGGTAACAGTGCTTAATGTTGTTTAAAGCTGCTAAGTTTTCGGGTGATTCATTACACAGCAATAAATAACCAACACAACCTGTGGGACACAAGGACCAAGAGCTGGGTTTGGGCAGAGGCAGCAGCTGAGCTGTGATGGCCTCTGTGGACCCTGTGGGAGCTTCTGAAGCTGGCGGGACCCTTTAGACTCATATGTATTCTTCTTTTAAACTATAGCAATTTTCTTTTTCACCCTATTGGAAACCATTCCATATCAGCACATCCATAGCTTCCTTCTTCTTTTCCACAACTATACAGTATCCCGCTGTGGAAGTATGTGTGGTAGTTTATTTAGGTGATCCCTTTTGGTGGACATTTAAATTTTTTTGCTATTTCAAAACATGTTTCAAGGTACATATGTGTACAATGCTTTTTGGGCACAGATGCAGGTAAAAGCACAGAACGAGCCCCAGGATTGGAATTGCTGATGCCCAGGCTTCTCACTCACGGTCTAACACTGCTCTCTAGGAGTTTCCTGGCCTTTTATGCTTCATCTGCCTACCCCTGGTTCTCACCTAAGTGCGGGAACCTCTCTGCTGCGAACTGCCCAGACATCCCAGTGCCCTCACCTTATATGAGCACAGAGAAAATACCTGAAAACCTTGTGGGTGACTTACTAAAGACACTAAAAAGAGAACTATCTCAACAACTCTGCCCCTGCATCCTGCACAGACTTTCAGGTAAATACAAAGTCCTCAGCACCGACTGTGATAAGACACTGTGAGAGCCAAAAGAAATAAAAGACTTGGCCTTTACTCTTCAGGAGCTGAAAGTCTAGTCTACCCACTAGCTGGGACCCAGAACAGCTGGCTCCAATCAGCTGGCTTCCCCCCTACGCTGAGGCGGCTCCAGGTACCAGGGGAGAAACTGCCCTGAGGTCACTGAGGATGTAAATACACTTCTGGTGGTTTCTCCCTCCTTGCCACCCCCGTCCTCCTTGCCTCCTGCCCTATTACCCTTCCTCTCTCTCACACACACACATTTTTAGGTTTAGAGAAAAATCACACCATGACAAACAGAAGGCATTGACTGAATGACTTGGGTTTCTCATTATCTTCACATAGTTGTTTAATGCAGAGTGCGTGTTTCCACTTGTTTAGATAAAATGCACACATGTATTTCTGTACATCTAGTATTTCACTGGCTTTCAAAACTATTTTGACCATGATGAAGAGAAAGGAAAACATTTACACTGCAACCCATTCAACCATCTCTATATATCTTTAAAACAGTACCAGCACAAGTGCTCAGGCTTGTTACAGACAATACGCTTGCATATTTTCTATTCTGGTCTATTCCATTTTGTAAAAAAGGTGGTCACAGCACTTGATTTCATGACCTATTAATGTACCACTGTCTATGACACACCACAGGCCTGTGGTAAAATTCGGTATTTGCCTTGTGGAATAAAAACTTTAAAAGCCTGTGCTGGCTGCTTACTAAATTGTTCTTCCTTTAAAAGGTAGAAGTTATCCTCGCTGAATGTACCGGAAACAACATAAATCTGAGACTTTCTCAGAAGTGGGCATTAAGGTGCTGTAATTTGGGCCGTCGCTGGGACTCTCAGGAAGGGCACCTGGCTCTGTCACTCTGCCTGATTGTCTGTCACAGCTGGGGAGGTGCTTTCCCTCCAGATGCCCTTAGATGCAGCTCACACGGAAAGAATGCAAGCGCTAGTCAGCCCTGGCCAAGAACCTGTCTCCGTGTAGCTGATTGCGTTAAGGGGCAGAGAGCGGAAGGGGTCCCTGTCACTTGGGAGAGTGATCTGTTGCATGGGGAAACCAGGGGAATGGAGAGAGATGAGAAGGCAAAGGAAGGGGTGCGGGTGTGGGAGGGCTCTCCCTAACTTTGTGCCACCACCCGCAGAGCAGCATTGATGATGCCACGTCCGTGGGCAGGGCAGTTCAGGAGGGCACGGGAGAGAAACCAGCATGGTTTGTCAGTCTCCTGTGTCAGCAGGGACATGCCCTTGTGGTCACTGTAGTAAGTGTAATAGGAGCTAATGTGTATTGAGTGATTTTTTTTTTGCTTTAGGCATTTATAAGCATTATCCCATTTAAGTCTCACAATTCTATAGGGCAGAGGCTATGTGATTCCCAATTTTGAAGATGAGAAGACTGAAGCTTAGAGAGGGACAATCATTTCCTCTAGGCTAGGTTGCTAGTGTAAGTGAAGCCAGGACTAGAGCCCAGCCTGCCTGAACCCTGAGCCTGTGCCTGTCCCCACTGCCCTGCACCATCTCTGTTTAGCAAATGGGAAACTAACCCAGAAAGATTAAGTAGTCTGTTCAAGAATACACAGCTAACAGGTGGCAGAGCTGGGATTCATGAGAAGTCTGTCGTGACACCATGGTCTTTCATTAGAAGCGCTGTATCCCAAGGCCACAGTGATCTGGAGTAATTTAAGGGAAATTGTGGTTCTTCTGGGAACACAGCTTGAATACAGTGGGGCAGAATGATCCCAGAGCTGCTACTGAGACACAGCTACTCTACTGCTGATCCTCTGCAAGCTGGCTGGGGGCGGAGCAGGAGGGCTGGGTCTCAGAGAAATCATCCCGGCTCTTCAGACAAATAACAGTAATAATGCAAGCTTGTGAATGTTTCTGAGCTTCCTAAGGATCAGACCTAAAGGTGTGAGGACTTTGAAAAATGTTTGGTTCAATATAAAGACTTGACTCTTAAAATTCCCTCTTGGAATTTGAGGCCAAGAGAAATGTTATACTTCATTGTTTAAATAAATAGAAACAAACTGCTGGAGGGCAGGAACCATGCTGCACAGCTCTTATAATACTGAGCACCCAAGTCCTTCTCCATTGTTACCTTGTAAAGCCCCAGAAGAGGAATTTCTAATGCCGGGGAAGACATTGAAAATTTGGGAGAAAGGGGTGGTGTATAGATTGGCCTCCTCTACCAATACCACTAAAAGCATTTAAATAATAAATTTAATAGTTGTTTATATTATACATAGTTAATTTACTTGAGTAGAATTCTAGAATCACTTCTTCACAGGAACTTAGTTATTCTGCTTATAATTTGGGAACTTTCCATATAACTGATGCATTTTTATTGGGGTACTCATATCAATGGCTTTTATATAATGGCCTCACAAAGTCATTTAGAACAGTGACTGTCTTCAGAACTCATTCTGGCATCTCCAGAGCCTCCCAGCACAGCACCTGCCACATGGCAGATGCTCAAGAAACATTCATTGAATGAGTAAATGAAGTCACTGATTCCCCCCACCCACCCCTGTTTTACTTCAAACGAGGGCATAATGGTTGGTAATTACTACAGGCAAATTTTCAACTTTAGGAGTACTTATCAAGGTTCTGATTAATGAATATTATTCCATAGTTTTAGAGGCTAAGTATAAGCTTTGATCACGAAATGACTCATAGTAGTACTAAATTAATGACATTAGTTCTTACTCTCTAAACAAACATACTTCTCATAGAGGTTCTTTTGGTTTTTTAGTGTTTTGGAGTTTTTAGTTTAAAATTTGCATGGTTACACAAGCTAGACCGTTCCCAGCAACTTGAATCCTGGGTGGGTGCTTCTGTATGCATGCACGTCACCACCACCCCACCCACACCCAAATGAAGATGCCATTCTTCCCTACTATTCACAGATATGTCCCGGTTTTCCTGGGACTAACCCCAATCTTTTTGGTACAAGTTTTATAAATAGGGCCAAGCAAGGGTCCGGCCAGCTTGCTATGGCTATTAAGTCACCTGGCAGTTCAGGGTTGAGGGAAAATAGGATAAGGGGCCAAAAAATAAAATGGACTGGTAAAACAGAAAAAAAACAACTAGAATAAAGACTTCTTTTCAAAACTTAAGTGGAGTCCTTGTCCTTTGAAGGATAGGAGGTACAAAACAGTGGCAGGATAACAGGAATAAAATCTACATAAATTCCTGAGGCTTTCAGTTTCTATTTACAAGGAAAAAGCTCCAGTCCATCTTTTATTACCTATTTTTATATTCATGAGAATAAATAAGGAGATTATAAAATGCAGTGTGGATCTCAGCATTAAGAGCTGAACAGATAAAGAATTTAAATATTTAACTTGAAAATTATGATCATGATGAGATACCACTTCATACCCATTAGGATGGCTGTTATCCAAAAAAGTATGGAAAACTGCAAGTGTTGGAAAGGATGTGGAGAAATTGGAAGCTTTGTTTATTGCTGGCAGGAATGTAAAATGGTGTAGCCACTGTGGAAAACAGTTTGGCAGTTCCTCAAAAAGTTAACCACAGAATGACCGTATGACCCAGTAGTTCCACTTTTAAGTATATATCCAAAAGAAGTCAAGGTATGGACTCAGATATTTCTACACTGATGTTTATAGCAGCATTGCTCACAACAGCCAAAAGGTGGAAACATTACAAGACAGATGAATGGATAAATAAAATGTGATATATACAATGGAATATTACGCAGTCTTAAAAAGGAATGAAATTTTGATACATGCTACAACATGGATGAACCCTGAAAATGTTATGCTAAGTAAAATAAGACAGCCACAAAGGGAAAATATTGGATGATTCCCCTTATATGAAGTTATCTAGAGCAGTCAAATTCATAGAGTCAGAAAGTAGACTTCCACCTTCCCCTGGAACAGGTCTTCTACAGCACGGAGTCAGGGGAGACAGGATCTGCCGATGTTCTCTGGCGGCTCAGCTGGCCCAGAATAGCTTTCTTACACCAGGAACTGGGGGAGGTGGGAGCTGCCACTTGGCTTCCAAATCTGCTGGAATAGCTTTCCTACAACCCAAGGCTGTAGGGAAAGAGGGGCTGTACTCATCAGCTGCCCCCGCTCAGCTCTGGTTGGGGTGGGAAACCTGCCACCACTGCCTGGCCATCTGTAAGTCTGGGGAGAGAAAAACCCGGGGCAAAATACCTCTAAAAGCCGAAATCAGTCAAAGGGAGAAATAAAGTTTAAAACTCGTTTATCGCTTACAAACTGCAGTCCAGCACCGTCTCTCTCCCCCTGCTCCAGAAGAAGCAAGCAAGCAAGCAAGCCCCTCTCTTTAAACTCTCAGGTTCAGACACACCCTCGGTTGCCCAGGTGATTACCCACTGACATGGAGATGAACTTCTCTCCACCCCTGAGGATATGCAAATGCACTGAAGCCAGGCGAGATAATCTGGAAATGTTACAATTTTACCCACAACATCCATCCAGGATGGGCCTACTGCATGGAGCTGGGGACACAGGAGGTGCCAGTTGGCTGTCAAGCCCACTGGAATAATCTTCCATTACACGGACCTGGGTAAGCTGGAATGGGTGCAGCCATGCCCTCCACTGTTCCTACTGAGTTTCTATAGATTTTGTTGAATAAATATTTCTTAAATGGTTGTAAGCACTTCAGTCAACTCCAGAGATTTTGGGTCGTCTTTGCTAATTTTTACCAGTTTAATAGATGTCTCCCTGTGGATGAGGTTTCACTGTGATCCTCACACCACCATTCTGGAAGCACCCTCCTTCCCTGTGAAGTCTTAAATAACCATAACAAAAAGATGCATATTTTTGAACAGCAGCATTTTGTACAGGTCCCCTTGAAGGATCTTCCTGGTAGGTTCATGTATCAATCTTATACCCTCCTGACAGCATCCCAAGGAGAAGCAGAGATAGTGGCCACATACCATCTCACTTCTGTCCCAAAATTTGCTGGAGATGGTGTGGTGGTGGACAAGCCCTTTGCTCAGAGAGCTGAATATGAATAAGATGAAGCATTTGATTAGAGAAACCTGAGATCAAAAGTAAAGCATCCCTGCAGGAAGGTAAGGAGATTAACAGCATGGAGGCCGACAGAGCTTTTGGAAAGACAAGCTCTTTGAAATCCACAAAATCACCTATGTGTTCAGATAGGGGCTTAGTGTGCCTTCTGAGAGCATCAGACCCTGTGGGCCATGCTTGCTTCACAGAGAGGCATCATTATCCTCCATGAATGTTTATTGAATGTCTCCTGGGAGGCTGGCATTGTTATTATCTGTTTCTAAGGCTCTGCATAACCTTGCTTTGATTTTTGCTTTTTCTTCCTGTAAAGACTTTGTTATTGCCAGGGATTTAATATTTCTTTTAGCTTCAGTTGGTTTTTAAGGAGTGAGAAGAGGCAGTTGACTCAATGTTCTATATATACAGTCTTTCAAAACCACAGATGAAGGTTTTAAATATTATTCTGACTCGGATAACCTGCCATTCTAAGTGCAGTGTTTTCTTTGCTAAATTTGTGACAGCTTTGAAGGGAAGCTGTCTTTCAACAACGGCAAATGACACAGCTATCATCTCTGCAAGTCCAGAATGATTAATAGATTTTACCTTATTCACTTCTTCATCTGACACAGGTTGGAGACCGTTTTATTCTTACTACTTTCTGGAAGAAGAAACAAAATTATTTGCCAGCACGCTTAATAGGATGAATTGCTAAAATGGAAGAAATGGTCTCGTAATCCATTTAGATGTCTCTTAATGTCTCTTTCTATTTTCCTTCCAAAGATCATTTGTTTATTAAGGTCTGCCCTGGGAAGAGACTCCCAGTGCATATTTCAGACATCAGTTTAAAATGACTCTTCAGGTGTGATGCCAGAAACTTTAACAGCACCCCCCTTCACATTGACTCTGTGTTCTCTGGTACGTCCTTCCCAGCCCCCTCCCTCTTCCCCCTACTTGCCCAAGGGCTTTCTAAATAGCAAGGATTTCTGGCTGGAATTATTGTTTGGGTCAAGTTCAGAGAGCGTTCTTGTGTTTCTTTCATGGAAACAGATGAAGGGTGGAGGTAAGGGGAGGCACCTCTTAGAGGGGAAGGGCAAACAGATCTTTGATTCAAAGACTGTGGCTCCATCACTTTCTCTTACAAAGAAATAGTATTCATCCCACGCTTCCCACTGCAAATCACTCTGGTGCGACGTGACACTGCACCAGATACACCAGGACTTTTTCCACATCACACTACAAACGCAGCCACCCTCTCTGGGGAACCTAAGAGAAAATTTTGGGCTTTCACTTCCCCTCCATTTGTTTGAAGGATCAAGAGAACACAGTCCCATTTTCAACAAAAATTAAAAAGGAAAATCATGAAAAGAGCCAACCTTCCCCTTTTTTTCTCTCTCTCTTAATATATTGTTGCATCCAGGGAAGAGGAAACAGTGAGCGCCACTGATACTGGGTCCCCTGGGACCCTAGAAGGGTCACTCCCCAGCCATCAAATGAGCATATCTTCCTCCACTTGCAGAGCAAGTGTGTAGTGGGACTGGAAGTCACTCTTGGCTCAGCAAAGTTTTGCAAAAAAATGAAATACAACAGTGCTTCAGGGATCCAGGCTGTATTCACACCTGGGTTTTCACAGGGAAGACAGTTTTTAGCTTTAAGTCTTTGGAGATTTGGAGTAAGGAGATTTGAAAAACTACAGCCATGTTCCTGTCAGCCTGCTAAGAACTGTGTGTCCCTTAAGGTCAGGGAAAACTCCCTTCCACACATTTTGTTTTGTACTTCTTCTTAAGGTACTATCTGTGGAGCCATGGGTCAAGTCACTTCAGATTTAAAATATGACATCTCATTTATTCTGCATTGTTGCAAATCATGTGTGCACTGGATAAAATTTTTCAGATAACTGGACCATCATCCTATGAAAATGAGTAGTTTAAAATGAAAATGTATTTAGGGTGTGTTTAATTAATAAATATGATAGAGATGATTAACTGTTCTTTGACTATGCAAGTTCATTATCATTTACATGAATTATTTTACTGGCTGGAGCAGAGATATCCTCAGGGCCTATGGAGATGAAAAGGACTCTGTAGCCTCACTTACGGTCTGGGAATTCTATTCTTTTCCCACTGATTTTCTGATTTCTAACTCTGAGCTCTTGTCCTTACTTCTGCCATTTCTTTCCAGGATCCGTGTCTGAGCAGCTTAATGGTCTTCAGTCTGAGCTCCTTCATCGCCCATGGTAACCCAAAACAAAACTGAGATAAACCAGATGGGTTTAATTCTACATACATGACTTGGTAAATATGTTCTCTTGCCAACAGAGTGGAGAGCACGGGTTTTATGATAGCTACAAAAATCTAATTCATCCCTTCTGTCTTCATATGAGGAGATAAACTCTATATCAAGTGTCATTTTATTTTGTACTTAGAAAAATGCACATTTCTCTTATTATTACAATTTGCCTTCAGTAAAACAAGCCAATCTGACCTCTAAAACAGATTTCTTCTCCATTTATAACCTCTTATTTGCCACTGCTGTAATCCCAGCCAGTATCATCTCTCACAGACTGTCCTAACTGCCTCTTGCTGGTCTCCCAGTGTCATCCTGGATTCCTTCCAATCCGCCCTCTACACTACAGCCAGAATGAGTTTTAGAACATGTAAATATCATGACTTCACGCCATGTGCAATGGCCTTCCATATCAGCTTCACCTTGCATCACCTTCCCTCTCCCGTGGTGTTCTGCTGTTGTTGTCTCTCCTTGGCCACGCTCGCTTGTACCACAGACCTTTGCACATGCTGTCTGCTCTGCCTGAAATGCTCTTCCCCTTCCTTGACTAGCTCCTTCTACCTTCAGTTCTCAAATTAAAAGTCCCTTCTTTAGAGAGGCATTCCTGACTGCTCTAATTAAAGTAGGTATGCACTATTATTCTGTAAGGTAAAGATATGTAGATAGACATATGAGAGTGAACACAAAGTATGAAAATCTTTGTACCATATGTTAACACCCATCAGGTAGCATCCACCATGGAAGGGACATTAACTAGTCAGGCAGACAATGAGCTGCAGTTGACTTCAGCCTCTGTCAATAACCACTCTCCAATGCGGGAACCAAAACACATGAATGAAGTAGCTACAGTGGTAGAGATGGAGGCCCAACAACCTGGAGTACATTTACCAAGGCTGATCTAACTACTACCACCGCTGAATATTCAGTATGTTAGCAACAGAGAATGATGCCGAGCTTCCAATAAGGCACATTGCTCAATAAGATCAATCAATCACTCGGTCCAAAGTTGACTGTATTGAGTCTCTTTCATCTGGAAGAGCCAACTGTTTCTTGTTACAGGAGCAGATGTATACTCTAGCTGTGTATTTTCCCTTCCTGCCTGCAGGACCTTGCACTGCTGTGCAAGAGGTGGGGTTATAGAGTGTTGTAATACTGGCACAGAATCCCATATAAAATCATATTAAAGCATAGAGTTCACATTACAGTAAGTGAGATGTAGATATGGGTCCATGAAGACAAGATCTACTGGTCATGTCACACACATACCACCCAGAAGCAGCCTGCTCCCTAGAGCGTTTCTTGGAAGAAATACTCCACAGGGTGGGGTGTCATCCTCCAGTGTCCACATCAGATTAAAGACTTTTACATGGTGCTAGTCCCCAATGGGTCCAGGAACCAAGGTTAGAAGCAGGAGTAGCTCCTCTTGTCATCACTCACTGACACACTGGAGGCTTTATATTTCTCATCCCAAAATATAACTTTGGGCTCTGTGGGGTTAGAAGTTCTCATTGTCAAAAAGCACATGCTTTCTCTGGGGGACACAGAGCGAGCACCCCTGAACTGCCCACTGCAGCCTCTGCTCAGGCACTTCTTTCTCCTTGTCTCCTGTGGTCAGCAGGCAAGGACAGGGGCCCCCAACTCGGTGGAGGTGACTGACCGGGTCCCCAGGAGGGAACAGGCTACTGCTCCACAGTGGGTCAGGGAGGACACCCGTGGGACCTGGGTGACACCCTTGGGTTTCTTTTGGTACTTCCTTCCCCACTTGCGACTAAATGAACAGGTAGAATGACCGCATTCTGAGAAGGGCATGTGTCTTCATCCACTTGGGTTGCTATAACAAAATGTCATTGACTGAGTAGCTTAAACAACAAACATTTATTTCTCAGAGTTCTGGAAGTTGGGAAGTCCATGATCAATGTGCTGGCACGTTCTGTGTCTGCTGAGGGCCTGCTTCCTGGTTTTAGATGGTGGCCTTCTTGCCATGTCCACACATGGTGGAGAAAGAGAGAGTTCTGGTCAACCCCTCTTCTCATAAGGGCACTAATCCCATCATGGAGTCCCTCCTCATGACCTTATTTAAACCTAATTGTCCCCCAAATACCTCGCTTCTAAATACCAACACACATCATACCATCCAAATACCATATAGAAGGACCTTAATATATAATTTGGGGAGTAAGACACAAACATTCAGTCCGCTGCAACATGGTGACCGAGGCTCAGACCCCTTGGGGATGAGGATCTGGTCATGTTACTTGAAAAGCCACCAAGAAGGGCAGAGGTGATGTCTGATGGTGAGAGGGATCCAGACAGGCGATGGAGGAAAGGGAAATGAGCGTCTGTTGTATCTCCGAGCCTAATTGCGACAGTGGGGGCTGAAGTTTATACCACTCATCGTCCTCTTCTAACTTTTCCTTCAGGAAGAGAGGCCTGCTGGGATCCTGGAGGAACTGCTCCTTGAGTGCAGGTGAAGTGAACTGGAGTGATGCAAGGGGTGGCCCGTGGTGAGCGCAGAGATGAGTCACCCAGCCTCTCTTCCGGAAAGGGGTTGCACTGAGCTGTGGGGGTGCAGTCAGCAGACAGCCTCCAGACACCAGCTCCTTCAGGGTCACACCTTCTTGACATCATGCCTTCTCAGGGCAGCTCACACCTGCAAAGGTGTGGACATCTCTGCCCAGTGCGGCACAACTCTGCTGGGCAGTCCTTGGCCCAGAGCTGCCTGCCACACTGGGGGAGGCTCGGTCAGGCCCGCACCACACCTTCTCTCTGCCCTTCACTCTATCTTCTTTCCTCCCCTTTCTTTTCACTGGCAACAGTCCCTAATAAACATCTTGCACCCAACTTTGTCTCAGCATCTACTTCCAAAGAAACCAAGCTGGTATGAGCTATATGCTTTGGAGGCAAAGAAGGAACTTGCTAACTAGGTAATTTGGAGTCAGTTATTTCACTTTCCTGAACTTACATTTCCTCATGAGTAAAATGGAGACAGCATTTGCCTAGCAGGGTGTGTAAGGCTTAAATGAAATTGAGTGAGTAAATCACCTGGCATGGTGCATGGCATATAAGTGTACGATGTTTAAAAGGGAAGCACCCCCAAAAATGTACACTTTCCCATGCCATCATAGCTTTATGAGTTCTCTGTTGAGAAGGGAGAGCTGAGTGTTGTTTTCTGGCCAGTTTGTCGATAATAATAGCTAATTCTTACATAGCATAAACTGTGAACCAGGCACAGTCTAAGCATCTTGCATATATTAATTCACTTAAACCACACAACAAGCTGGTAAGAAAGACACTGTTTCTAATCCCATTTTACAGGTGGGGAAACTGAGGCACAGAGAGGTTCACAAACTAGTCCCAGGTTCCAAAGGTTGGAGGTAGGAGATCTGGGCTTTGAACCCAAGAATCTGGCACCAAAATTGGCGCTCTTGCCCGCTAGAGTACATCATCACTTACTTAATCTTTATCCTACAAAGAACTTGATGCAGAATAAGGTAATCCTACTGCTAACCTTCCACTTCCCCATGATTCCCCTCCAGAACTAATTCTTTTAAATAGGAAAGAAGAAGAGAAACGAGGAAGATGTCACCTGTCCACAGGTGTGCTAAGACTCATTAATCCATTTGAAGCCTTGAGGGAGGGGAAATCCACCAACATCCTTGTCCTTCTGGGACTGAGGCCCTGACCAAAGGGAACCGCCTGGCAGAGGGCATGAGGGCGGGAGGGACACAGTAACAGCAATTTCTTTGCAGAACTTCAGGTATTTGCAAATAATTAACTCAGCTTTTTCATCATGTCTTTATTTGCTTAAATTAACAAAATATAGGTTACAGGCTATATTCAGGTAAACTGCTTTTTCACTGAAGCCGAAAAGCTATCTTCACAACTTGGGTTGCTACACACGTGGAGTTTTGTTTTTAAATAGCACACCAGAATTCTGTACAAAACCAACATTCGGTGTAATGTTGTCCAAATATGTGAAGGATTTTTAATGTTAGTTCTGTTACATTTTGTTCCAGTAAAGCAAAGATCATGACTCAGAACATTGATGTTAATATTTTATTAAATGCCTTCAGGGCTTAATAAATACAGTACGCACACTGGGCTTTCTTATGCAGCTACTCATATACAAAGATGCCAGTTACCCTTGCGGAGCTAGGGAAGGTCAGCCTCAGTCTAATGGCCAGTGGGGAGTTGAATTGTTAAAAAGAGAGGATGAAAGGAGAATGAGAAGGCAACCAGAGGGAGTAATCATAGGTCTGAATAAAAGGGATAAAAGAAAAATAGGCCACTTGGCTGGTCAGTTGGCTATTTCAAAGTGCCAGCGGTCAAAAGCCTGGAAAGCATTTGGTAATGACCTATTCTGCGAGTGTCACAGTGAGATGAGTGTCATGCTGCCCTGGCTCTTGGAGCGCTGCTGACCTTGGATGGTCTCATCCCTTAATTCTCTAAGGATGGCCCCATGGGCTCTCCTCCAGGCTTGCATTCCAGTTAATCAGCTCAGTGGGTAAGGTTGGCCAACCCTTCCCTTAGCTCTGTACTGATGCACAGGGTGTCCCTATAGTTTATCTCCCAAACTGGGACACTTTTGAGAGGTAAGGTGGAACCATTAGTAATTACCCTGGGAAAACAGGCATAAACCAGGGTTGTCCCAGGCAAACCAGGATGTTGGTCATGCAACAACATACACAACCAAGATTTTAGCCTTGGGTCTTAGAAGGTCAGTGTATATTAACCATCAGGTTAGATCTAATTAAGTTTCTCATACCCTGTCAAGAACAAAAAACAGGTTTTAGAATACATTCCATAACAATTTTTTGTTACCTTTCCTAAACCTTTTTTCCTCCCTCCACATGAAGTTTTACTTGGAAGGCTAACACATAAAACAGACAAAACTGAGCTGCTATGAGTACTGTGGGCAGGAGGGCTGAGTTTCCCTTCTCCCTCAGCAGCTCTGGAGGGGCCTATAGGGGACTTCTTGCATTTCAATCCAAGACTTGGAAACCACCATTCTAGACCATACTCTCTCCATCTCAACATTAACTTGTTCCTCAAACATTCCTACGATATTCATTGGGGTTGGAAAAGACTAGAGTTTGCTCTTCTAGATTTCCTAGCTCCTATTCCAGCTAGGTGTCCCCAGAGTAAACTGGAAATCTTCAGCCCTTCAGGAGGTCCTCAACACATGGCCACTGAAAGAATGAATGTTTAGCAGGACCCTCAGAGCAGGAGCCTCATAGACTGTTCTGCTAGCCTCCTGGGTGATGTCATCAGAGGCGTTGCTGAGCCATGTCATTAATGAACGGAAGCCAAGCTGCCCCTCCAAGGGCCTGGGACAGGTTCTTGGCCCACAGTTGTGCTGATGACCACAGAAACGCGCTCGTCCCTCCACCACCCCTTTTGCAGGTGCTCTGACTTCAGGACACGGGTGGCAGCAGGAAACCCAAGCAGGCTTGGTACTCTGTGGTGGGGGTGAGGCCCAAGGAAAGCGCGTGAGGCAGGGTGGCAGGAGAAACACTGCAGGGATCAACAAAGCACATGGGTGAATGAGAACGAGATGAGGCTGCTGGGGGAGTACTGTGGCCAAGAGAAAAAGTCAGCATCCAGCAGTGAGGGTTGGCCAGGTCTTCTAAAGAAATGCACTGTGAACTTCAGGAGAAGAAGAAGCAAAATAATAAACAGTACCTAGCTCTACAAATAAGAGTCGAAACTACCAACCAAGAGGCAGTTTTTACATAAACACAGACACAGTACCAGAGGGTCACTGCTTACAGTCAGCCACACGTGTGCTGCGCCCTGTCCCTACTGCCTGACGTGGCGCCCACACTAAGCAAGGCCCACCTGCTGGGCACAGCCCTCATTCTAGTCAGTGTCACTCATCAGAACCATGATTCAAGCATTTAGGAAGACATCAGTAGTCACTGTAGGGTAGCCATGTATTTTCAAACATATTAAGTGACCATAAACATCACAAGCATCGTCTTCTAGTATAAAAAGTGTGTGTTTATACAGAGTGTGTGTGCATATATGTGTGTGTGTGTGTGTGTCCCTTCATGAGGCTCTTACAGAACAGGTAAGAAAGCCTACGTCAACAGTATGATTTTGGGGTCTTCTGTTCTCCATCCTAATCAGTCTGAAGCCAGAAACAAATATTCACAGAGCCCCTGGGGAGTCCTGGAGCCACTCCTTTAGCCTCACCAGCTTTGCTCAGCCCTGGCTGCATATACGGACCATCTGGGGCAGCTGGAAAACACCAGTGCTTGGACCCTACTCTAGACCAGTTAAGTCAGAATCTCAGGGAGTGAGGACCCAGCATTGGTATTTTTAAAAAGGTTCCCCCAGATGATTCTAATGTGCAGGCAGCACTGAGAACAGCCCAGAATCTCCCTCACTAGTGATTAGCTGATGGTTATTCTAAGACTCCAACGAGTCCAAGCTTCGATTTCAGGGAGAACTCTCCCCACTGTCCCAGCTCCAGAGCTGAAGAGAACCCACTGCTCACAGGGTGACAACTCTTCCTGCATGAGGCCCCAGAGCAAGGTCTCCAGAAGGGAGCGTGCTGAGGACCCAAGGGGTTAGCCTGCAGACACTGAGCAATGGCTGGCCACCTGAAAACACGCTCCAAGGGCCACTTCTGGTGAAGGTCACTGAAGCCGGACAAGGCAGACCCAGGCAGGAATCTAAGTATTGCTGTGTTTTCAAAATTATCCATATTCTCTTGAAATTTTATCTTATATCTGTAGCAACTACTCGAGAACATCCTCTTCAATAACTCACCCTCCTTTGTTATTTCTGGTATTTCTGATTACTTAATAAAGGTGATTTTTATATATACAACTAATATTTTCATCTATCTGGAAAAATACTATACTTTCACACATTCAACTAAAGAGTTGTTACTAAGGTAACATGTCAAGCACCATACTTTTGCATCTAGAAGAAAATTTACCATGTATTGCATATTAGTCAAAGGAGAATAGAATTTCTAAAAGCACCTCAGCATCAGCTTACAATTAGCTGTCTAGAAGATTATGTACAGATTATTCCGGAGGTCCATAAAATAACACTGAAGGAGACACTGCACGTGTATTAAAAACCAAGGGCCCAAGAAATGACCTGAGAAGCATTTACATTACTGAAGACAGTCCCTGCTCATTAAGTCTGAGCCATTTGTACAGATCTGCGCCATTCGTCAGTCTGCAGTAAATGACAGCTTGGGCAGAAAGCTGTATTTCAACTGCCTAGCTCTCATTTTCCAAATGCAATTTAAAACCGTCCACTTAGATACCTAAAAGCACTGCTTGTTTTTCCATTTTCCTCTCCAGTAATTCTTTTAAACTCTCATCTCTGTGCTTGAAGTACAAGTAATCAGAGCAGGGGGGGGCCCGCCGGGTGCTCTGCAGAGCCCTGAGGCTGAGACGCTCATCTCTGCAGGCAAACTCTCTCTCCTGGCCGCCCTCGGCCCGAAGGCTGTCCTTGCTCTGCTCCTGGTGGTCCCCTTTCGGCAGGTCCTTCTCCTCGCTGCAGGCTTCCCCAGGGACCCTGGGGGCCCTCTTGGGCTGGGTGGAGAGATCCTGGGGCGCGCAGAGTGGCCTGCTCTGGGGGCTCAGACCCGGGCTGTCCTGCTCCACTTCGTAGCAGTTGTCCTCGTCCTCCTCCTCGTGGCAGGAGCTGCCCCGGGCGCTCTCTCCGTCCGACTGGAAGGCCGGCCCCTTCGCCCCGCGCTTCTGGGAAAGGTCGAAGGGCTCCTCCTGCTCCAGACTCCGCAGGGCCCCGGCCGTCTGTGCCAGGGCAGTTCTACCCCTTCCAAACCCTGCGAGAGCAAAGCAGCGTTCAGGCCCCAGGGAAAACTGTGAACAAGGGCCTCTGGGTGGCTCCCAGCACTGTTTTGTGTCGTTTGATTGAACAATTTCAAAATAGATAATTCCCGTCAAGGCTGTGGTGAGACCGGCCTCCTCACAGGCCACGTTTACGTGGGCATAACCCCTCAAGGTGAATTTGGCAACATGCACCAAAAGCTTAAAATAAGCATAGCTCTGACTTACACTACGGAAAATTCCAACTATGAAAACAGCCAGGTGGATGCACAAAAATGTATGTATACGAATGCTCATCACCACTTCTTTTTTTAATAGTAAAACTGAAAACAATTTAGTGGTTTGTAAAGAAATAATAGTACAGTTATACAATCAATTGTGTATAGAAGATATAGAGCTACTAATGATCATACAAAGGTATTCTCTGTATATTTTAAGTAAAGAACATAATATTTATTATATCTATTCATAGCATAGACCCAGTTTTCTATCATCTCTCTCATCTGTCTAGAAAGATGTATGTCAAAACTCAAAAATGAAGTGATTTTAACATTTTTCTTTTCACTTCTATTATATTCCTTATTTCATTATTTTCAGCAAGCATATACTTTACCATAAAGAAAAGCAATAAAAAAAAGTATTTTCATCTTGAAAACCAAAAATAATCCATTTGGATCCAAGCAGGCCACCCATAACCAGGCCCTCAAAGCATAGCTATAGTAGGGAGTGTGCAAAGGGGACATCCCAGGAGCCCCAAAGCTCCCATGTCCAAACCCAAGTGTCCCTGCTCCCGGGCACAGCAATCCAGAGGGTCTCACTTTGAGTTTCATCTGAGGTCTCTGCAGGGATGGATGTCCAGCCACTGACAGACACATGGTAGAGCTCCACCTGATTTGATCTTGAAGGCCTCTGCCCATTGTGGACCAACAGTTAGGCCCCGAGGAACAGGTGGGGACCACTAAGGGGGAGAATAGGAGGGAGAGGCCTGGGGGTGCAGCAGGTCCTGCCGCCCTGCAGGAGAGCCAGGCCTCTGGGGTGGGGGCACACAAAGAAAGCTGATGTCCAACTTTGCCCACTTGATGATCCTGCCAGGCAATGATGGTGTCTACAGCCTTAATCTTGTCAGGGCAGAAAGGGTCTTTTTAATCTGGGTCATGATTTTTGAGCCATTTCAAAAACTAGAGTGAAAAAATGCTAACACCTTTTGCAGATGAAAACATTTGAACTGTTACAAGTCTGTTAAAAACCTCCAAAACCCTCTCTGATATATTGTGATGCTCTTTATTTTTCCAGAAGAATGACAAAATAACTAGGTGCCTTTTAGGATTTGAGCATCCATACAGGGTGGGTTGTGGTGACCAGATTAGGCTCTCAGATGGAGGACTGTCTGATCACTGGCTTGTATGTTTCTAGCCCCAGTGACTGGGCAGATGTCACCTATTCTGGAAAAATCCAGGCCTAGCTTGGGAAGTGGCTCAGACACCTGGAAATGCAAAGAATAACCCAGGAGAAAAGGAGTCTCAGGGAAAAAAAAAATTGCTTTTTTTTATAACCAGAGTTTTTTCAGGGCTTTTGTGCAAACTGCAGACCTGTTCTATGATGACCACTATTCCCTGTCACCCAGGAGTTACTGTAAACTCAAAGGATGTTGTGAAAAATCTGCAAGTGACAATCATTCTGTTTCACGCTGTGTGTGCATGTGTATATCTTATTTATGAATATGTGTGCCTATCTGTCCACCTCTTTTGTAGAGGGGTGGGAGGAGCAGAAACATAAATCACCCCATGTTGTTGTCTAGTGCAGTGAGCCTGGCTTGATTCAGAAATTCTTGAGTTGGAACTAGATTTCTGCCTTCACACTTGCTGTATGACCTTGAGCAGATAACAACACCCCTAGGCATTGGTCTTC
This sequence comes from Smutsia gigantea, assembly GCA_032199065.1. Lineage (NCBI taxonomy): Eukaryota > Metazoa > Chordata > Mammalia > Pholidota > Manidae > Smutsia > Smutsia gigantea. The sequence goes on along the minus strand of JAVSCE010022596.1, from coordinate 9,657 downwards.
TCTTATATAAATTGAAATAACAAGTCTACTTTGTGGAAGTATGGTGATGAGCAGCAATGTCTCTGAAGCGCTTAGCCCTGCACTTTGATCATACCAATTTCAGAGGACAGCAGCCAGTCAGCATGGCTTTGTTAAATTACATATATGCATGTCTTCTCTCCCCACCCACAGCCCTCCCAGAGAGCAAAGATGGTCTCATCCCCCTGGAATGCTGCAGCACGTGGCAAGCTGCACTGGAAGAGGTGCATTATTGCCTGGTTACTGAAGGATTGCTCGATCAGAAGCAACTTGCTGATTTCAGTAGATCTGGAAAATAAACTCTCCTAAGGTCCGTGGAACTTAGAAGATGAGAGAGGTAAGAACTTTTCATCAGTTCACTTAGGACAGTGGAGTAGATAGAAACCCCTGCTCTGCATACGGGCCCATCAGCCCTATAAAGTAGGAAAATGGTTCATAGATGTACCTGGTGGTGAACAGGTAAACGAGACCTAGCTTGCTCCAGACACACTTATGCTGACAGCAGAGCTTCGCAGACTTGTTTTTTAGAAAGGAAAGAAAAATTGCATGCCTGTCGCTGGCAGTGCAACACTTTGCATACAATAAGGGCTTTAGGTTCAGGAAGGTCTGTGTCCACATCCTGACTCTGCCACTCTTCAGTTGAGAAACTTTGGGCAAATTAATATCTCAAAGCTTCAGTTCCCCCCTCTGGAGCTCCCGCCAGCCTGGAGTTGCTGTAAAGATTAAAGGAGGCGAGGCACCCATTGCTGTGTCTAGAGCAAAGACCCACTGATGGGACTGACTGGCATCATTATGATGTTCGCATTTACTCTCTATAGTTCACTCTTACTTACTACCTTCAATATTAGCGTTATGTTTGTTATTATAACATTGTAAACCTGCTCCTGCTACTTTTCTGTGGTCTTAAACATGACGCTCCCTTTTTCAACATTAAGAACAACTCCTCCAAAGTAAAGACCCCTAAAAACAAGTTGTGCTCCCTGGTCTCAGCAGCTTAGGAGCTCTCTGGAGGAGCGATTACCTTGAGAATGGAGGCCCCGCTCCATGACCCCGTGCTTGACTTTCATGTGGCGAGTCAGGTTCCCCTTCAGGGTGAATTTGCTGGGGCAGTAGAGGCACCTGAAGGGCTTGCTGTCGGAGTGTAGGTGCATGTGGCCCATTAGGTTGTGCATCCGGTTGAATTCCTTCCCACACAGCTGTTGGGGACAGTGACGAGGGGAACACAGGTTACTCGTGGACAGGAAGCCCAGCCCAGGTGAACCCCCGGCCAGGTCTGTATGAGAACAGACATGCTGCTACTTTGAATTTTGGCATTTTAAGTTGCTGCCAAAGAAAATGTCCCATGAAGTCAGGAAGGGGCTGGACTCATCCCAGACTCAGAGCGGAGTGAGTAGAGATGGATTCATGAGATGTTGTTCTTGTTCCACAGGGATTTTAAAACTCAAGGCAAATACTGCAAAGCCATTAGAGCTTCTTTTGAATGCAACCTTCAGAAAAGGAGAAAAGCTGATCTGAAAAGTAATTGCTCAAAGTGTGCTTTCCTTTAATAATCAGGATATGATTACTTATTTCAACTTTATGGAACATTCCCAATGTGGAAAGCACTGTCCTCAGTCTGCCATGGAATACCTCATTTAATTCTATATAAGCCTTATGAGATGACCCCCCTGAGGGATGAAGGCCCCTGGCCAGTGCACAGAGACAGTGGGTGCTAGGGCTGGAATTATGGACTCGAGCCATCGGACACCAGAGGACACATAGTCCACCCGCACACCATCCAGTGTCCCTACCCCAAAATAACATTTCTGTTAGACGATATCAGGCAATGCTTTTCTAATTTTTTTAATGAAATAGTCACCACAATAAGTGTGGTTACCAACTGTCACCATACAAAGATGCTACAATGATTATTGACTATCTTCCCTATATTGTACTTTTCATCCCTGTGACTTACCTATAACTGGAAGTTTGTACCTCCTTACCCCCTTTACTGACTTTGCTCATCCCTCTACCCTCCTCTATGGCAACCATCAGTTTGTTCTCTGTGTTTCTGAGTCTATTTCTGATGTTCTAACTTGCTAATATTGAATTGGATTTCAAAGTTAGAAGGAACAAAGGCCCATCTAAATATTATCTCAGGTGTACAAAAAGTAAACATGTTCCATTCACTTCTTGGCCATTTCTATTTCCATCAAAGAGCAAATGTGTGATGGACCATGACAGCAGCTCTCCACCTTCATTTGGAGGAGCAGAACTGCCATTTCCATGGGAATGTATGCAGGTGCCGGAAGTGTGAAACAGAAGCAGCTGCCTTAGGCGGCTTTCCTTTCTTTGCTTGTCCCCAGGCCTTTGAGGGCAGGGTTTGGGATGCCAGCCCCTCCTTGGTCGTGCTAGGGGAATGCAAAGAAGGGCTTGTGTCTGTGCTTGGGCCAGAGTGCTAACGGAGGAACATTCTTCACTCCCCAACCACAGGGGCCCCTGGTGTGAGGACAGGGATAAGGAATGAGAGATGCCACTGTGAGAAGACTTGGGGTTCAGGATCCCGAGGCTGATGCCAGTTTTCCTTTCTCACTGAGAAATAGTGTCAGGGCCAGTGCTGGGGATTCTGGACTGAATTTTTATTAATGAAGGCAATGTTTTCTTCAGATAGCTATGGAGTTGAGTTGAGCTGGCCTTGGAAGAATGGGTAGACTTAACAAAGTAGTGACCTTGAAAGGTCAGCCTAAAAGAATGCTGGGCAGTAAGAGGAAGCCTGTCTGGGATGACAAGTTTGTCACAGATAGTCCATGCATGGATAACGAATGGTTGGTTCTGTATTTTCAAATGATTCATACCTGGGGGTTTTAAGTACTTTTTTCCTTTTCCCTTCTTTACTAGCAAGAATGAATTTGGCATACTGGTGTCCACGCTCAGTATTCAGAGCACCCACACACCACATGTATTGGGAAAGGTGAGCCGAGAAGGGAAAGGCTGAGAGAGGTAGTCTACTTTCAGTGTCCTCAGGAGAAGTCCTACATGTAGGATGGGTACCTTTTTTTTTTTAATTCTCAAAAGAGGCAACTTATTAAGAGGCATCAGCCTGTGGCTCAGTTTTGCACAGGTTTGAAAGTTCTGGTAGAATTCTATTTATTAGCTTAGTTTATCCGGTTCTCCATTTTGGATAAGGGGAAAAATGTTTTGAATCTAGAGAGTCTACATTAGGTATTTTCAGTCACAGGTCATTTCAGGAAAAGCATATTCATTTGGTTTGTGGGATGGCTCCTGATTATTTGGAGTGATACTGCAGCAGAAGATGTGGAAACAGTAAAAACCATGGTGGTTAAACACAAGACATGTAGTGGAGACGGGACCCGACGGCTGGAAGATCAATCAGGCTACTGCACTAGTCCAAGCCTGGATGGGCCTCAGGGTCCTATTATCCAGAGAGGATTAAAGGAAGAAATAATGCCTCTGTAGTTGGCTCTGATGAAGGGGGAGATTCCACATTTTAGTTATTATATTCTTGAGGTATTAGAAGCTGGACTGGTCTGAAAGGTTTTCTAAAGGAGATGGAATTTTAGCCTAACCTTGAAGAATGAGTAGAGTGCCCTCTGTTTTTGTCTTTACACAGAATAAAGTCTCTTCATTAAATATTTTCAGACACTTCATTTAATCTGAAACTATGAGCAGGTAATTGTCATGGCTGTGAAAATGATCAGCTGCATGTCACTGCCACAGCTGCAACACTGAGGTCAGAGCAGATCCTGCAATTCACCTGCCCCAAGGCCCCAGCTCCCCTCTGCCCGCCTCCACCACGACACACACAGGTGTGCACACATCACAATGGCTACTGCTGAGTATTTCCCAGATTCCTCCTCAGACTTAGACAAGCCACCCTTTATGAACCTTCATCATAGCTCAGTGTGTGGTTTTCTGACTCAGTTCATTCACTACTGAACATGCCAGGACATTTAGTGGTACATGGGGACATTAGGCTATTCAAATGATATTGTCACCTAAAGTCAAGGCCTAGGACCTTAGGGAAGGTCCACTGTGGTCAGCTCTATCATCTGATGTGTGACTGGTAAAGGAGACTGATTTTTGTGCTGTTGGTAAAATTTAATTTTTATACACCAGAGTTATCCTTCAGGGTCTATGATAGCCTATTGGGCCAGCCAGTGGAGAGCTTTCCCAGGGCCAGTAGAGGTGTGTCAACTATGAAAGATGTGTGGGGCCTAAAAGGTAACCCAGATGATCTTCAGAAATGCAAGGGCTACTTTTCTTTTCTTTGTGGCCAACTTCAGTATCAAGCACAGTATCAGTACTACATGCACAGTAACACAGCAATTATTTAAGTGTTTGGTAGGGTGATAAACAAACAAGTCAGGAAAATAGCACTACCCCATGCAAAAATTCCAAAAAGCAGCCATCACCAGCTCTCTTCCTTTCCACAGCTGCAGTGTGTATAACCCTATACATTCTAGGTTGTAAACCAAAATCCTCAGTGTTGAAGGATAGAGACAATCACTCAGGACCTGAGGTGTTTAGACACTGTTCATATCTCAGTGGTAGGCACCCTTAGCTTCTTCCTCTCAGCCTCTGGCCCTTCCATGAAGCCCTCTGGCCCTTATCCAGAACACTTGGCCTCTTCATCTTTCTCAGAAGACTGTGCTCACATGACAGCACATAAGTTTATGGAGATATTCTGTGTCTGTGAAATTCAGAGAGAGGCCTCTGGGTCACCATGAGTAAAGAAAAGCCAGAGAAAGAGGGTTGGGACAATTAAAGATGGCGCCCTTGGGTGGGGTTTGAGATGTGAGCTCCAAGCCAATGAGTTGTAGTGCCTGAGGAGTGTCAAACTGGGAAGAAGAAGAAGGGTTGGGAGGAAGCACCAAAACTCTAGTTTCCGCTGGGAAAAGCAGACGTCTATGTCAAGGTCCCTTTAATCACAAGATACAAAGCTAAGAGCCTACCCAAGTCCAGACCTGCTGAATCACCCCCTGCCAAGACTTGTAGAGATTAAAACAGGGGCAGGTGTGGGCCCAGAAAGCTGCTGGAGTGGTCAGGACTCCAGTTGCATTTTGCAGGTGGTCATCTCAACCACTCTGCCCCTCCTGAGCTTTTAGTTGCTCTAATGAGAGGTATTAGTGTGTGTCTGACATTAAATCCCAGCTTTTTTGTTGATACTCACTTTTATACCTACTTTTTAAGAGGGAGATGGACCTTGACACTTAATAGAAAACAGGAACAAGTGTTCTGAGCTTTCCTTTAACAGCGGGTTGCATGGGTCGGTAGGCTTTGAAATGGCAGAGCAGCAAAGTGATGGGGAGACCCCAGAGGAATAGAAACTTTGCTCCTTTCTCTATTCTGTAAAATGTCAATGATAATCGTAGTTCCCTATGAAGGTAGTTGTAGGGATCAAATGAGATATTTCAAGGCTTTGGCAAATAGTAAGAGCTCAATAAATATTAGCTCTTATTACTATCATTATCATCTCCATAGTAGACTCTTTAACATTCCAGAAACAGAAAGATCTGAAGATGAGGGTGGTGTCATATTAAACCAAAGTATTTGGAGGGACTATTAAAGGAAATTCCAAGTGAGGAAGCCTCTGAGTAAATACCTACCAGGTTACTCGAGGCAAATAGAAATGGAAGCAGTTGGGCCTGACCCAGCACTGGGAAATGTGGTTGGAAAAACATGATTCATCCTGGACTGCAGGCTTTGAGAGGCCCATTATCTGGCTCCCTGATCCTCAGTCAGCCCTTTGAACTGCTGGCAGATACCCTGTTCACCCATCTTCACAGGAGTTCTAAATTCTGGCCTCCTGGTGCCCCTTCCCTCCTTGGTCCAGGGCCTGGAGGCACCTCAGGCAACTTCCTGCGAAGCCCAGTGGCGATGCTGACAGCCAGAGCCGCTGAGAAGACCGCTGCGTGCACAGGCAGGGTGACGGCAGCGGGCAGCCGCTGGGCTGGGGCCAGAGGGCCATAAAGCCGAGAAGAGGCGGGCTACTTCATGCCAACCAGCCTGATCTGAGCCTGAGGACCGAGATGCACCAGGAAGCCTGTGTTTTCCTATTCTGAGAGGAAAGGTCAAAGGCTGCAGGCTGCAGCCAAGGAGAATGGCCCTGCTAAACTGGCCTTCCCTTGCATTCTCCTCTCTCTCTCTCTTCTAATAAGAAGGGTGTTCCTTTCCTCAAAGGGAGAGAGAGGGAGGGAGGGAGAGAGAGACTGTAAACTGTCCAAAAGGACCGTGAGAAAACAGGAAGCTTTGAAAAGTACAAGAGAAAGCAAGATGAAATCTATTTGCAGGCGGGCCCCTGGGGACATGTGAGGCATTGTTAAGCAGGCAGTTCATACAGCTATATCCTTCCTTCTGCTGAGGAGGGCTTTGCTGCCAAAAGGCTGCTATCTGGTCACTGCCTTAACCCTCTCAATGCCAGCCTCGGCCCCTAAAAGCTCCCCTGGTTTCTCCCATATGGGGCATTCAAGAGCTGGAGGGGAAAATGGAGCCAGTTTGGCGGTGGTGGTGGGACCCTTTGCAAGGAGACCTCGTCCTCTTCTATCAGCTCTGCCCTGGGCCTTCAGACCTCTGCTTCAGATCAGTCTGCAGATGACCTGGTGATTCATACCTTAGGCAGCTCCCGGCTTCACCCATCTCAAAGGAGAATTTGTCCCGGAAATTCTGGATGGCTGCTTTTCCTGGACAGGTTTCCCAAAGACAGCAGCTGGTTCTTTGCTATTATGGAGTGTGGACGCTACAAGGATAGCATCCAAATCAACCCCTGTGTGCTTACACAGAATCTGGGAAGCATATTTCTGAAACATGGTTTAAGTTTACAAGCACAGGTCTCTGGAGAAACTCCAGCTGGCTCCAAGAAGCAAGGAGCCCAGAGGTTGAGCCAAAAGCAAAAGAACCCAGAAGGGCAATAATTTTTTAAGAAGAAGAAGAAAAAAGAAATAGCATGGAAACCTCTCCTCTCCTCCAATTTTCCAACCTATTGTTAATGCTTAAGCCCACAAGTAAGCCCACTTACTGGGGACAGCTGTTTCCACTGAGCACAGGGCCTGAGAGAACCAGTTCATGTTGCAATACGGGGAGGGATTTATGCCAGGAAGGATTTTGAGTGATGAGAATCCCAAGAAATTAGAATCTGTTGCTTAAAGTATCTGTCTTTTTTGTAAGTTTTTGGGTAAGGGAGACTGAGCTAGCTCTTGGAGATGGCTGGAACAAGGCCTGCCTCTTTTTTCCAGCCACTGTTAATCATGTGAAAGGGATTACTGTTCCCTGTTGGCAACATAAAGCTTGGGTCTAGTTGTCTGGGCCTGTTCTCCGACATCACCGTGCCGCCAGCCAGCCACTCATTTCTGATGGCTATGAACTGCACAGCAATGAGCAAATGGCCCTCCATTCCTCTCCCAACTGCCAGACCCCCGGAAACCTCTATCCACGGCCAGTTCCAAGATTCCAGCAACAGAGATGGGAAGTGAAGTCCACAGGAGACCATCTCAAGGTGGCCCATCCCACAGTGGAATCTGGAGCTAGTTCATGAACACACAGAGCTCCATTACGTAATCTGTAACTTCAGACATGCTCTGAAACTCTTTCGAAATGAAGAAGGGTGAGAGCGCAAAGAGGACATCAAGCAGGGCGGCTCTTTGCAGGGAGACGGGGACAAAGAGAGGAAGAACCTGGCAGTACGCCTCCGGCACTTCCAGGAGACAGAGGGCTCTTCATCAAGGTGTTTGACACCCTTACTTGTTTTGGGAATGTCTGAGAATGGAGAAGGGTCACTTATGTTTGACAAAAATACTTTTTAACATCCAATGCTTTTTGTTCTAATTATAGAAACACTCTCCCAGGCAGCCTCCTGACCTACAGTGTGCTCTACTGAGAGAAAATACCCACCAGGAAGAAGTGACCTTTGCAGATGACCAGTCCAATTCCAGCACCAGGCCCACTTCCCGTGGAGTATGAACTGTGCATCGGCTCGGAGCTGGCATTTCATGCTACAAGTCTCTCTCTTATGGGGCCCAGTGGTGTGAGCAGTCATCCAGAAGCCTAACCCACCCTCAGGGAGAGGTCAGATCAAATTCCTGAATTGTAAAGTTGACCATCAGACACCCTTTGAACCACGCGTGGCACACTATCATTGTGAGGGGAGTTGTTCATGAAGTGAGGCACCCCGGCGGGCTGGCTCACCGCACCACAGGGCCCATGCCGCACTGTAGTCTCCCAGGCACCAGCTGCGGAGAGAAACCTGCATTCCTCAGATACCAACTGATCTAAGACATCCTCCAGGCTCCTCTGAGGCCCTTGAAGTAGAGAGCAAAACTGCCTCTGTGCCCCCAGATCACACACAGCCTGCAAGCCCTCTTCCCAGATTGGCTCTGCCCCTGACATATCTCTCGGTTTCAGGCATTTTCTTCCTTGGTGATCTGCTACTGCTAGACCTGAATTGACAAGGTGGAGGTGGGTTTAGTTGAATTGGCTGGGCTGGACAGATGTGGATTTTTAGAGACTGCAAACTACGCAATGGCTCCCTTCACACTTGAACAACTTTCTGTGCTCCACCACTTGTTGCTAAGATAAACCATACAGTTCAGGCTTGAAACCTGAGTATACTTACTACAAGGAATGAAGAGTGGGAGAGAGCTCCTGCCTGCACCTCCACTGCAAGAGACAGTACACTCCTGGCAGGCTGGAACAGCTCTGCTCAAAGTGAATAGCCCAAGGGGCTAAGGGAATTAGGAAGGAAATCAAATAAGTGCGTAGAGAGAGAGGGAGGAGGTGGCCTGTGGGGTCCCTAGGCCCACACAGCCAGGGCAGGCCTCATGGTGTACCGCTATGCAGTCACACAGGCCCCAAGCTCAGAAGGGTCCTGAGCTTGGCATCATGCTCTGCTTTTACTCTGTTGCAATTCTTAATAATATTTGAATAAGGGGCCCCACATTTTCATTTTGTAGCAGACCCTGTGATTAACATGGCCTGATCTGCATTCAGCTTCCTTCCCCTTCAGCTTGGATGACTCAAGATGGACATAAATTGACTTTCAAACCACTGGAAACTTGAAGGAAAGGAGGGGAAACACAAGTGGGTGGCAGGAAAAGGGCTGGAGGGAGAACCCCCCCCCCACCTCCGGAGAATGCCCACACAGGTCTAGGGAAGCTCTGGCTCCTGACCCCTCTCACCCTGGCCAGGAGTGGCCAGCACAGGAAAAAAGTCAGCTTCACAGGGGGTTCCTTCAAGTGGTGGGTCATCCTGCAGAGGCATGAAAGCAGGAACGGCCCCTGGGAGCCAGAGCATCTAATCTGGAGCCTATCAGACACGAGGTAACAGAGAAGGGAAACTTGCATTTCAAACAGAAAGGTCCTCAGGGTGTCTGAGCACACTGATTCCCCTCCTCCCAGCCAGCCCTCTCTGCGGGACTGTGATCATGACCGCGTCGGAGACGGAGACGACACTTGCTGGTACATTCCTTGAACCAAACTACCCAGTCCTGAGCAAGATTCCTTTTCGTCTGAGAAGTGGGGAAGGGAAACAATGTGGGAAGGGGCTAGGGAGGAGGGGGAACAGCGCGGGAAGCCTGGGCATTTCTGAGTAATACCAGTCAGGGCCTGGGCTTGACCAATCTCCAGATCGCACATGGTCTCAGCTGAT